>JAWRVZ010000178.1:1144258-1345218 GCA_037043235.1 Rhodeus uyekii | reverse complement strand
ACAATTTCCACCCACATAAAAGATCTAACCATGTGAGATTGTTTCTTACCCATTAGTGGGTTCTTGTGTAGTTGATGAAATTGTCTGATGAGGTGTGGGAAGAGTTCTAGGAAAGAAAATACTGTTAGTTTTATTTAATCAGACACTACATTAATGTATAAAATTTCTTTCTGTAAAATGGCCACCATTTAAGAGTGTTTTAATCAATAGCCTCATTCTTCCCCAGGGTCATTTTGACCCAAAATGTGTTTTTTTTATTTGTTTTATTGAGTGAACGGTTATTAATTATGTAGGAATTCTTTCAACAATTTCCACCCACATAAAAGATCTAACCATGTGAGATTGTTTCTTACCCATTTGTGGGTTCTTGTGTAGTTGATGAAATTGTCTGATGAGGTGTGGGAAGAGTTCTAGAAAAGAAAATACTGTTAGTTTTATTTAATCAGACACTACATTAATGTATAAAATTTCTTTCTGTAAAATGGCCACCATTTAAGAGTGTTTTAATCAATAGCCTCATTCTTCCCTCGGGTCATTTTGACCCAAAATGTGTTTTTTTTTTATTTGTTTTATTGAGTGTTCATCAGAGTGGTCCAACACTTTTGAAAAAAAAGTCCTTTTTTTAATACACGTTGATACGGAGCCTCTAAAGTGACATGGTCGTGGAAAAAATATGAGATGGGAGAAGAACGTTTTTTTCTTTGCGTTTTTTTTACATTTTTGCGTTCCCTACCGTGAAAGTAGCCGTTTTCTCGTAAAACCTGTTGTGTTCTGATGAATGTTTTGCGCATGTTTTTATCGTTTTAACCCTTTGACGTAAACGTTCACAGCGGTCTGATTAGAACGTTCAGTTTGTCACGTGATCGATCGTTAAATTCAAACGTGTTTTCGCGCGTTGGCTAGCGCTGAGCCAGAGACGGACTCGCTAGAGCATGTCATAAATGACAACTATTCAGTGTTTTCAATACATTTTTGTTTATTTTAGGTGTCAGACATTTAAATACTCGTTAGTACTGATAAAACAATATAACAGACACAGTACAACAGAGAATGAAATAAAACGGTTATTAATTATGTAGTAATTCTTTCAACAATTTCCACCCACATAAAAGATCTAACCATGTGAGATTGTTTCTTACCCATTAGTGGGTTCTTGTGTAGTTGATGAAATTGTCTGATGAGGTGTGGGAAGAGTTCTAGAAAAGAAAATACTGTTAGTTTTATTTAATCAGACACTACATTAATGTATAAAATTTCTTTCTGTAAAATGGCCACCATTTAAGAGTGTTTTAATCAATAGCCTCATTCTTCCCTTGGGTCATTTTGACCAAAATGTGTTTTTTTATTTGTTTTATTGAGTGTTCATCAGAGTGGTCCAACACTTTTGAAAAAAAAAGTCATTTTTTTAATACACGTTGATATGGAGCCTCTAAAGTGACATGGTCGTGGAAAAAATATGAGATGGGAGAAGAACGTTTTTTTCTTTGCGTTTTTTTTAACATTTTTGCGTTCCCTACCGTGAAAGTAGCCGTTTTCTCGTAAAACCTGTTGTGTTCTGCTCAGTGCTTCGCGCTTGTTTTTATCGTTTTAACCCTTTGACGTAAACATTCACAGCGGTCTGATTAGAACGTTCAGTTTGTCACGTGATCGATCGTTAAATTCAAACGTGTTTTCGTGCGTTGGCTAGCGCTGAGCAAGAGACGGACTCGCTCAGAGCATGTCATAAATGACAACTATTCAGTGTTTTCAATACATTTTGTTTATTTTAGGTGTCAGACATTTAAATACTCGTTAGTACTGATAAAACAATATAACAGACACAGTACAACAGAGAATGAAATAAAACGGTTATTAATTATGTAGTAATTCTTTTAACAATTTCCACCCACATAAAAGATCTAACCATGTGAGATTGTTTCTTACCCATTAGTGGGTTCTTGTGTAGTTGATGAAATTGTCTGATGAGGTGTGGGAAGAGTTCTAGAAAAGAAAATACTGTTAGTTTTATTTAATCAGACACTACATTAATGTATAAAATTTCTTTCTGTAAAATGGCCACCAATTAAGAGTGTTTTAATCAATAGCCTCATTCTTCCCTCGGGTCATTTTGACCCAAAATGTGTTTTTTTTATTTGTTTTATTGAGTGTTCATCAGAGTGGTTCAACACTTTTGAAAAAAAAGTCTTTTTTTTAATACACATTGATACGGAGCCTCTAAGTGACATGGTCGTGGAAAAAATATGAGATGGGAGAAGAACGTTTTTTTCTTTGCGTTTTTTTAACATTTTTGCGTTCCCTACCGTGAAAGTAGCCGTTTTCTCGTAAAACCTGTTGTGTTCTGCTCAGTGCTTTGCGCTTGTTTTTATCGTTTTAACCCTTTGACGTAAACGTTCACAGCGGTCTGATTAGAACGTTCAGTTTGTCACGTGATCGATCGTTAAATTCAAACGTGTTTTCGCGCGTTGGCTAGCGCTGAGCCAGAGACGGACTCGCTAGAGCATGTCATAAATGACAACTATTCAGTGTTTTCAATACATTTTTGTTTATTTTAGGTGTCAGACATTTAAATACTCGTTAGTACTGATAAAACAATATAACAGACACATTACAACAGAGAATGAAATAAAACGGTTATTAATTATGTAGGAATTCTTTCAACAATTTCCACCCACATAAAAGATCTAACCATGTGAGATTGTTTCTTACCCATTAGTGGGTTCTTGTGTAGTTGATGAAATTGTCTGATGAGGTGTGGGAAGAGTTCTAGGAAAGAAAATACTGTTAGTTTTATTTAATCAGACACTACATTAATGTATAAAATTTCTTTCTGTAAAATGGCCACCATTTAAGAGTGTTTTAATCAATAGCCTCATTCTTCCCTCGGGTCATTTTGACCCAAAATGTGTTTTTTTATTTTTTTTATTGAGTGTTCATCAGAGTGGTTCAACACTTTTGAAAAAAAAAGTCCTTTTTTTAATACACGTTGATACGGAGCCTCTAAAGTGACATGGTGGTGGAAAAAAATATGAGATGGGAGAAGAACGTTTTTTTCCTTGTGTTTTTTTTTTATATTTGCGTTCCCTACCGTGAAAGTAGGCGTTCTCTCGTAAAACCTGTTGTGTTCTGCTCAGTGCTTCGCGCTTGTTTTTATCGTTTTAACCCTTTGACGTAAACATTCACAGCGGTCTGATTAGAACGTTCAGTTTGTCACGTGATCGATCGTTAAATTCAAACGTGTTTTCGTGCGTTGGCTAGCGCTGAGCAAGAGACGGACTCGCTCAGAGCATGTCATAAATGACAACTATTCAGTGTTTTCAATACATTTTGTTTATTTTAGGTGTCAGACATTTAAATACTCGTTAGTACTGATAAAACAATATAACAGACACAGTACAACAGAGAATGAAATAAAACGGTTATTAATTATGTAGTAATTCTTTCAACAATTTCCACCCACATAAAAGATCTAACCATGTGAGATTGTTTCTTACCCATTAGTGGGTTCTTGTGTAGTTGATGAAATTGTCTGATGAGGTGTGGGAAGAGTTCTAGAAAAGAAAATACTGTTAGTTTTATTTAATCAGACACTACATTAATGTATAAAATTTCTTTCTGTAAAATGGCCACCATTTAAGAGTGTTTTAATCAATAGCCTCATTCTTCCCTCGGGTCATTTTGACCCAAAATGTGTTTTTTTTATTTTTTTATTGAGTGTTCATCAGAGTGGTTCAACACTTTTGAAAAAAAAAGTCCTTTTTTTAATACACGTTGATACGGAGCCTCTAAAGTGACATGGTGGTGGAAAAAATATGAGATGGGAGAAGAACGTTTTTTTCCTTGCGTTTTTTTTTTATATTTGCGTTCCCTACCGTGAAAGTAGGCGTTCTCTCGTAAAACCTGTTGTGTTCTGCTCAGTGCTTTGCGCTTGTTTTTATCGTTTTAACCCTTTGACGTAAACGTTCACAGCGGTTTGATTAGAACGTTCAGTTTGTCACGTGATCGATCGTTAAATTCAAACGTGTTTTCGCGCGTTGGCTAGCGCTGAGCCAGAGACGGACTCGCTAGAGCATGTCATAAATGACAACTATTCAGTGTTTTCAATACATTTTTGTTTATTTTAGGTGTCAGACATTTAAATACTCGTTAGTACTGATAAAACAATATAACAGACACATTACAACAGAGAATGAAATAAAACGGTTATTAATTATATAGTAATTCTTTCAACAATTTCCACCCACATAAAAGATCTAACCATGTGAGATTGTTTCTTACCCATTAGTGGGTTCTTGTGTAGTTGATGAAATTGTCTGATGAGGTGTGGGAAGAGTTCTAGAAAAGAAAATACTGTTAGTTTTATTTAATCAGACACTACATTAATGTATACAATTTCTTTCTGTAAAATGGCCACCATTTAAGAGTGTTTTAATCAATAGCCTCATTCTTCCCTCGGGTCATTTTGACCCAAAATGTGTTTTTTTTATTTTTTTTATTGAGTGTTCATCAGAGTGGTCCAACACTTTTGAAAAAAAAGTCCTTTTTTTAATACACGTTGATACGGAGCCTCTAAGTGACATGGTCGTGGAAAAAATATGAGATGGGAGAAGAACGTTTTTTTCTTTGCGTTTTTTTAACATTTTTGCGTTCCCTACCGTGAAAGTAGGCGTTCTCTCATAAAACCTGTTGTGTTCTGCTCAGTGCTTCGCGCTTGTTTTTATCGTTTTAACCCTTTGACGTAAACGATCACAGCGGTCTGATTAGAACGTTCAGTTTGTCAAATGATCGATCGTTAAATTCAAATGTGTTTTCGCGCGTTGGCTAGCGCTGAGCCAGAGACGGACTCGCTAGAGCATGTCATAAATGACAACTATTCAGTGTTTTCAATACATTTTTGTTTATTTTAGGTGTCAGACATTTAAATACTCGTTAGTACTGATAAAACAATATAACAGACACATTACAACAGAGAATGAAATAAAACGGTTATTAATTATGTAGGAATTCTTTCAACAATTTCCACCCACATAAAAGATCTAACCATGTGAGATTGTTTCTTACCCATTAGTGGGTTCTTGTGTAGTTGATGAAATTGTCTGATGAGGTGTGGGAAGAGTTCTAGAAAAGAAAATACTGTTAGTTTTATTTAATCAGACACTACATTAATGTATACAATTTCTTTCTGTAAAATGGCCACCATTTAAGAGTGTTTTAATCAATAGCCTCATTCTTCCCTCGGGTCATTTTGACCCAAAATGTGTTTTTTTTATTTGTTTTATTGAGTGTTCATCAGAGTGGTCCAACACTTTTGAAAAAAAAGTCCTTTTTTTAATACACGTTGATACAGAGCCTCTAAAGTGACATGGTCGTGGAAAAAATATGAGATGGGAGAAGAACGTTTTTTTCTTTGCGTTTTTTTAACATTTGCGTTCCCTACCGTGAAAGTAGACGTTCTCTCGTAAAACCTGTTGTGTTCTGCTCAGTGCTTCGCGCTTGTTTTTATCGTTTTAACCCTTTGACGTAAACGATCACAGCGGTCTGATTAGAACGTTCAGTTTGTCACGTGATCGATCGTTAAATTCAAACGTGTTTTCGTGCGTTGGCTAGCGCTGAGCCAGAGACGGACTCGCTAAGAGCATGTCATAAATGACAACTATTCAGTGTTTTCACCACATTTTTGTTTATTTTAGGTGTCAGACATTTAAATACTCGTTAGTACTGATAAAACAATATAACAGACACATTACAACAGAGAATGAAATAAAACGGTTATTAATTATGTAGTAATTCTTTCAACAATTTCCACCCACATAAAAGATCTAACCATGTGAGATTGTTTCTTACCCATTAGTGGGTTCTTGTGTAGTTGATGAAATTGTCTGATGAGGTGTGGGAAGAGTTCTAGAAAAGAAAATACTGTTAGTTTTATTTAATCAGACACTACATTAATGTATAAAATTTCTTTCTGTAAAATGGCCACCATTTAAGAGTGTTTTAATCAATAGCCTCATTCTTCCCTTGGGTCATTTTGACCAAAATGTGTTTTTTTTATTTGTTTTATTGAGTGTTCATCAGAGTGGTCCAAGACTTTTGAAAAAAAAGTCCTTTTTTTAATACACGTTGATACGGAGCCTCTAAAGGGACATGGTCGTGGAAAAAATATGAGATGGGAGAAGAACGTTTTTTTCTTTGCGTTTTTTTTTTACCATCTTTGCGTTCCCTACCGTGAAAGTAGCCGTTCTCTCGTAAAACCTGTTGTGTTCTGCTCAGTGCTTTGCGCTTGTTTTTATCGTTTTAACCCTTTGACGTAAACGATCACAGCGGTCTGATTAGAACGTTCAGTTTGTCACGTGATCGATTGTTAAATTCAAACGTGTTTTCGTGCGTTGGCTAGCGCTGAGCCAGAGACGGACTCGCTCAGAGCATGTCATAAATGACAACTATTATGTGTTTTCACCACATTTTGTTTATTTTAGGTGTCAGACATTTAAATACTCATTAGTACTGATAAAACAATATAACAGACACATTACAACAGAGAATGAAATAAAACGGTTATTAATTATGTAGTAATTCTTTCAACAATTTCCACCCACATAAAAGATCTAACCATGTGAGATTGTTTCTTACCCATTAGTGGGTTCTTGTGTAGTTGATGAAACTGTCTGATGAGGTGTGGGAAGAGTTCTAGAAAAGAAAATACTGTTAGTTTTATTTAATCAGACACTACATTAATGTATAAAATTTCTTTCTGTAAAATGGCCACCATTTAAGAGTGTTTTAATCAATAGCCTCATTCTTCCCTCGGGTCATTTTGACCCAAAACGTGTTTTTTTTATTTGTTTTATTGAGTGTTCATCAGAGTGGTCCAACACTTTTGAAAAAAAAGTCCTTTTTTTAATACACGTTGATACGGAGCCTCTAAAGTGACATGGTCGTGGAAAAAATATGAGATGGGAGAAGAACGTTTTTTTCTTTGCGTTTTTTTAACATTTTTGCGTTCCCTACCGTGAAAGTAGGCGTTCTCTCGTAAAACCTGTTGTGTTCTGCTCAGTGCTTCGCTCTTGTTTTTATCGTTTTAACCCTTTGACGTAAACGATCACAGCGGTCTGATTAGAACGTTCAGTTTGTCACGTGATCGATCATTAAATTCAAACGTGTTTTCGTGCGTTGGCTAGCGCTGAGCCAGAGACTGACTCGCTAGAGCATGTCATAAATGACAACTATTCAGTGTTTTCAATACATTTTTGTTTATTTTAGGTGTCAGACATTTAAATACTCGTTAGTACTGATAAAACAATATAACAGACACATTACAACAGAGAATTAAATAAAACGGTTATTAATTATGTAGGAATTCTTTCAACAATTTCCACCCACATAAAAGATCTAACCATGTGAGATTGTTTCTTACCCATTAGTGGGTTCTTGTGTAGTTGATGAAATTGTCTGATGAGGTGTGGGAAGAGTTCTAGAAAAGAAAATACTGTTAGTTTTATTTAATCAGACACTACATTAATGTATAAAATTTCTTTCTGTAAAATGGCCACCATTTAAGAGTGTTTTAATCAATAGCCTCATTCTTCCCTTGGGTCATTTTGACCAAAATGTGTTTTTTTTTATTTGTTTTATTGAGTGTTCATCAGAGTGGTCCAAGACTTTTGAAAAAAAAGTCCTTTTTTTAATACACGTTGATACGGAGCCTCTAAAGTGACATGGTCGTGGAAAAAATATGAGATGGGAGAAGAACGTTTTTTTCTTTGCGTTTTTTTAACATTTGCGTTCCCTACCGTGAAAGTAGGCGTTCTCTCGCAAAACCTGTTGTGTTCGGCTTTACGCTTGTTTTTATCGTTTTAACCCTTTGACGTAAACGTTCACAGCGGTCTGATTAGAACGTTCAGTTTGTCACGTGATCGATCGTTAAATTCAAACTTGTTTTTGCGCGTTGGCTAGCGCTGAGCCAGAGACGGACTCGCTAGAGCATGTCATAAATGACAACTATTCAGTGTTTTCAATAAAATTTTTTTATTTTAGGTGTCAGACATTTAAATACTCGTTAGTACTGATAAAACAATATAACAGACACATTACAACAGAGAATGAAATAAAACGGTTATTAATTATGTAGGAATTCTTTCAACAATTTCCACCCACATAAAAAATCTGATCATGTGAGATTGTTTCTTACCCATTAGTGGGTTCTTGTGTAGTTGTTATGAATTGACTAGTTTTTATTCATATCAGAAACACATTGTATAGGTAACTATAAAGTTCACTCTATTCTTCTCCCACTTTGCCGGCCACTTACTGTCATGCATTTAATGAGAAGTGAATTAATTGACGTGTTGTAAATCTGACAGATCAGATTTCGGAGCAAACTAACATGGCGAAGATCTGTCTCGTCCCGCCGCGCATCATAGTTCAACTAACATTACCATTATAAAGGTTGTTAATAGACAAAACACATTGATTTGAGAATCGGAATGTCAGGGAGTTGATAACATAGCCACCAAGTTTGTGAATATGTTAAATAAAAATGGAAAAACAAAATAAAAGCATACATCTGTCTTTCAGCGCTTTTGTAGCATGGTCGCCCAAATACCTCATGTGGGGGTCAGCAAGAATATTTGAAACTTGACAATATTTTAAACTTACGTACAAAAAGTGTTAACTTTTAAATATATGCTACTGTGTCTTACCCATTAGTGGGTTCTTGTGTAGTTGATGAAATTGTCTGATGAGGTGTGGGAAGAGTTCTAGGAAGGAAAATACTGTTAGTTTTATTTAATCAGACACTACATTAATGTATACAATTTCCTTCTGTAAAATGGCCACCATTTAAGAGTGTTTTAACGAATACCCTCATTCTTCCAATTTTTAATTGAGCACTCATTTTTAATTGTGTGTTCATCAAAGTAGTCCAACACTTTTGCAAAAACCATAACAAAAAAACTATAAAATTGACTGGATTCGAGGAGTTTATGTGAATAAATAATAATAATAATACAAAATAAATAATAATAGTACAAAATATCCTTCCTTCTGGGGTAAATTTGACAGAATTTACGAACATTTAAAATGTCTTCAACATCTTCCAAAACATATCTTTCGTCAATACATATTGATACGGAGCTCCTAAATGTCATGTCATATTATAATCAATAATATCTAAATGTAAATATAATAATAGCTTAATAAAACATTGGATAGCTTTTAATAATCATATCTAATTGGGCTCAGCTGAAAAATAATCAGATGCCACTGCTTTGGCTCTGAGGCCCCAATATACTCTTCTGTGATTACTATTGTGACTTTGGGATTTCTTTCTTTCTTTTATAAAGCACTACATGTGCCCAGATGGAAAAGTATAACTATTTGAAAAACACAATCCAACAACCAGAAAAACACCGGACCGCCACTGGGAAAGAAATATATAGAGAGGATCTCTTGTTGCTTTAATTGAACACTCCTTCTAAACCAGTTTTACGCAATTTTATTCTTCCTTTGGGGCCCCGAAAGTTACATACTTTAATATTTTGTGGTGACCTTTTTTTTTCACATGATGTCACATGATGTTGTCACATCTAAAGGGTTTCTCCATGTTGTGCTTAATGTCATAACCACACAAATATAGCACATTCTCTCATGCTAAATACAGTAATTTTTTTTTACTTTTTTCTTTTACTTTTTTGTAAAAATGTATAACAAAAACTTAAAGAGATATTCACCTTGGAGCACACGGTCCCTGCTGGGCACTTGCATCAGGAGAAATGTTGAACTTCTTCATTGTCACATTATGGCAGGGTAGAGAGTCCTTCTGAAGTAACCCTGAGATATCTATGAAAAGGCATTCAGGATTAGTAAATAATATTTAGCTAAATGTTCTCAGAACATTTCAGCTGTAAGATATCACAGCTGCCTAATTTAATTATTGCCATCATAGCCACAAACAGAACGTGTTTGTGAAACAAGAATGCCAAGTTTTTAGACCAGTTTTAAGAAGTTGAATTTCTCTAAGTTGACATAGTGTGGCATTAATGTGTGAGACTTTTGTCTAGTATATTTCCATGTTTCCATTCAAAAAACAAAAAAACAAAGTGTTCTATGGGAACCGGCCCTATATCTGCCCTTTTGTGCTTAAACCGTGGTTTCTCTGAGGTTACTTCTAAAAACCTACCTTGCATGCTGAAGAGAAATATGATGTCACCACCCTTTATAAACTCTCTTCTAGTCAGATCATCTTGCAGTATGCCATATGGATAGCTTAAAAAAGGACCCACATATACATTCTCATTGTCAATGGTGACTTGAGTTCCATTTTTTTGAGGATTGTCCCAGTAATATATGCCATCTGTTACAACAAAACATAGATTTTAAAAAGCCATTTAAAGTTAGAGATAACTTGGATCTTTAGCTAAATAAAATGCTGCATGTAAACATAATGTCACAGAAAAATAATATGATTCTCACTGGAAGAAGACAAAGCAGGGTCAGAGGTGATGCTTTGCTCAGAGGACATGCGCTTCTGTATGTGTGGATTCTGGTCAAGCATCTGGAAGGTTATTTGTCTCCATGGACAAGGCCACTGCAACTGGTCATCATATGCACCAGATACCAGATGAACATACATAAAAAGATAATTCTGATACAATTGTAACGCAGCCTGAAAGCGATAACCGTCATTGGAGTAATACAATGGACTGTAATACACTGAAGATTTCCTTATTGAAAAGTCCTTTATCTGCCATATGTGAGGACACTCAGTCTCTGAAATATTGATATCATCCAGTGAAAAGCCTCCACTGGATTTTCCAGCTCCTTTACGGCCTTCAAATACAACTTGGAAGGTTTTATTTGCATTCAGTGACACATGATGCAGTTTCCAATATTCACCAGGGAGTTCTGCAAGAAATTAAACAATTTAGGAACGTTTTGCAAGCATAGGCCTACATGTTTCCCGTAACATATAGCACTTAATGAAGAGACAAACCTTGGATCTGATCCATAAGTCTGAGAGTTCCTCCGCTGTCTGCTTCATTCTGGTACTCTCGGATCCAGATGTTGAGCTGGTCAGACTCATTCCCACTGTGATAATAGTAGAACTGAAGGCACTGGACTTTGCAGTCTCTTTTAGGCGTCATTATCTTGCTCTCCATTCTAGCTAAGTCACCCTCCTTTCTCCCCTCAGTGCTGAAGTGCATGAAAAAAGATGTTCCTGCAGGCATGAAAACAGGTGCATAGTTGATATATAAAAATGTGTGGAACTGGATGTTATATCAGCTTGTAATTGCTCAGTATCTAATGGAAGGCATGCAATAATGAGAGATGGAAATTAACTATTTATTTTTTAAACAATAAAAAATACATTATATGCAAAAGCACATCCAGATTGATGTCAAAACACTTTCCACTGACTGACTATAACAGATCTCACCATTTTGTTCTTTGTCCAAGTATGTGTGGTCAGTCACATTGATGCCACTCACTGTCTTCACTCTCTGCCAGCCATAATCAGCAGCAGAACAAACACTCATCTGACACAGAGATTCATCATCAAAACTACAGTGATCAAGGAAAGAGATGGAGGAACCTGTAATGCAAACAGACAAAAAATGTGACAAAATCAATTCCTTACATCAGACGTTAAGATGTACTGAAATATTTAACAAGCACAAACTGCTAAATGAAGATGATGTGTGAGAAATACTCACTGCATTTATAGAGTTTGTTGAGCTCAATGGCATCATATTCACTGATATCCAGGCGTTGACCAATCACATCTTGGAACTCAGGACGCTTGGTGATTATTGTGGCTCCATTACCATTGCTGAAGGCATTTTTATCATAATGCATCACAGAATTATAATCATATGGGGTTCCTTGGGTGGTGGTCAGGTTCTCGCTGTATTTATCGAAATTCTTCTCTTTGCCTGAAAATAAAGACTAATGCAATTATTCAGATGATTGTTCATAAAGAACGGCTTACTCTCTATAAGTGCTCTTTAGTTCAATAGACACTTCATTGTCAGGGTCAATAAAGCCTAAATTAATCAAATTTACAATGTCTCAAAAAAATATGTAGAAATAATAATAATAAAAAATAGGGTAACCTGTAATGATGTTTTCAAATTTGATGGTTACATAATCATCTCTGTCATATCTTGACTGTTCGTGCCAAAATCCCAGTGCATGGAGAAACTCATGCTCAACAATTGCTTTTATCCCACAGCCATTTCCAATGGAAAGAGTCTGGCCTCCAAGAAATGTGCGTCCGACATATGACCAACACCTGCAAAATAAGTGAGAGATAACATCACATTCATGTAGCACATAGGTAAATTAATATTTTGACTTGTTTTGTAAAAGAGTTTATTAACTCATGAATGTTTTATATTTTCATTCAGTATAGCACAGTATAAGCTTTATTAGAGAATAGTCTAAAATATAATATTTTTCTGATATTGTTGATTATTAATTGTATGCATACTGTACCCTTCAAGACTCTCCACAGAGATGTAATACTCTTCTGCTGCTCTGGGCTTAAAGTCAATACATGATTTCAGTCTGAACTGTTCAAAGGCTCTCAAAACGATTCCTCTGTAGTTCAAACCTACACAATCAAAAATAGATAGATAGGTAGATAGATAGATAGATAGATAGATAGATAGATAGATAGATAGATAGATAGATAGATAGATAGATAGATAGATAGATAGATAGATAGATAGATAGAACTAATTTGAAAGATGATTTGTTAAACTGTAAGTGTGAAATCCATGTTTTCTTACCGAGATTCACACTTAGCTTGTAGGGGACGGGAATATCCCAACGGTACTCATTCCCAAGAATGGCACTCCTTTGATTAGGCTGTAAAGTAATTTGTTTTAAGTATCCTGAGAAATATTATCTTGACTGACTTCTGAATTATCCAATATTCAATGCACTTTTACAATTTCTTAGAAAAGAACTCACCATCACGATGTCTCCTTCTCTGAGATTTAAACCTAGCATTCAGTACAAGTAAATATGCTTGCGTTCAGTTGACAGTAAATAGTGTTCAGTTTACAGTAAATATGCATGAAAACAAACAGGGGTAAAAAATAAAGATTTATTAACAAAAACATATTTGCTACTTTAATGCTAATATAAATGCATTTGAGTTATTGAGATAATATCGGCTCGTAGTTTTACCTTTGTTTATATCCGGAATGTCCTTCCATTCCTCAGTAGTGCCTTTGAGGAAAATATAGTGAAGAAAATAAAAGAAGACAGAGGTGAAGTTGGAAAAAAGAATTACGTGCTAGACAAAAACATTAATTTGGTGAAACAATCTGAAATATATATCAGCAAAAAAAGGAGCAATCAAAAATCAGGATTTTTTTACACAACACAATTGAGAAATATTACAATAACATTAAAAACCGATATATGTCAGTGACTGTGCTGTACTTACCGTTTACATAAGGTGACGGCTGAGAACATGAGAAATGAAAACAATACTCATACATTAAGAAAAATGTTTTTAAAACTTGACAGCTGCATTTCACCTTTACAAAGACAATATATTATAACACAAGCCTTCAACTATCCAACTTACCATTGGTGATGCAAGACAAAGACACAAAGCCAAACTCAGCAGAAGACAAGCACATACTGGTAACTGCATTTTTACTATAAATTTTCAAGCAAAATTCAAGGGATACACAAGTACTTAATAATGTTGAATCTCAATTACATTTAAGACCATGAGAATTTGGAATTAAAAAATAAAACAGGGATCCAGTTTCAGTCATTGACTTTTACCAATGAGCTTGGCATGTGATAGTCCAATGTGAGAGTCCCTTGAAGTTTGACAAGTTACTGAAATATGCAGTTAGTGGAGTTCAGTACTTCCTTGTACTTAATTCCCATTTTAAATAATGACACATGCACATGCACACATGCATTCACACACGCACTCTCTCTCTCTCTCTCTCTCTGTGTGTGCAACGAATGCCCACTGATGGTAAGCTGAAATGAACCCAAGTGCAGCTGTTAATTACACAACTTGAACAAATACAAATAAACAAAATATGACAATGGCATGACTTAAAGGTAACAGAGGCAGGCCTGGGCTGTGGAACAATGGATGAGGCCATGGTAGAGCCATCTTCACACTAGTGAGCAACCAGAGTGGAGCTGGTGGATGCGAGGACCACCAAAGCAACAGAGATGACCTCTGGAAATCAGAGGGCCATGGTGAAGACCATGAGAATATGGGATAAAAAAAACAGGGATACATTTTTCAGTCATTAACCGCTAAAGTTAAAACAAAACTTTTACCAACGAGCTTGGCAGGTAAATACAGTAATACCTCGGTTTACGAGTTTAATTCGTTCCAAGAGTGAGCTCTTAACCCAAAATTCTTGTACACCAAAACTATTTTCCCCATAAGAATGCACTAAAAACACTTGATTCGTTCCACACAACCATAAATGCCCATTTTAAATATTTTTTGGGTTTTACCCTATTAATTACATTTAAAATTATAACCATTAAGATCTCATATAAATACTAATTAATAATTGACAATTAAACAAACGAAAAAAACTTGACAATTTACTGTGATAGAGACGAGAGGAGGGGGGAGGGGGAGGGGTGTTACTGCTTACAGGGAGAATTTCATACCTTCTTTTTAGATGCTGTACTATGCATTTATATTAAGAATAGCGATCGCAATTAATGCAACAACACGAGGTAAAACTGCTGTAAATCACTTATGTATATAATATGTACAGAGTTATAACTATTATAGTACGCTGTTCTCTAAATGTGTATGGCCCTTTAAGAACGTCATCACCCCCTGGGTGCGTTGAACACACGTGAGCCTCATTAGAATGCAATGAGTAGTGTTGGTAACATAAAGTTTCATCATATTCACATGTAAAAGTCGTTGTGATGATTAACGGAATGAACAACAACTTATAAAATAATGCACTGTGGTGAATGATGCAACTGAACCAAGCAATGCTAAGAGAATGAACGAGTTAAGGGGTGATAAAGGGGTTGGAACCACATGACTGTTTTATGAGAGGCTGTGGTTAGGATATTTCCAGTAAAAATGTGCGCAAAGATGCTGTGCGTTAGATCTTTTCCATACAAAAATGCGTGTGGACGAGGGAATATTTTTCTCACACACCGATACAATACTCGTACACCGATTTGACTTTCCATGCTCGTACACCGATTTGCTCTTATACAAAGTCACTCGTAAACCGAGGTATTATTGTACAATGTGAGAGTCCCTTGAAGTCTGACAAGTTACTGAAATATGCAGTTAGTGGAGTTCAGTACTTCCTTGACACACGTGTTGACACATAAACAATGACACACGTACACGCGCACGCACACACACAAACAGTCTATAACAAGGCTACCTGGAAGTGGATAAGGGCTGATTTGGGGTATAGCAATGTGCCAGGTGTGTCGGTCAGAACACGACAAAGAATGGAAGAAATTGTCTTACGGTGATTTATTAGAATAAACAGGTCAAAGAGGGGAGCCAACCATCAACCTGAGCTTCAATAATGTCCTGTGAGGCTGAAGGAGATTGAGGTGTGGGAGTACAAGAAGTACATGTGGTCAAAGATCTCAATAATGTCCTTGTTCAAATGGGTGACCTTGGATGGAAGCTTGGATGGAAGGAAGTGCAAGGGAGTGTGGTGTGTGATTTTCTCTTAAAGATAAAAAACACATTAGGAACTCGTTCCAACGCTGTTAACCAAGTTATTGGTTTTCCCATCGCTCGTGTGAAATAGTGAACTGATATCTGCCGTGGTGGGTGATATATACGATTCACTCTGTGCTGAACCACTTAACTTTCTGAACTAATGAGCGCCATAGTTTCATAATAAAAGTCCATTAAAACAGTCAGCACTACAGCGCTCTGAGTCCTCTCATATGGCCTTTTGCACACTTGCGCTCGCTTGCTCGCTCTCTCTCTCTCTCTCTCTCGCTGTGTGTAACGCGAGAGAGAGAGATGGTGCCCCACTGATAGTGCCAAGAGCATCTTTTCAGTAAAATCAGTAATTGCAGGTATGTGATCTGAAGTCAGGCACTGAGAGCTTTAAAAAAACAATTCAATATATTACGTCAACAGTGACATTTAACTGGTAATATGTTCACTCTTCACTGTTTTTGTTGAATGTTACATCATAAGAAGAATGGCATCTACGCTGATATTAATCTCTGTTTATCCTGAGGTTACCATGGTCAGCCAGATCCATGCCGGATCCAGATCAGACGATGGACCTGCACCTCGACATGGCCACAACACAGCCCTAAAGTATCTGCAGAGACCGTGACTCTACTAGACCCTCCCCTGTGAAGATCATGAATCCCATCTCCAACCAGACCAAACTGGATTTAATATTTTGACCCGAATTGTTGTCAATATAATAATCTTGCTCTATTTGGCTGTTGGCCAGAGGGTCCGCCGACTGAGCCTGGTTTCTCCCAAGGTTTTTTTCTCCATTCTGTTCTTCATTCATTCTGTCACCTGCTGGAGTTTTGGTTCCTTGCCGCTGTCAACTCTGGCATGCTTAGTTAAGGGCACCTAACACTTAATATTCACCAATATTATTGATTGGCCTGCTCTTTTAGAGCTGCTGTTCAGCCAAAACAAACTTTGTTTTTATTGTTTTCCTGTGACCACTGTAAAGCTGCTTTGAATGAAACAATCTCCCTTGTAAATAGCGCTGTGTAAATAAAGGTGACTTGACTTCTCATCTCTAACCATTATCAATAAATAAAGTATAGGAACAAATTATTAATTTTGTAATAAGAACAACAGTTAATTTATTTTAAATGAACAGTATATGGCTGTTCAGTAATTACTAATTATCTAATTGTGTACCGTTATCAGTCATCAATTTGCCATTGCAATAATGTGTAAGTAGCTTTCTGACATTAGCTAAGCTTTGGTGAGCTTTATCAGACCAGCACAATCCACTCTTATCTCTCAGCCATGCACGCAGAGGCATCACTAATGAAACAAAGTTGGGAATAAATGTATTATACCATGAAAGACGCCCCAAGAAAGAATTCAACTGAACAGCATGTTCCTGATAAAGCTGAATACTCAGTTGTGTCGCCATGTGTCCTAAAAAACAGAAAGCTCTGCTTTCTGAATTCTTTGAGACGTTGCAGCACATTTTTTAGCACTTGATCATGCTCCTGTAGCAAGCACTCTCACATGATAATGTTAAGGAGGAACAGAATCAGAAATGTTAACCTTGTGAATAAAATGTTTTACACAGCCAGTATGCTGTGATGGAGGAGTGAAGAGAGCATAAACTAAAGCAGATTTTTGAGGTGACAGAAACGTCTGTCCATCAAATCGAAGCTGGAGTCCCTTAATCAGGTACATGCTGTAAGGTGGACAAGATTGCTCGAGACTGACGAAGTGCACCCCACTGATTTGCAAACATCTCATCATCATAATATAAGGCCTTCCACAGGCCAACCCTGCTGAGCTGCTAACACCACCCCCTCACTGTTGTATCTCTCCCTGTTCACCCCCTCTTCCCCCATCACTTCTCCAAATGGTGAAACGATCTGAAACTCACCCAACAGTCCATATGGTTTAATGTAAAGAATTATCATACAATGTTATACATGTTTGGTATCATTTGAAATGTCGAAGTATGACTGGTACAAAGGTCTTATTCCCATAAGAAGCAAACTACAGGTGTTAAAGGTTAAAGAGTTTAGTAATGTCTGGCTTATTTGGGATGGGCTCCCAAGGTCTTCCATGCTAATTACCGCCTGTTATCAAGAACCAAAAGGTCCATTGTTATGTTTACACTTCAAAGAGGTTCCTGTCCTGGTCTGGGTTATTTAAGGGAAGGTATCAGAATGCTCATTGAGAACAAAGTAACACTTACGTGAAATGCATTGGTGGCCCATAATGGAGACACTTGTGGCAGAAAATAAAACGGAAACAAAACTTTCTCTAAATAAAACTGCAAAAGCTTTTGCTGTGCCATTCCAGCCGGTTCCTTTACCCTCTACATCTTGGGAAAAACTGACATTGTGGGCCCTTTGGAGACTGGGACTGTCGATACGCTTTGATTCTCATTGACTATTAAGTAAATGGCTCACGGTAGCCTTTACTGAGTCTGTTGCAACAAAACAGGTGACTGCATTTCTTACCTCTGTCTTCAGTAGAAAGACCACTCTGGTAAGAGATAATGGGCCTCAGTTCACTTCACCAGAGTTTGCTGCAATCCTAAAAGAGAGATATTAAGCAAATCTGCACGTCAGTGTATCATCCTGCTGTAAATGGAGCTATTGAAGAGTTCCACAGAGTTCCTAAAAGTATAATTCGATCAGCTATCCTGCAATCAGCACCATGGAAAGCAACAGTGACTTCCTGCAGAGCTTTTGCGCTGATGTCCTGAAACCCTCACTTTCTGACCATGAGCCTTGGCCACAAGCATCGAGTGTGTCTTTCTTCTTTCCAAAAAAAGAAGTACACATAAAAAAGTCAGTACACTTGCCTAAAGCTGATCCAAAATTCACTCCAGTTGAGGTTAGAAGAAAAGTTGGCCCTTACACTACTTCTTGGATGATGGAAAGAAGTGGCACGCATCGCCATCTCACACCCATGCCGACTAATGCGCTGGATAATGGTCAGACCAGCAAGGTTAAAAACGCGATTCCTGTTTGTGTTTCAGTGACTGGGAATTTAATGTCTTCTGATACTTGTCCACAGGACAAACATCATCAGTACAACTTTCATTTGTTTGCCTTTATAAGAGCTTGACCAGAAGCTTGGAATACATGATGGTGAACAAGATCATCTATCATGGTGGTGCTCCATCCAAAATTTAGTCTGGTCACGGAAGTACATTTACAGGTATGTAAAATGTTAATGTTTAATGTTACCTGCACACACAGGTAAAACTCTGTGAGTTAACGGCATTGTTCATGCACAGCCTCCAGCTATTGACTTTAATTGCTAGTGGTTTAGCAGTCTCGTAACTACGAGTTTAATAGTTACACCCAAACTGAAATAATCCTGTTTCTGAAGTTTCAAATTTGTAATTGAATGGAACACATTGTGCTTAAAGAATACACTTTATAGTTGATTGTGCTACTGCATGCACACTTCAGGGGAATTACAGTTAAAGTCCCGAGGACCTGAAATGATGAATGAAGTCCAGGAGTCAGAAGTGCAGTCAATTGAAGACATTTTTGTGAAGAATAGTTTGCAGTTTCATCAGCAGAAGAGAAGCTACTAAATATATCACTACTTAATGTTAAATGATTCTGATAGGCATAGAAAGAAAGAAAGAAAGAAAGAAAGAAAGAAAGAAAGAAAGAAAGAAAGAAAGAAAGAAAGAAAGAAAGAAAGAAAGAAAGAAAGAAAGAAAGAAAGAAAGAAATTAAAACAAAAATTAGTAATTTTCCACTCAAGAGCAGACAGCTGTAGCGGGTTAAGTGTTCCACATGGCTTGGCATCAGATTGTCTAGAACAACAAGTAATTCCGTCCCCTTATGGTGCCAGTGAATCACCTCAAAAGAAAAAGAAAAGTCAACTAGTAATTTTCCATACAAGAGCAAATAGTCAGAAACATAACTTTGTCATTCTCATGGTTGACAACAAACCCTCTTGTGCAGAAATGCATTCCTATGTCACATTGTCGAGAAAAACAAGTATTTCTGTCTCCTTATGATGCCAGTTGATCACCTCACCAAAATAGAGCATATTAATACACACACAGGACATACAGGTTCTCCAAGGTTCAAGTTGGCCAGGCTCCAACTATCAACAGAAAGACTTCTCAAAACATTCTGATAACATATTCTCGCTGGTGAGAAGTGCAGACAAAATTTACCATTATTCTTTTAAAACTAGAGAACTCACAAATATAAACAAACTTATACAAATAAACAAAAACAGGATGATGGCTTGATTTAAATATAGTTTAACTTGAACATGGATAAAAACCTGAACATAAACTTATACTTAAAGAACAACTCAAAGACAGGGAAAAGGAAACAGGGACTGGATCATGGCTTTGGCTGTCTAACAGTGGAGCAGAGGTGGGCCTGGACCATGGAGGAGTGGAGGGCCCGGACTGTGGAGCAGTGGGTCATGGAGAAACGAATGAGGGAATGGAATAGAGCCCGCAGGGATGGGGACAACCAAAGTGGAGCTGGTGGATGTGAGGACCATCAAAACAATCAGGAATCAGAGGGCCATGGTGAAAAACTTTTGGCTGTGAAATAGGTTGTGTCAAGTCTGTGAACAGACTTTGTTCTCACACTTTTTCTTACCCAAAACTGGGGGGGAAAGTTGGTGCGTCCTATCCGACGAATATAAAAAAAATCAGCGGAGCGCTGATGATGAAGGAGGCGTGACTCACAGAAAGTGAAGTTTGAGCGCCGAACGCGCATGTTTTGTTTTTGTTCAAGTCTGAGGAAATAAAAGAGCCTTGATTCTCAGCACGCTGACCCTGCCTCCTTCTTTCCCTGTGACAAAATAACATTGCCACACTGCTGCCGAAACCCAAAAGAGAGAGGGAGAAAGGAGGAGGCAGGCACGTCCTCAGACTTGAACAAACACAAAACAACCACCAAAACATGTAAAACAACTCTCTGTGAGTCGCGCCTCTTTCTCTTGGTTTAGTTTCACTTCTCTCAGTCAGTGTTGCCAGATCGGGCGGGACCCGCCCGGGACCCGCCCGGGAACCGCCCAATTGGGCTCCTTTTGGTCACGTCCGACCGAAAAAAAAAATGCATTAGGCTGGTTGATAAAAATTGGGCTGGTTTTTGATGAAAAATCCGCCCAAATTTCATATATATAAATGCATATAAATTCTATTAAAACAAGCTTACAACCCCCCTCACAAGGAATTAAACACAACGACTTTTAGTAATGCCTTGGATGGAACAGAAGACAATGACAATGACTGCATGGATCTGTCCTTCCTCATTTCTGATAGCAGCGAAGAAGAGGAATTATTGGGGTTTGAATAAAAACATTACTTTACTGACTGTTAATGAGAGTAAAAATAGTTCTTAATACGTTACATGGTTGGCATGAAATTGTTCTTAAACTGCTGTTAACTTTATACAGTTAGTAAAAAAATATTTTACAACAGTATTTGGTTCAGAATCTTTTTTTTCTAGATTTTCCTCCTTTAAAATTTGGTGCGTCTTATGTTCCGGCGCGTCTTATATAGCGAAAATGCGGTAATATCTTGTCTTTGTCTGTAAGTCAGATACAGCCCAATCTTGAAAAACTTCTGAACAAAAAGGGCCAGCTTAATATCTCTCATTAGGTCACTGACATTGCAACCACATGGTTTTATTATTGATTGTGTACAATACATTGATCTGTATTGTACATTGAACACTTGGGGATTGTTGTGCATTTAAATTGTTCATTAAAATGCAAAGCTTTACAAATAAAACTGCATGAGTTAATCAGATTAATGTTGTTTTCTATTTATTTTAAATTTAAATAAATAGAAAATTAAATAAATTAGGCAAATTTACTTTTGGCCCACGGCTCTCAATCAAGTTTGATTTTTGGCCCTTCATAGGAAAAAGTTTGGGCACCCCTGCTCTAGAGACGATGATGTGACGAGCATGATGTGACAAGCTCTGATTGGCAGTAAATGTCAGACAGTAAAATGTTTGTCAGCTGCGTTCTAATCGAATCATTGGTGGAGTACACGTCAATCGCCACAGAGTGTATGTTGGGTTACTGTGTGCGTGCATGTAAATTAAGTAATTATTGTCTATTCCTTGTTCATAGATGAGAGATCAGGTGTTTGTTTTTATGTTATGGAAGTAGTCAATTAGTCCGTGTAGCTTGAATTACCCGTCTCCATGTTTTATAGAGTGTTTTTATATATTGTTTTATATATTGTTGATGTCTTTATTGCTGGATGTAAGTGATTGTATTAGTGCTTAGCACATGTATATCGCACGCTCTGTTAAATGGCATTCACGTGCTAGTAACCCCCTCTTGTGGGAATGTTCAGAATAATCGCTCACATTGCTCAGTAATGCCTATTTATTTGCAATATATTTTACCTTGTTATATGTAGACTGCATGCTGTTAAGTAATTTAACTGATGGTTATATTGTAGAATATATGTATAGAATCAATACGTTTATTTGTCCTGTTCAATATGTTCCCAAAATCTTCAGCAAATCAGACATAATCTACATTCTATTGTTTGCCTCTCTTCAATTAAACTATCTCCTTCAGTTCTGACCGACTGCCTACTGTCGTTTCCATGACCTAATTAATAATTGCATTACCTAAAGTTCACTTAATATTATTGTATTGTGTTTTTTTAATTGTGGACAAAGTACATATAGCTGTCATGCACCAGGCCTGTATTTTGACACTAGTGAATGAGTGAACAAGTTTGTTATGAAAGTTTGAGTTGAACAAAACTTTCTAAACATAAGTTTTTAAAACTCTATTGTCAGTTGACACATCACTATTTTGTTTTAACAAATTTATTTTACTGCCTGCAAATGCCTCAATGATTCTGAATAGGTCACAACATCCAGTGACACATGCCTCTAAAAAACAGGTGTGTCACAGGAGATTCTACAAGTTCCAATGGCATGTGGAAGTAACACCAATGCATAAGGAACCATACCAAGAAACTTGATCTTGATTTAAACTTGATTTGAAAACTTGATTAATCTTTTACTTAATTCTCACTTTAGCTTTCCATAATAGAACCTAGATTTGAGTAGGCTTAAACCAATATATACCATAGCATACAACACCGTATGTTGTTGCTGTTCTCAAAGAAATCTTCATGCTGCCCAATTCACTTTCTCTGTTACATCTATTCAGGAGTTGTATTGCCACTAGATAAGAACCATCTCTACCATATGATACCACTAGATGTCATCAAAATGTTTCAATAATTTGGCACTTTGGAAAGTCTCTGATATTGCAACATTTTAATCAAAGTTTAAAGAGAGTGCATAAAACAGCAAAGACATATACATTTAAAATACTTGGATTAGGAGTTAAGATTAACATGTTGATTATTTTATCGCAGGCAAATGAATATAAATGCAATCTGTGTAAAGAGCTAAATTAAAATGCACATTCAATAGCATCAAGCCCAGGAACTTTACATGTTCTCCACCTCAGATGCTGGGATAGGCCATGCAATCTGAAAAGGACAAGTGTCTTGGAAAATGGATGGATGGAATAGAATCATACTCAGAAGGCTGAAGAAAGATGCAGTGCTTTGACAATGATATAAATTTTGTGGAGTCAAACACTGGGTAGAGATTAATAGGGGCTTCTTATGTTTAATTCATCAGCAAAAAAAAAAAGCAAACCACCAAGAGGATCAGAGAAGAAACAGTCTTGCCACTGGAATTGCAAAATATGTCCAGACATTCACTAAAAGAGAGAAGTACAGATGAGATTATACGAAAATTTAAAAACACTCTCTGCCTACACAAGGGCACCTCAATGGAAAATATACATTTTTCATTGCATACATTTGATACAGAACCGTTCGGAGTGTTCATGCAATAAGCAACTTTTTCATTTTTACTAAACGTAACATTATAAAAAAAAGGTCCTGTGTTCTGATTGGTCAAAGCAGCATGCTTAAATCTACAATATACTGTAGTAACAATGATGCAATACTTAATAACTATATCTATATATTAAACTATAACTATATTAAAAAATATTTTTGTATTATAATTATTTATTTATTTTTGCCATATTAGGGACTATGGCCGAATTCAACAATTTCCATCCACATAAAAATCTGATCATATGAGATTGTGACTTACCCCTCAGTGGGTTCTGGTGTAGAAGTTGTTGAAATTGTCTGATGAGGTGTTGGAAGAGTTCTAGGACAGAAAATACTGTTAGGTTTATCTCATCAGATGCTCCATTAATTTATCCAGTTTCCTTCTGTAAATTGGCCACCATTTTATAGTGTTTCAATCAATTCCATCATCCTTCCCTTGGGTCATTTTGACCCGAAATGTAGTTTTTATTTTATTTTATTTTTTATTGAGTGTTCGTCAGAGTAGTCCAAGACTTTTGAAATGTGACAAATATAGGAATGAATGCAAGGATTTTTTAAAATAATAATTTATCATTATTAATCAGCATGTGCAGAGCATTTCATACATAAAATGCTCTTCACATGCTGATTAATAATGATAAATTATTATAATAAACAATGTTATAACTGGGAGAATTATTTGTAGATGGCAAGGAGAGACAATTTAAACATTGAAATTACTAGTGAGGGTGTTTTGATTATTATGAACTATGTTTGTGTAGCTTTAGAATATATATTTATTTTAAGCAAAAGGTGATATGAGGAAAACCCTGAAACTCTATAAAGTATTTTTTATTTCACATGGCCTTCTGCCATAAATACATTGGATAGCTTTTAATAATCATATCTAATTGGGCTCAGCTGAAACATTCTCAGATGCCACTGCTTTGGCTCTGAGGGTCCAATATACTCTTCTTTGATTACTATTTTGACTTTGGCATTTTTCTTTTTCTTTTACAAAGTACTACAGGTAACCAGATGCAAATGTTTAACTATGAAAAAAAAAATCTATAACAAAAAAAAACAAAAAAACAAACAAAAAAAAAACACGGGCCACCACTGGGAAGGAAAAATAGAGACGGGACCTTTTGGTGCTTTAATTGAACACTCCTGCTTTATGGGCTCTGTAGAACTAAACCTTGTTTTTCTGCAGTTTTATTCTTCCGCTTGAGCGCTGAAAGTTACATAGTGTAACTTTACTATTTTGTGGTGACCTTTTTATAAAAGCCGCTAGTCACTTAGTGACACTCCTACAGTAAAACCTGAATAATGTTCACTAAAAGAAAAAAATAAATAACAAAAGTAAAGTTTGAATATGCATATCTGCAATTACTAACTGTTTTTTCTTTCTATCCACATGTATGTATGATTTGGTTTACGGGAAATTAGAAGGACTCTTTTGGAGGAAATAGAGTCAGGGTATATTGGGCTTTTAGGGCTGGTGACAGCAAAGAAAACACACTCTTTGGACTATACTATTCAGAAATCTTTTTTGTCAGCTGAAGGACAACCTATGCTTTTTGGGTCCTAAAAAAACAGTGGATTACACCTTTTTGGACTGATTTGGGTTCTGTTTCAGATTTCATTCTAGTAAATAATTAAAAGTAAGCAATAAACATGAATTCTCCAAGTGGTAATGATTCGACCCTTTTGTAAAGAGTTATAATTGTTGTAACTTCATGTTGTGAATAAAGTCACATCTAAAGGATTTCTCCATGTTGTGCTTAACACCATAAATCACACAAATACAGCATATTCTCTCATACCCTATTTCTTAAATATAGTGTTTAAATATTTATTAGGCCTAACTTTTTCCTTTTCCATTTTTTGACCAAATTTACAACAACAAGTTAAAGAGATATTCACCTTGGAGCACACGGTCCCTGCTGGTCAATTGCATCAGGAGAAATGTTAAACTTCTTCATTGTCACATTAGGGCAGGGTAGAGAGTCATTCTGAAGTAACCCTGAGATATCTATGAAAAGGTATTCAGGATTAGTAAACAATATTTAGTTAAATGTTCTCAGAACATTTTAGCTGTAGGATCACAGCTGCCTAATTTCATTCTTGCCATTATAGCTACAAATAAACTCAGCAAAAAAAGAAACGTCCCTCTGAATTTCAACTGTTTTTTCTTTCAATAAACTTAATGTTTGTAAATATTTCTATGAACACCAAAAGAGACAACACCATAAGACATAAACTAAAAATGTTTCACAGACATGTGACTAACAGAAATAGAATAATGGGTCCCTGAATGAAAGGAGGCTCAAAATCAAAAGTACCAGTCAGTATCTGGTGTGGCCACCAGCTGCTTGAAGCACTGCAGTGCATCTCCTCCTCATGGACTGGACCGGATTTGTCAGTTCTTGCTATGAAATGTTATGCCACTCTTCCACCAAGAGTGCCACCACCACTTGCACGTTCCTGGACATTTCTGGGGGGAACGGCCCTATCCCTCACCCTGCGATCCAACAGGTCCCAGAAGTGCTCAATGGGATTGAGATCTAGGCTCTTCGCTGGCCATGGCAGAACACTGACATTGCTGTCATGCAGAAACTCACACACAGAACGTGCTGTTTGGCTGGTGGCATTGTCCTGCTGGAGGATCATGACCGGATGAGCATGCGTAACGGGTACCACATGATGGAGGAGGATGCTTTCCTTGTACCGCCTATTGCGGACAGTCTGAGCACTGATGGAGGGATTGTGTGTTCCTGGTGTGAATCAGGCAGTTGTTGTGGCCATCCTGTACCTGTAACACGGGTGTGATATTCGGATGTACCGATCCTGTGCAGGTGTTGTTACATGTGGTCTTCCACTGCGAGGATGATCAGCTGTCCTTCCTGTCTCCCTGTGGCGCTGTCTTAGGCGTCTCACAGTGCGGACATGGCAATTTATTGCCCTAGCCACATCAGCAGTCCTCATGCCTCCCTGCAGCATGCCTAATGCACGTTCACGCAGATGAGCAGGGACCCTGGGCATCTTTTTTTTGGGTGTTTTTCACATTCGGTAGACACGTCTCTTTAGTGTCCTGCGTTTTTAGAACTGTGACCTGAAATGCTTACTCTCTGTAAGCTGTTAAGGTCTTAACGACCATTCCACAGGTGCATGTTAATTAATTGATTATGGTTAATTGAACATGCATGGAAAACATTGTTTAAACCCTTTACAATGAAGATCTGTAAGTTATTTTGATTTTTACAACATTATTGTTGAAATACACAGTCCTGAAAAAGGGATGTTTCTTTTTTTGCTGAGTTTAGAATGTGTTAGTGAAACAAGAATGCAAAGTTTTTAGACCAGTTTTAAGAAGTTGAATTTCTCTAAGTTGACATAGTGTGACCTTAATGTGTGAGACTTTGTCTAATATGTTTCCCTTAAAAACAAAACTATGCGAACCGGCCCTTTTGTGCATAAACCGTAGTTTCTCTGAGGTTACTTCTCAAAACCTACCTTGCATGCTGAAGAGAAATATGATGTCACCACCCTTTATAAACTCTCTTCTGGTCAGATCATCTTGCAGTATGCCATATGGATAGTTTAAAAGAATACCCACATATACATTCTCATTGTCAATGGTGACTTGAGTTCCATTTTTTTGAGGATTGTCCCAGTAATATATGCCATCTGTTACAACAAAACATAGATTTTAAAAAGCCATTTAAAGTTAATAAAGATAAAGATAAGTTGGATCTTTAGCTTAATAAAATGCTGCATGTAAACATATGATGCGGCAGAAAAATAATATGATTCTCACTGGAAGAAGACAAAGCAGGGTCAGAGGTGATGCTTTGCTCAGAGGACATGCGCTTCTGTATGTGTGGATTCTGGTCAAGCATCTGGAAGGTTATTTGTCTCCATGTACAAGGCCACTGCAACTGGTCATCATATGCACCAGATACCAGACGAACATACATAAAAAGATAATTCTGAATCACTTTTAACACAGCTTGAAAGCGATAACCATCATTGGAGTAATACAATGGACTGTAATGTACTGAAGATTTCCTTATTGAAAAGTCCTTTATCTGCCATATGTGAGGACACTCAGTCTCTGAAATATTGATATCATCCAGTGAAAAGCCTCCACTTGAGTTTCCAGCTCCTTTACGGCCTTCAAATACAACTTGGAAGGTTTTATTTGCATTCAGTGACACATGATGCAGTTTCCAGTAATTACCAGGGAGTTCTGCAAGAAATTAAACATTTTAGGAACATTTTAAAAGCATAGGCGTACATGCGTTTTTCCACACGTCTTTTAATATGTACAGCACTTGAGGAAGAGACAAACCTTGGATCTGATCCATAAGTCTGAGAGTTCCTCTGCTGTCTGCTTCATTCTGGTACTCTCGGATCCAGATGTTGAGCTGGTCAGACTCATTACCACTGTGATAATAGTAGAACTGAAGGCACTGGACTTTGCAGTCTCTTTTAGGCGTCATTATCTTGCTCTCCATTCTGGCTGAGTCACCCTCGTTTCTCCCCTCAGTGCTGAAGTGCATGAAAAAAGATGTTCCTGCAGGCATGAAAACAGGTGCATAGTTGATATATAAAGATGTGTGGAACTGGATGTTATATCAGCTTGTAATTGCTCAGTATCTACTGAAAAGCATGCGATAATGAGAGATGGAAGTGAACCATCTTTTGCAAATCCGTTATATGCAAAAGCACATCCAGATTGATGTCAAAACACTTTCCACTGACTGACTGTTACAGATCTCACCATTTTGATCTTTGTCCAAGTAAGTGTGGTCAGTCACATTGACGCCACTCACTGACTTCACTCTCTGCCAGCCATAATCAGCAGCAGAACAAACACTCATCTGACACAGAGATTCATCATCAAAACTACAGTGATCAAGGAAAGAGATGGAGGAAGCTGAAATGCAAACAGACAAACACTGTGACAAAATCAATTCCTTATATCAGATGTTAAGATTTAAACATGTTTTACATAGAAACTGTTAAATGAAGATGATGCGTGAGAAAAACTCACTGCATTTATAGAGTTTGTTGAGCTCAATGGCATCATATTCACTGATATCCAGGCGTTGACCAATCACATCTTGGAACTCAGGATGCTTGGTGATTATCGTGGATCCATTACCATTGCTGAAGGCATTTTTATCATAATGCATCACAGAATTATAATCATATGGGGTGTCTTGGGTGGTGGTCAGGTTCTCGCTGTATTTATTGAAATTGCCCTCTTTGCCTGAAAATAAAGTGTAGTAAGTAAAATGCAGTTATTAAGGTAATTGTTCATAAGGAAAGGCTTACTCTCTATAAGAGCTCTTTAGTTCAATAGACACTTCATTGTCAGGGTCAGTAAAGCCTAAATGAATCAAATGACTCTTTTACAATGTCTCAAAAAATAAAATAATAATAAAAAATAGGGTAACCTGTAATGATGTTTTCAAAGTTGATGGTCACATAATCATCTCTGTCATATCTTGACTGTTCATGCCAAAATCCCAGTGCATGGAGAAACTCGTGCTCAACAATTGCTTTTACCCCACAGCCATTTCCAATGGAAAGAGTCTGGCCTCCAAGAAATGTGCGTCCAACAAATGACCAACAACTGCAAAATAAGTGAGAGATAACGTCACATTCATGTATTTAATGTGAATTAATATTTTGACTGGTTTTGTAAAAGAGTTTAACTCATGAATGTTTTATATTTTCATTCAGTATAGCACAATATAGCCTATATCATAGAATAGTCTAAAATAGCATATTTACTGATATTGTTGATTATTAATTGTATGCATACTGTACCCTTCAAGACTCTCCACAGAGATGTAATAATCTTCTGCTGTTCTGGGCTTAAAGTCAATACATGATTTCAGTCTGAACTGTTCAAAGGCTCTTAAAATGACTCCTCTGTAGTTCATACCTACCTACACAATCAAAAATACATTATGTAATACACACACACACACACACACACACACACACACACACACGCACACACACACACACACACACACACAGATAGATAGATGGATAGATAGACAGATAAATGCACAAAATAAAAGTAATTTGAAAGCTGATTTGTTAAACTGTAAGTGAGAAATCCATGTTTTCTTACCGAGATTCACACTCAGCTTATAGGGGACGGGAATATCCCAACGGTACTCATTCCCAAGAATGGCACTCCTTTGATTAGGCTGTAAAGTAAATTATTTTAAGTATCCTGAGAAATCGTCTCAGGTTATGTATGTAACCCTAGTTCCCTTAGAGGGAACGAGACACTGCGTCGAAAACGCATATGGGAACGCCCTAGTGTGATTGTCTCTTGAAGCGCAATTGAAACCAGGTGTGCGAGTGCACGTAGCCGAGGGTGACGTCATGAGCCAGGAGCATATCAGCGCGCAGCACACTAGCAGCCGCAGCTTGACCAGTGTCTGAAACAGCCGGCGTGCGATGGAGCTGAGGCTACGATACGCAGTGTCTCGTTCCCTCTAAGGGAACTAGGGTTACGTAAGTAACCTGAGACGTTCCCTGTCAAGGGAACTCAACACTGCGTCGAAAACGCATATGGAAACGAGAATACCCACGCCGCCTCAGCGAACGGAGTACGCCAAGCTAACGTAGCTCACTACGAAAGGGCCAAAGTTCCCAAAGCGGGGTTAAGGTCTAACTGGTAGAACCTAATAAAGGTATGCGGTGAGGACCAGCCAGCCACGTCGCAAATATCAGCGAGGGGAGCCCCTGCGCAGAAAGCTTTAGAGGTAGCCATGCTCCGAGTAGAGTGGGCGCGGACATGCAGTGGGCACTGCTGACCTGCTGCATCATAGGCCAGTGAGATAGCCTCGACTATCCACCTGCTTAGAGTAGGTGTAGACGCTGGAGCTCCCTTGGGAGCCCCGAAGCATACAAAAAGTTGGTCCGACCTACGCCGACCTAGCGGACCTTGCGGACCTTGGTCTCTGCGGACCTTGCTCTTGGACTCCTGGTCATGATCATCATAGGGGGGAGGACATAAGGCCTGCAGTACAATGTGATGAGCCGGGATCGACAGAACCTTCGGAACACACCCTGTTCTGGGAGAGAGAAAGGCTTTCGCCAGACCAGGAGCAAACTCCAAACAGGAGGGGGCCACTGAGAGGGCCTGAAGGTCACCAACCCTCTTAAAGGAAGAGATGGCCAAGAGGAGCACCGTCTTAAGAGTAAGGAACTTGTCCGAGATGTCCTCGAGTGGCTCAAAGGGTTCCTGGGACAAGGCTTGGAGAACCAAGGATAAGTCCCAGGGTGGAACCCGTGAGCGTACCACAGGCCTCAGCCGTAAGGTGCCACGGAGGAAACGAGCTACTAGGGGGTCCCGACCCAAAGGGGTACTCTCCATGGGTACGTGGTAAGCCGCAATGGCAGCCACGTATACCTTAAGCGTGGAGGGGGACAGCCCGGCAGCGAATTTGTCTTGTAGGAACTCCAGGATGATACCGACATGGCAGGTCACAGGGTGGACGGGGTTTCCTCGTGGACGGGGCTCTAGAGTGGAGAATGGTCTCAACGACCTCAGTCGAGAGACCTGAGTCTATGAGTCGGGCCCCCTCAGAGGCCAGACCCACAGGTTCCACAGTTCTGAGCCTGGGACAGAAGGTCCACTCTGACGGGAATCCTCCAAGGAGCGCCGTCTAGGAGAGACACTAAGTCCGAAAACCACACCCTGCCCGGCCACTGTGGGGCAATTAAGGTGAGACGGACCATGTCCTGGCGAACTTTCTCTAGAATCCCTAGGAGCAGAGCTACTGGGGGAAATGCATACAGGGGTAGCCTCGGGGTACCCACTCCTGTTGCATCACGTCCAGCCCTAGAGGGGCTGGGGGAAAGAGGGAGTACCACAGAGGGCAGTGAGTCGCCTCGTGGGACGCAAAGAGGTCCACTTGAGCCCGACCAAATCTCTGCCATATCTGCTCCACCACCTCGGTATGGAGCATCCATTCCCCGGGCCTCGGCCCCTGCCTTGACAGGAAGTCTCCTCCCGTATTCTGGGATCCCGGAATATAGACTGCCCGAAGGGAGTAAAGTTTGTTCCGGGCCCAGAGGAGGATCCGCGCAGCCAGCTTCCATAGCCGGAGGGAGCGGAGACCCCCCTGATGGTTTATGTAGGAAACCACCGCCATGTTGTCGGACTGAACTATCATATGGTGGCCCCAGAGGTCTGGGAGAAAGGCCTGGAGTGCCCTCCAAACTGCCAACATCTCTAAAGCATTGATGTGCAGGGAGAGACAGCCCTCCTCCCAAAGACCTTGAGCTGAGCGGCCCCTCAGGACCGCCCCCCAACCCGAGCAGGAGCCGTCTGTCGACAGCATTACGCGGTGACAGATTGGTCCCAGTACGGGTCCTTGGGCAAGAAACCAGGCCCTCTTCCACTGATTCAAGGCTCGCAGGCAGCGCCTTGAAAACTTGATCAGGCGGGAAGGATTTCTCCTCGGGGAAAACCCCCTGGTCTTGAGCCACCACTGCAGACGCCTCATGTGGAGCAGACCTAGCGATATCACGCAAGAGGCCGCCGCCATGAAGTCTCTAGAAGTGTCTGACAGTGACCAGCTGGCCTAGCTTTATGCCGTTGACTGAAGATAGGATTGAGGTAATGCACGCGGGGGAGAGCCGTGCTGACATTGACATCGAATCCCATACAACGCCTAGGAAGGTAGTGTTCTGCCTCGGCCAGAGCACACTCTTTTGGGCGTTCAGTCTCAGCCCGAGCTACTGGGCCAGGATGAGCCAGTCGTCGATGTAATTTAAGATCCGGATCCCTCGGGACCGGAGCGGAGCTAAAGCTGCATCCACGCACTTGGTGAAAGTGCGCGGAGACAGAGCTAGGCCAAACGGAAGAACCCGATACTGATGAGCCCTCCCCCCGAAGGCGAATCTGAGGAACTTCCGGTGCTGGGGAAGGATGGAGACGTGGAAATACGCGTCTTTGAGGTCTATCGAGACAAACCAGTCCTCGGACCTGATCTGACCTACGATCTGTTTCTGAGTTAACATTCTGAATTTCAGTCGCATGACGGAATCGTTCAACATGCGAAGATCTAAAATAGGGCGTAAGCCTCCATCCCCCTTGGGAACTATGAAGTACAGGCTGTAAAAACCCGATTCTCTGGCTGAGAGAGGTACATACTCTTTGGCCTCCTTCCTCAGCAGTGAGTCGACTTCCCGCTCCATGACCAGAGCCTGCTCGGGGTGCACCACTGTTGGCAATACGCCCGTAAAACCGGGCGGACGAACCTGGAACTGAATAGCGTATCCTTCTGATACGGTACGCAGGACCCACCGAGAGATACCTGGGAGGTGCTGCCACGCCGCCAGGAAATCTACTAGGGCTATCAGCCTCTCGAGACCGACCTCTGGACATAAATATTTTGCCACCCCGGGGCCCTGGCCGAAACCAGAGAGCCGCCGGGGCAGATGCTCTAGGACCCTCCTCGGAGGGGGCAACCTGCCCAGCGCGGCCCGTGAGGAGCGCGACTGGACGAGACTGCCCACGCTGAGCATGGCCCGAGTCCCTCGGGACCACGAGCCATCCACCGCGCTTAATGCGCACCGGTCCACTCCTCGAGGAGGACCCGTTCAGAGAGGCCGACCATGGGAGTCAGGGCCTCTTGCTCTTGGCCTTCTTGGCCTTCTTGGCCTGGAGGACAGTCCTCAGATCTGTCCTCCTACCAGAAGGCTGCGGCTGAGAGCGGCGACCTGCATTATCACCCCGCTGGGGAGGTTGACATGAGGCCACGCTCTGCCGCTGAGCAGCGCGGTGGGAGGAGCTGCTGCTGGGCTGCGGCTGGCTCGCAGACCCAGCGGGACGAGGGTGGCGGGGTAGGATCTTCCTGAACGCTACCTCTTGTTTAGCAGCCTCCTGGAACCTCTCGACGGCCATTTTGATGGCATCACCGAAGAGACCAGGAGGCGTAAGAGGAGCGTCAATCAGGCTGTTTTTGTCCTTCTCTCTGAGGGTTGTGAGGTTAAGCCACAGATGCCTTTCTGTGGCCACCAGGGCTGCCATAGAGCAGCCGATAGAACTGGCCGTTTCTCTGGCAGCCCACAGAGAGAGGTCGGTGGCCCTGCGCAGCTCGGCTACTGCCTCAGGGCCAATACCTCCGCCCTCGTCGAGGTCTGAGAGCAGCTCCGCCTGGTAAGCTTGCAGCAGTGAAGAGGTGTGTAAACACGCTGCAGCCTGACCAGCCGCGGAGTATGCTCTGCCCACCATAGTGGATGTAACCCGGAGGGGTTTGGTGGGCAGCGTCGGGGTTTTTAGGGGCGGCGATGAGTGGGGGGCGAGGTAATTAGCCAGCGCCTCCTCCACCTTAGGCATCGCCCCATATCCGCGCTCTTTGGCTCCCACAAGGGTAGCATACTTAGCTGAAACGCTGCTATGAACCCTGTGGGAGGCGGGCCGCTTCCACGACCTCGACACCTCAATGTGGAGGTCTGGGAAGAACGGCAAACCCCGGCGCTGAGGCTGTACCCGGGTGGGCAGGTAACGCCCGTCCAGCCGACTCTTAGGACGAGCATCCCTGGGCTCGGCCGGCCACTCGAGGCCAAGCCTTGCCGTTGCCCGAGTAACCACCTCGAGCAGCTCCTCGAATGCAGGTGAAGCCGATGGCGGTTCGGCTTCCTCCACATCTACACTAACTACATCCACCTCCAGCTCCTTAGAACTGGAGAGGTTGAGCAGTGCGTCATCACCCAGGTCGGAAGTAATCACCGCATGGTGCGCTTCCGAGTCCTGGGTGAGAGCAGACTCAGCAGGTAAAGGAGGAGAAAAGGCATCGCCCGTCTCCATCCCCGCTGCTAAGTCTAACTGCGATCCCCACGAGTGCAGCCGCCGCTGAGCCTCAGCTACAGCGGGACCGGACCCACGAGGACCGCGTGCTTGAGCTGCCTCCTCAAAGACAGCCAAGCGTGAGCGGAGAGTGCGCAGCGGCAGCTGCAAACACTCTGCACACTCAGGGCCCTCGAGCGCTGAGCGTGCGTGTTCTTCGCCCAAACAATAGACACAGAGAGCGTGTGTGTCCTTACCCGTGATAAAACGCGGGCAAGGAGTGACACAACGCTTAAAAGACTGTGTATCCGCCATAGAAATACAGGTAAGTGAAAACAATCGACTTACAGCCAGCAGAGCAACTCAAACACACGTTAGCTTCGAGCGCTGTTGAAGACACTAAAGCTGCGGCTGCTAGTGTGCTGCGTGCTGATATGCTCCTGGCTCATGACGTCACCCTCGGCTACGTGCACTCACACACCTGGTTTCAATTCCGCTTCAAGAGACAATCACGCTAGGGCGTTCCCATATGCGTTTTCGACGCAGTGTTGAGTTCCCTTAACAGGGAACCTGTTTTCTGAGTATCCTGTTTTAAGTATCCTGACTGACTTCTGAATTATCCAATATTCAATGCACTTTTACAATTTCTTAGAAAAGAACTCACCATCATGATGTCTCCTTCTCTGAGATTTAAACCTAGCATTCAGTACAAGTAAATATGCTTGCGTTCAGTTGACAGTAAATAGTGTTCATTTTACAGTAAATATGCATGAAAACAAACAGGAGTAAATAATAAAGATTTACGAACAAAAACATTTTTGCTACTTTAATGCTAATATAAATGCACTTGAGCTCTTGAGATAATAGAGGCTCAGAATTTTACCTTTGTTTATATCCGGAATGTCCTTCCATTCCTCAGTAGTGCCTTTGAGGAAAATGTAATGAAGAAAATAAAAGAAGACAGAGGTGAAGTTGGACAAAATAATTAAAAAAAAGGAGCAATTAAAAAAATCTGGATTTTTTAACACAACACAATTGAGAAATTTTACAATAACATTACAAATGATATATGTCAGTAACTGAATTATGCTGTACTTACCATTTATATAAGGTGACGGCTGAGAACAAGATAAATGAAAACAATACTCATGCATTAAGAAAAATGTTTTTAAAAATTAACAGTAGCATTTCACTTTTACAAAAGACAGTATATTATAACACAAGCCTTCAACTATCCAACTTACCATTGGTGATGCAAGATAAAGAGACAAGGCCAAACTCAGCAGAAGAAAAGGACATAACTGCATTTTTACTGTAAATTTTCAAGCAAAATGCAAGGGATACACATGTACTTAATAATGTTGAATCTCAATTAGTTAGTCACATGAGAATATGGGATTAAAAAATAAAACCCGGATACAGTTTTCAGTTATTAACGGCTAAAGTTAAAACACAAAACTTTTACAACAGAGCTTGGCAGGTAAATACAATGTGAGAGTCCCTTGATGTCTGATAAGTTACTGAAATATGCAGTGAGTACAGTTTTGTACTTCCTTGTACTTAATTCCCATTGGAAACAATGAGACACGCACACCCACCCACCCACGCACTCTCTCTCTCTCTCTCTCTCTCTCTCTCTCTCTCTCTCTCTCTGCGTGTGTAACAAATGTCCACTGAAGCCAAGCTTAAATGAACCCAAGCTCAGTGTTTAATTCCACGTTTAATTGACAAATACAAATAAACAAAATATGACATGACTTAAAGGTAACAGAGGCAGGCCTGGGACTGCCTGCTAGAGACTCTGGCATAATATGATGAAGCTCAGGCGCAGCGGCCATGAGCTTTGATGTGAGGCTGTGATGTGATGAGGATCCAGCTTGATGATTACTGAAGGTATATGCTGATGTGCGTATGGCTAATCATTTGATAGTCTCTGTTTAGAGTTAATATACAAAAACACAATTTATGTTTTGTGGCTTAGTGTAAGCCATAGTTTGAGAGACTGTGTGTGAGCAACAAAAAAAGTAATAATAATAATACAATATAATTTGGTTACTTATTTGAAAATGTTTTTGAAAATGTGGCAAAAAAAAATAGAAAATTAGTTTTTTTAGAAACCATTTCCTACTTTTCATTATATTTATATATTTTGCATGAGAGTTGGAGAAATCCGTAATCACAGGTATGTGATCTGAAGTCAGGCACTGAGAGCTTTAAAAAAAATCTATATATATTATGTCAACAGTGACGTTTTACTGGTAATATGTTCTGTCTTCACTGTTTTTGTTTTGTTACATCATAAGAAGAATGACATCTACGCTGATATTAATCTCTGTTTATCCCAAGGTTACCATGGTCAGCCGGATCCCTGCCGTATTCAGATCAGATGAAGGATCTGCACCTCGACATGGCCACAACACAGCCCTAAAGTATCTGCAGAGACCGTGACTCTACTAGACCCTCCCCTGTGAAGATCATGAATCCCATCTCCAACCAGACCGAACTGGATTTAATATTTTGACCCGAAGGAGAACTGGTCCCCTGACTGAACCTGGTTTCTCCCAAGGTTTTTTTCTCCAATCTGTTCTTCATTCAGTCTGTCACCTGCTGGAGTTTTGGTTCCTGTCGCCTCTGACATGCTTAGTTGGGGACACCAAACACTTAATTTTCACCAATATTATTGATTGGCCTGCCCTTTTATAGCTGCTGTTCAGCAAAACAAACTTCGTTTTTATTGTTTTCCTGTGACCACTGTAAAGCTGCTTTGAATGAAACAATCTCTATTGTAAAAAGCGTTGTGTAAATAAAGGTGACTTGACTTCTTATCTCTAACCATTATCAATAAATAATGTATAGGAACAAATTATTAGTTTTGTAATAAGAACAACAGTTAATTTATTTTAAATGAACAGTATATGGCTGTTCAGTAATTACTAATTATCTAATTGTGTACCCTTATCAGTCATCAATTTGCCATTACAATAATGTGTAAGTAGATTTTTGACATCATCTAAGCTTTGGTGAGATTCATCAGACCAGCGCAATCCACTCTCAGCCATGCACGCAGAGGCATTACTAAAGAAACATAGTTGGGATTAAATGTATTATACCAAGAAAGGCGCCCCAAGAAAGAATGCAACTGAACAGCATGAGAGATGTTCCCGATAAAGCTGAATACCCAGTAATGTCACCATGTGTCCTAAAAACAAAGAGCTTTGCTTTCTGTTATTCTTTGAGACATTGCAGCAAATTTTTTAGTGGTTACATTTTTCACGCTTCTGTAGCAAGCATTCTCACATGATAATGTTGTCTAGACCAGTGTTTTTCAATCTTTTTTAAGGTAATTTTTTTTCATTGAAAGACACACCACCAACCGAAAATGTAAAAAAAAAAAAGTTAAACTCTGTTGTCTATGTTAACAATATACAGTCATTCTTATCAACGTGTCTTGAATGGGAATCAAATAAACACAAAGAAAAAAGTATTTTATGATTAATTCGTTTTCAAAAAACATTTTTTAGACCATTTAGGTGAAATTGAATAACTTTTCCCGGCACACCTGACGATCTCTCACGGCACACTAGTGTACCGCGGCACAGTGGTTGAAAAGCATTGATCTAGACAATTTGCAGTTCCGAGGAAAAAGCATCTCTTACAGAGACAGGTAACTGATTTAATATGTCTCTGATTGTAACAGTCAGAAAATGCTGCTCAATTGTTTAGGCAAGATGGACACTGATGAATCAGAGTCCACTGTGAGTCGAAGAGACACAAATGTAGCAGCAAATCACATTATATTTACGGTCACATCACACATCAAACAGGTGCTCCAGATGGGCAGAGAACACAGAGCTCTGATAATTCAAATGAATAAGTAGGAGCAGATTGGCAGACTCGTGCAAAATGTAGAGCTGAGTAAATTATAGCCATTGATTTTGCCTGAGCATCAGCGGCCTCTAGCAATGTGGCAATGTAGTAATAGTAATCTACATTGTACATTTAGATTCCAGTAATAATCTTTCACAAATATGAGGGTTAGCAACATTTTCAAGGGTCTGGACACACAAAATATCATCCGGATTATGAGAAAATGCAGTAGTAACCAAATCTCTTAATGCAGCAATGTACTGCACTACCGTTTCACTCGTCCTCTGTATTTTTTTCTTGAAGGCATGTCTTTCCATAGCCAGTTATTTTTGGAATGACGTGCTCTTCCAAAGCTTTAAAACTGTCTGCCAGATCATCACCAGTAGTGGGCAATGTATAAAGCAGTCTGTGACCTTCAGTTCCGAGACAGTGAAGAAGCATTTAGATTTACATTTATGCATTTGGCAGACACTTTTATCCAAAGGTTTACATTGACATTCTAATCAGTTCAAGCAAATCCCATTTTCTGTCTTCTGGCCAGGAATCTCCAGTTGCATTGATGACTATAATATAGTTCTGAAACATCTTCAGCAATGTTACTAGTGGTGAAGCGGGCTCATCGGGACAAGGGATAAAAGGTAATCTTATAAAATTCTTTGTCGCCAATTTTGTTGTCTTTATGTAGACAAGCAGCACAAAAAAATTTATTCCTATCAGGACACATTAATAACTATTTTGAACAACTCAGGATAACATGCACACAGATGCTCAGAATTCTCTCTCCCTCTTCTACTCTTACTTCACACACATCTAACTCAAGAAGCTTAAGTTTCATCTGGTGGGGCATGAATGTAAGGACATCATGCAGGCATCAAACCCCCTCAGGGTGGCATTGTGGGTATTCCTCAAGGATGTGAATCTTCACTGGTCTCACAAATCAATTTGATTATGATTGTCATGTCAGTGATTCGATTTGATTCTGTATCACAATGCATCCCGATGTGTATGCATCATTTTCAATATTACTGCTGCATTTTCATCAAGGATTACAACCAGTCAGATAGATGAACTCTCTTTTTATTTTATCTGCTCCAGGCAAGTACACTTTCTTGAATGTAGCAAACATTACACAAAACTTAAGTCTGAACATAGTAGATGACAAACATCATTTAGAACTAATAAACACAAGTAATTACTAAAATTGGATGAAACTGTCAAGTTGTGAACTTAAGTTACAGTAACATTTGCACACACAGACACACTCGTATGTACACACTCACATGTTGTTGATATAGTTTGGTATTACCCTCTTTTGTGTTTCACCTCCCTCGACTATTTTAAACTAGCGTGACAAGCCGGTATGTGATGAATAACTTCAGAGGAATGTCAGTAAGCTATAATCACATCAATGCAGAATCGTCCAAGTTCGCATCACGATGCATCAAATAAATGATCAATTTCAACACTCGTTCCCCACAACGAATATTAGGGGGACATGAGCTGAGCCGATGACAAAAAACTACTAGTAACAGTTCTGCTCTTGTAGTATTTGACCGAGGACTGTCAGTGGTGATTTATACTGACTTATAGATTTGGTGCCGTCTCCTCACAAATATGCACTGATGGTCAAAAACATACTATTACTTTCACATCCAGAACACTCACCTCAGCTGAACAGAAATACTGCTCTGGCATGTTTTGGGCAGTGGAGAGGTGAAGGACTTTCTTGTGGGGTCACAGATTTACACTACGGAATGAACATCAGGCCTTAACAACGCTGCTGACCACAAAAGGGACTGATAGAGCTGATATGTGCATAGCTCAGTGGGCTGCTCGATTGCTCTATGCAGTTGAGTATCATACTAGATTTGAAAACCTGACTGCAGATTGTTTGTCTCGCCTGCCCCTGCCTCTTACTTTGTATGCTGAGGATTACAGAGCTTGAGTTTGTTGCTTTCCTGTCCACTGGTGTAAGGGAATTAGAGTTAAGACATGAGAACCAGATATGAGGAATGAAGACCAGGAGTCAGGAGTGCAGTCAATTGTAAAAAAAAAATGTGTGAAGTTTAGTTTGCAGTCAACAGAATCCAGTTTCAAGTATCACAAGGAGTTCGTAGGCCAACCCACTTACAATCACATTGTTACAGCAATTATACTCTAACAGAAGTTACAAACTACGTTATTACTGAAGGTTAAAGATTTTGATTGGCTAAGAAAGAAATAAAGAAAGAAAGTTTAACAAAACAAGTAATTCTCCACATAAGAGCAGACAGTCAGAAGCATATCTGCGTTGATCACGTGTTTCTAGGCATCAGATTGTTGAGAATAACAAGTTATTCCATCTCATTATGGTGTCAGTTAATCACCTCACCAATACAGAGCATTTTACTAAACACATACAAATACAGGATTCAAGGTTGAACTTGGCTCAGGCTCCAACTATCAACAGAAAGACTTCTCAGGGCTCTAACTTGATTAAAAATCATTAAAATAAGAAAAAAGAATTTATATACAAATAAGAAAAAGAAAAATATATATACAAATAAGAAAAAGAAAAGAATATATATACATGCGGAATCGTTCCGATCACTAGTCTGATTGCCATATCTCAGGATGAGTTTGCTGTTCTTAACTGTCTGGCCTCAATCACCTGCTGTTTTGGTTCCTGTTCGACTCTCGTTCTACAAACTAAGACATGAGTTCAGTGTGCAAGCTGATTTAGTGTTTAGAGTTTGGTACCCGGGGAACTGTGTAAGTCACTGGTTCGCATTGCACATGAGGGCCATCAGGGTATTGTGAGAACAAAGTAACACCTACGTGAAATGCATTGGTAGCCCATAATGGACACACTTGAGGCAGAAAAAATACCACCTGTAAGTATGCTTTTCTCTGGATAAAACTGCAAAAACCTCTGCTGTGCCACTCCAGCCTGTTCCTTTACCCTCTACATCTTGGGGAAAACTGACATTGTGGGCCCTTTGGAGACTGGGACTGTCGATACGCTTTGACTTTCACTGACTATTATAGTAAATGGCTCAAGGTAGCCTTTACTGAGTCTGTTGCAACAAAACAGGTGACTGCATTTCTTACCTCTGTCTTCAGTAGAAAGACCACTCTGGTAAGAGATAATGGGCCTCAGTTCACTTCACCAGAGTTTGCTGCAATCCTAAAAGAGAGATATTAAGCAAATCTGCACGTCAGTGTATCATCCTGCTGTAAATGGAGCTATTGAAGTGTTCCACAGAGTTCCTAAAAGTATAATTCGATCAGCTATCCTGCAATCAGCACCATGGAAAGCAACAGTGACTTCCTGCAGAGCTTTTGCGCTGATGTCCTGAAACCCTCACTTTCTGACCATGAGCCTTGGACACAAGCATCGAGTGTGTCTTTCTTCTTTCCAAAAAGAGAAGTGCACATAAAAAAGTCAGTACACTTGCCTAAAGCTCATCCAAAACTTGAGTTTTGTTTTGTTTATTTGAATCAAACTTTAATGTATACTTCATACATGTGAAATTGTTGATGCTTTACTGGTTTGATGTTCTTTATTTAAATTTCATGTCAATTGTTGGCTTTAGAGAGAATTCATTTAACTAAGAGGGGAATATGTGATGTTCTTATATGAACTCACCACTAGATGACACTCAAGCTTCTTTGAAGAGAAAGAAGAGAAAGAGTAAATGCTGAGCGTGCGCCTGCGTGATACCCTTCTTGTTGATAAAGGCTATTAAAAAAGGTTTGCTTAGAGGAATACACTTTCTGGTTCTTCTTATTTGAAGGCAACAGATACATTAATCCTTACAATTCCATATAATTGGTTTAGTAAATGCTAAGCATCAGGCAGAAATCCCACAGTCTTTACAGATCTGCACACACAGATAAAACTCTTAGTGAGTTAACTGCATTGTTCATGCACAGCGTCCTGCTATTGACTTTTATTGCTAGTGGGTTAGCAGTCTCGTAGCAATGAGTTTAATAGTTACACCCAAACTGCAATAATCCTGGTTCTGAAGTTTCAAATTTGTAATTGTACGTAACACATTGTGCTACTGCATGTACACTACAGGGGAATTTACAGTTAAGGACCAGATATGATGAATGAAGTCCAGGAATCAAAAGTGCAGTCAATTGAAGACATTTTTGTGAAGAATAGTTTGCAGTTTCATCAGCAGAAGAGACTTCAAGTCTCACAAGGAGTTTGTAGGCTGCCCCACTTACAATCACATTGTTACATCAATTATACTCTAAGAGAAGCTACTAAATATATCACTACTTAATGCTAATTGATTCTGATAGGCTAAGAAAGAAAGAAAGAAAGCAAAACAAAATTAGTAATTTTCCACTCAAGAGCAGACAGCTGTGACGGGTTAAGTGTTCCACGTGGCTTGGCATCAGATTGTCTAGAACAACAAGTCATTCCGTCCCCTTATGGTGCCAGTGAATCACCTCAAAAGAAAAAGAAAAGTCAACTAGTAATTTTCCATACAAGAATAGTCAGAAACATAACTTTGTCGTTCTCATGGTTGACAACAAGCCCTCTTGTGCAGAAATGCATTCCAATGTGTCAGATTGTCGAGAAAAACAAGTATTTCTGTCTCCTTATGATGCCAGTTGATCACCTCACCAAAATAGAGCATATTAATACACACACAGGACATACAGGTTCTTCAAGGTTCAAGTTGGCCAGGCTCCAACTATCAACAGAGTGATAACATGAAAACATTCTGATAACATGTTCTCGCTGGTGAGAAGTGCAGACAATATTCACCATTTTTCTCCTGTAGCTCAAACAGTAGAGCGTTGTACTTACAATGCCAAAGGTCATGGGTTTGATTCATAGGTAAAATAAGAACTGATTAGATTGTTAATCTGTATCTTGAATTCAATGTAAGTTGATTTAGTGTCTGCTAATTGCATTAAAAAAGTAAACCAGTTTTATTTATTTTTTTCATATATTTGGAGAAATTCTAAATCACTAACTTTATTATAAATCACTGATTACAAATCATTAGAAAACAAAGAAAATAATGTATATTGCAACGCCAGTGGATTCCAAATCATTCCCTACAACACATGTACTACCTGATTTTATTCTTTAAAACACCTGATTGCTTTACTGTTAGTGTTGTGTGAAACCCATAGGTTAAAGCTCGAAGATACCATGCATTCTACCATGGATTCTTTATATCCGTTACCGGGGTAGTTGGCAAACCAGAGGGCCCCTGGATCCCCAACACATCACTAATAACAGAAAAGTTATCAAAGTGCATAGAAGTGAGGTGCCCATACCATCCACTGTGACTTAGCCAGCACACACAGCAAACTGATGCAAGGAATGATCTTTATCTCCGTTCTTGTATAACTATACATGTTCCTAGTCGCTTCTTAGAAATCTTAGATCTGCATAGGTGGCTTGCATTGTAAGATTCCTGAATAAACATAGTGATTATGTTATACCTTTGTAATTGTGATTGAATATTATTATTGAAATTATTATTTGGTTTATTGATTGCATACCATCTCATTAAATATGTATATTTCCTTTGAGTAATTCAGACCAGTAGGGGAGCGAGACAAACCATATTTTTATACAAACAACATACAAGCCTCTCCTACAAATGAGCACTGTTTTCATGTTTGTGGGACCTACCGTTTCTGTGCAGTATCGGCAAAAGCACAAGGAGTAAAATGTTACTTCTTACCCCGTGAGCGGGGCTCGTTGTAACAGACAGAGGGTTAGTTGTAACACCATGTTATCCAATGCATGTTCGTTCACGTATTTTTATTTGTTTAAAAAATGTGCGTCTTGATGATTATAAGCATAACTTATGAATTAAATATATTTTTTTCCTTTATTTTTTACATTTGTTATGCTTTGAACAATGTAATGACATGAAAAACGTTTTAATAGGTTAATACAATGCAAAATATATGATTATTGATGCAGCCTATTCAATGCGGCTTAGTTGTAACTCAGCGTTACAACTAACCCCACGCTGTCTTGTTTACTTCAGGACCGGATAGCAGTCATTATGTGTTTTTCACATCTTTCAAAACGGTACCATCTTTTAGCCAAGAAGATGGTAATCATAACAATATAAGATTAGACTAACAATCTTTCACACATTCTTTGAAAATCGAAAAACAACTACTATAACAAAAAATATTTTCATGCTGCCAAAAGAGTTTTTGTGGTTCTCATCGAAACCTCGCTGAAATTTCTCGAAAGATGGCCAGAAGACGTGTGCAAACAGTGTAGTGAAAAGCCCGTTAGCACGTTACATTTAAGCCCGTGAAACTATCTAAAAAGTCTGCGTTACTATTTACCCCGCATTACTTTGTGCCCCGCGCTCCCCTCATACTTAAATTCCACAGCCATTAAACATTATTATCTCAATAACTCAAGTGCCAATATAAATGCACTTGAGTTATTGAGATAATATCGGCTCATAGTTTTACCTTTGTTTATATCCAGAATGTCCTTCCATTCCTTAGTAATGCCTTTAGTGAAGAATTGGACGCTTAAATGAGACCACCCAATACCATTCATCACCTTGAAAAACACCTGAGACCAGATCTACCAATCACACTTGCTGACATGAACCCACTCTATGTTTTTGCATTGTTGCATTGTGTTCTTATGGATGTCCTTATGGTTTTAGTTAGAGATACGTCTCTTATGGTTAAGTTCATTTGGACTTAAGTCATTAAGTGGCCATTCTCATTCAAAAAAAAGGAGAACCCTTTACCCATTAAAGTCTGCCCAGTTAACCACGAGGTCAAGGGAGAAAACTGTAAGACTGGACAAACTGGAAGATTGGAACTCTCTCTTGCAAAATTACCATCCACAACCATACCAGGCAGTTTACACCTCACCTTTACACCCTCACGTTGTTCCCCCTCTTCTCTCCGTCCCCCAAAAATCACTCCAATCCCTGCAATGTTAAGAATGTGCCATAAGTGACCTTACATCTTTAGTATCTTTTGAAATGTGTCAGTTCCACTGGTACAAAGTTCTCATTCCCACAGAAGGAAACCAAATGTTAATACAGGTTTAAAAGTTCAGAGATATCTGCTTACTGTGGAGGGTGTGCCACTCCCAGGGTATTTCAAGCAAATTACCTTTTGTCCTCAGTAAGGTGTAAACTACCAAATTACCCAATTTTTAGCTTGTGTTCCCATTTGAAAAAGGTTTCTGTGTTAGTCTTACTGTGTTAGTTACTCTAAGTATTTAAAGAATTGTTTCAAGAGTCTCGGGGGGATTTGTAGTAAGATCAACCCATAACGCTGAGAGTTCTCCAGACACTACATTACATTTTTTTGTAAAGTCAGATATGCAATTTTACTATATTTCTGAACACACCTAGTAAATTCTTACATTTGATTTTATTATTAACTCTAGTAGATTATGTTGCATCAATTGTTATGGCAGAGTTGCGTCAGGCTAACAGGCTAGTCCAGTTTTAAGTGTAACATAAAGCGCACTATCTGAGAATTTCCAGTTCTGGCTAACACTTGGCATTGGTTTAAGTGTTAAAGGCAAATTTCCATTTAGGATAACAAAATGTTGATTGACCAACCTCAATAGATTGAGCCTTAACTCTTGTTTACAGTATAATAATACAGTAATACCTTGAGATACGAGCATAATCCGTTCTAGGGCCGAGCTCAAATTTCTCATATCTCAAATCATTTTTTCCCATAAGACAAAAACAAGATCAGGAGTCAGAAGTGCAGTCAAATGAAGAAATTTTAGTGAAGTTCAGTTTGCAGTTTCATCAGCAGAAGCCAGCTTCAAGTCTCACAAGGAGTTTGTAGGCTGCCCCACTTTCTTTCTTTCTTTCTTTCTTTCTTTCTTTCTTAGCCAAGAAATGATTAGTCAGAATCATTTAACCTTCAGTGATAACGTAGTTAGTAAGTTATGTTATATTGTTACAGCAATTATACTCTAACACAGGGTTTTTCAAACTTTTTGTGTGTGTGGACCACTATTTGTAATCAAAAAAATTTTGCGGACCACCTCATAACACACATAATAAAATGGACTTAAATTCGCCATGCCTGGTTTCCAAATGCCGACGAAGATTCAGGAGAAGATTCAGGATATATATATATATATATATATATATATATATATATATATATATATATATATATATCACTTGCATCAAACTAAAAGTGATTTAAAAGCTCTTTGCGCCATGGCAATTTGACCACGCTGAGAGAGAGAGATAAGAATATCCTCTTTTATGCCCCTCTTATGCCTCCTGGCCTCTTCGGTGATGCTATCGAGATGGCCATCGAGAGGTTTCAGGAGGCTGCTAAGCATTCAAGAAAATTCTTCCCCGTCGCTCTCGAGCATCTGGGACTGCGAGCCAGCCGCAGCCCAGCAGCAGCTCCACCTACCACGCTGCTCAGCGGCAGAGCATTGTCACCCAAGGACTGAGGGCTGTCCTCCAGGCTAAGGAGGCAAAGAGCAGAAGGCCCTGACGTTAGCGTCCCTCAGCCTCAGGGGGGTGTCATTATAGTGACTCTTTATACTCATATAGTTGTTATAGTGACTCTTTATGATGAACCTGCACATCAAAGAGCATCCGCGAAATTTGCGTTAATATTATTACACTTAAACTTAACGAAAAAATATAACGTTAATCCGATAGTTTTTTCCATGCAACAAGAACAGCTGTCTTAGTTAAAGTCTGTGTAATATATAAGATGCAATCTATAGTAACATCAATTATAAATTATCAGTATATTTTGCACACTTTTCCATGCGCATAGGAAGGTATGGAAATGGAACAGAAGCAGGGCGGTTACCATATTTCGCGGATGCTCTTTGATGTGCAGGTTCATCATAAAGAGTCACTAAAATACATTATTATACAACACTATAATACATCAGTCTGTAATTCCTCTGTTTGAAAACCATGGATCACTGTGCTGCTGCTTGTTCATACACAAAAATACAAATTAATAAAATACTATATACTATGGAATCCCTCTTATATACTAATAATTTATCATTCATGTTCTTTAATTATATTCTTGATTAACACACTGACTTTAACAGCTGTTTTACAGAACGTGTCATGTTTGCTGTGATCTCGCATTTACACGCTTTGACCATGGAGAAGCACGAGAAATTAAGTCATTATTTCGAGAAAGTTTCTCGTTATTTTGAGATACTAAGTCAATATTTCGACTTATATTATCTCTCTTTTTTTTCTCAACTGTGGCAGAAATGGGCTTCCATAAATATCTTTGCCTCAGCTCTAAAGCGGGCAAATGATCGCGCACAGATTAGATATCACGCGCGCGTGAGTGATTAAAATGAACTTGCGGGCACCCGTATTTACGCATGTAGCTCTGTTTTCCGCTCACGGATGTAATTTAGTGCGCGCAAACATCAGTTTTGCGCTCGTATATTATTGGCACGCTTTTGCCATCATATTTTGGGGACCACTGCTCCACCGAACCCCTAAGACTGATTCACCGAACCTCTGGGGTTCGATCGAACCCAGGTTAAGGACCACTGCACTAGATGTCATCAAAATTGTTCAATAATTTGGCACTCTGGAAAGTCTCAGATATTGCAACATTTTAATCAAAGTTTAAAGAGAGTGCATAAAACATCAAAGAGATATACATTTAAAATAATTGGATTAGGAGTTAAGATTAACATGTTGATTATTTTATCACAGGCAAATTAATATAAATGCATGCATAAATGTGTAAAGAGCTAAATTAAAATGCACATTCAATAGCATCAAGCCCAGGAACTTTACATGTTCTCCACCTCAGATGCTGGGATAGGCCATGCAATCTGAAAAGGACAAGTGTCTTGGAAAATGGATGGATGGAATAGAATCATACTCAGAAGGCTGAAGAAAGATGCAGTGCTTTGACAATGATATAAATCTTGTGTAGTCAAACACTGGGTAGAGATTAATAGGGGCTTCTTATGTTTAATTCATCAGAAAAATAAAGCAATCCACCAAGAGGATCAGAGAAGAAACAGTCTTGCCACTGGAATTGCAAAATATGTCCAGACATTCACTAAAAGAGAGAAGTACAGATGAGATTATACGAAAATTTAAAAACACTGTCTGCCTACACAAGGGCACCTCAATGGAAAATATACATTTTGCATTATATATATTTTGATTCCGTACAGTTTGGAGTGTTCATGGAATAAGCAACTTTTTACTAAACGTAACATTATAAAAAAAGGTCCTGGGTTCTGATTGGTCAAAGCATTATGCTTAAATCTACAATATACTGCATTAACAATGATGTAATACACTTAATAACTATATCACCACCAATAACAAATATTTTTTAATTATTATTATTTATTTATTTTTGCCATGTTAGGGACTACAGCTGAAATCAACAATATCCATCCACATAAAAATCTGATCATATGAGATTGTGACTTACCCCTCAGTGGGTTCTGGTGTAGAAGTTGTTGAAATTGTCTGATGAGGTGTTGGAAGAGTTCTAGGACAGAAAATACTGTTAGGTTTATCTCATCAGATGCTCCATTAATTTATCCAGTTTCCTTCTGTAAATTGGCCACCATTTTATAGTGTTTCAATCAATTCCATCATCCTTCCCTTGGGTCATTTTGACCCGAAATGTAGTTTTTATTTTATTTTATTTTGTATTGAGTGTTCGTCAGAGTAGTCCAAGACTTTTGAAATGTGACAAATATAGGAATGAATGCAAGATTTTTTTTAAATAATAATTTATCATTATTAATAAGCATGTGAAGAGCATTTCATACATAAAATGCTCTTCACATGCTGATTAATAATACTAAATTATTATAATAAACAATTTTATAACTGGGAGAATTATTTGTAGATGGCAAGGAAAGACAGTTTAAACTGAAATTACTAGTGAGGGCGTTTTGATTAAACTATAAATTGCCATAAATACATTGGATAGCTTTTAATAATCATATCTAATTGGGCTCAACTGAAACATTCTCAGATGCCACTGCTTTGGCTCTGAGGGTCCAATATACTCTTCTGTGATTACTATTTTGACTTTGGCATTTTTCTTTTTCTTTTACAAAGTACTACAGGTAACCAGATGCAAATGTATAACTACGAAAATATATAACTATAAAAAACTACAAAAAAACTTTAAAAAAAACGGACCGCCTCTGGGAAGGAAAAATAGAGACCCTTTTTGTTTTGGTGCTTTAATTGAACACTTCTGCTTTATGGGCTCTGTAGAACTAAACCATGTTTTTCTGCAGTATTATTCTTCCGCTTGAGCGCTGAAAGTTACATAGTGTAACTTTGCTATTTTGTGGTGACCATTTTATAAAAGCAATTAGTCACAGTAATTAGTCAACAGTGACACTCCTACAGTAAAGCCTGAATAATGTTCACTAAAAGAAAAAATAGCAAAAGTAAAGTTTGAATATGCATGTGCAATTACTAAATGTTTTTTTTTTTGTATCCAGATGTATGTATGATTTAGTTTCCCGTAAATTAGAAGGACTCTTTTGGAGGAAATAGAGTCAGGAAATAGAGTCAGAATATTGGGCTTTTAGGGCTGGTGAAGGCAAAGAAAACACATTCTTTGGTCTTCAGATATCTTTTTTTGTCAGCTGGAGGACAACCTATGCTTTTTGGGTGCCTAAAAAACAGTGGATTATACCATTTTGGACTGATTTGGGTTCTGTTTCAGATTTCTTTCTAGTAAACAAGTAAAAGTAAGCAATAAACATGAATTCTCCCTGTGGTAATGATTTAACCCTTTTGTAAAGAGTTATAATTGTTGTAACTTCATGTTGTGAATAAAGTCACATCTAAAGGATTTCACCATGTTGTGCTTAACACCATAATCACACAAATACAGCATATTCTCTCATACCCTATTTCTTAAATATAGTGTTTAAATATTTATTAGGCCTACCTTTTTCCTTTTCCATTTTTTGACCAAATTTACAACAAAAAGTTAAAGAGATATTCACCTTGGAGCACACGGTCCCTGCTGGTCAATTGCATCAGGAGAAATGTTAAACTTCTTCATTGTCACATTAGGGCAGGGTAGAGAGTCATTCTGAAGTAACCCTGAGATATCTATGAAAAGGTATTCAGGATTAGTAAACAACATTTAGTTAAATGTTCTCAAAAAAATTCAGCTTTAGGATATCACAGCAACCTAATTTGATTCTTGCTATCATAACCACAAACAGAACGTGTTTGCGAAATAAAAATGGCAAGTTTTTAGATCAGTTTTGAGAAGTTGAATTTCTCTAAGATGACACAGTGTGACATTAATGTGTGAGACTTGTCTAGTATGTTTCCATTAAAAACAAAACAAAAAAGTGTTCTATGCCAACCGGCCCTATATCTGCCCATTTTGTGCGTAAACCGTAGTTTCTCTGAGGTTACTTCTAAAAACCTACCTTGCATGCTGAAGAGAAATATGATGTCACCACCCTTTATAAACTCTCTTCTAGTCAGATCATCTTGCAGTATGCCATATGGATAGTTTAAAAAAGGACCCACATATACATTCTCATTGTCAATGGTGACTTGAGTTCCATTTTTTTGAGGATTGTCCCAGTAATATATGCCATCTGTTACAACAAAACATAGATTTTAAAAAGCCATTTAAAGTTAGAGATAATTTGTATCTTTAGCTAAAAAAATGCTGCATGTAAACATATGATGCGGCAGAAAAATAATATGATTCTCACTGGAAGAAGTCAAAGCAGGGTCAGTGGTGATGCTTTGCTCAGAGGACATGCGCTTCTGTATGTGTGGATTCTGGTCAAGCATCTGGAAGGTTATTTGTCTCCATGGACAAGGCCACTGCAACTGGTCATCATATGCACCAGATACCAGACGAACATACATAAAAAGATAATTCTGATACAATTGTAACGCAGCCTGAAAGCGATAACCATCATTGGAGTAATACAATGGACTGTAATGTACTGAAGATTTCCTTATTGAAAAGTCCTTTATCTGCCATATGTGAGGACACTCAGTCTCTGAAATATTGATATCATCCAGTGAAAAGCCTCCACTGGAGTTTCCAGCTCCTTTACGGCCTTCAAATACAACTTGGAAGGTTTTATTTGCATTCAGTGACACATGATGCAGTTTCCAATATTTACCAGGGAGTTCTGCAAGAAATTAAACATTTTAGGAACATTTTAAAACTATGGGCCTACATGTTTTCCATCTGTAATGTACAGCACTTAAGGAAGAGACAAACCTTTGATCTGATCCATAAGTCTGAGAGTTCCTCTGCTGTCTGCTTCATTCTGGTACTCTCGGATCCAGATGTTGAGCTGGTCAGACTCATTCCCACTGTGATAATAGTAGAACTGAAGGCACTGGACTTTGCAGTCTCTTTTAGGGGTCATTGTCTTGCTCTCCATTCTGGCTGAGTCACCCTCGTTTCTCCCCTCAGTGCTGAAGTGCATGAAAAAAGATGTTCCTGCAGGCATGAAAACAGGTGTATAGTTGATGTATAAAGATGTGTGGAACTGGATGTTATATCGGCTTGTAATAGATCTGTATCTAATGGAAAGCGTACAGTAATGAGAGATGGAAGTGAACTATTTTTTAAACAATCAAAATCCGTTATATGCAAAAGCACATCCAGATTGATGTCAAAACACTTTCCACTGACTGTAACAGATCTCACCATTTTGTTCTTTGTCCAAGTATGTGTGGTCAGTCACATTGATGCCACTCACTGACTTCACTCTCTGCCAGCCATAATCAGCAGCAGAACAAACACTCATCTGACACAGAGATTCATCATCAAAACTACAGTGATCAAGGAAAGAGATGGAGGAACCTGTAATGCAAACAGACAAAAAATGTGACAAAATCAATTCCTTACATCAGACGTTAAGATGTACTGAAATATTTAACAAGCACAAACTGCTAAATGAAGATGATGTGTGAGAAATACTCACTGCATTTATAGAGTTTGTTGAGCTCAACTGCATCATATTCACTGATGTCCAGCCGTTGACCAATCACATCTTGGAACTCAGGACGCTTGGTGATTATTGTGGATCCATTCCCATTGCTGAAGGCATTTTTATCATAATGCATCACAGAGTAATAATCATATGGGGTGCCTTGGGTGGTGGACAGGTTCTCGCTGTATTTATCGAAATTTGTCTCATAGCCTGAAAATAAAGACTAATGCAGTTAAGGGGATTGTTCATTAAGAACGGCTCTTTAGTTCAATAGACACTTCATTTTCAGGGTCAGTAAAGCCTAAATGAATTAAATGACTACTTAAAAACGTGCTCCTAAAAACTACTAAATTAAAATAAAAAAATAGGGCAACCTTTTATGATGTTTTCAAATTTGATGGTCACATAATCATCTCTGTCATTTCTTGACTGTTCGTGCCAAAATCCCAGTGCATGGAGAAACTCATGCTCAACAATTGCTTTTACCCCACAGCCATTTCCAATGGAAAGAGTCTGGCCTCCAAAATATGTGCGTCCGACATATGACCAACACCTGCAAAATAAGTGAGCAATAACAGCACATTCATGTAGCACATAGGTGAATTAATGTTTTGTAAAAGAGTTTACTAAATCATGAATGTCTTATATTATTCATTCAGTATAGCACAATATAGCCTATATCATAGAATAGTCTAAAATAACATATTTACTGATATTGTTGATTATTAATTGTAAGCATACTGTACCCTTCAAGACTCTCCACAGAGATGTAATAATCTTCTGCTGTTCTGGGCTTAAAGTCAATACATGATTTCAGTCTGAACTGTTCAAAAGCTCTCAAAACGATTCCTCTGTAGTTCAAACCTACACAATCAAAAATACATTATGTAATATATCCAGACAGACAGACAGACAGACAGACAGACAGATAGACAGACAGATAGATAGACAGATAGATAGACAGATAGATAGATAGATAGATAGATAGATAGATAGATAGATAGATAGATAGATAGATAGATAGATAGATAGATAGATAGATAGATAGATAGATAGATAGATAGATAGATAGATAGATAGATAGATAGATAGATAGATAGATAGATAGATAGATAGATAGATAGATAGATAGATAGATAGATAGATAGATAGATAGATAGATAGATAGATAGATAGATAGATAGATAGATAGATAGATAGATAGATAGATAGATAGATACTTTAAGTGTGAAATCCATGTTTTCTTACCAAGATTCACACTCAGCTTATAGGGGACGGGAATATCCCAACGATACTCATTCCCAAGGATGGTACTCCTTTGATTAGGCTTTAAAGTAAATTATTTTAAGTATCCTGAGAATTTTTATATTGACTGACTTTGACACTTTTATAATTTCTTAGAACAAAACTCACCATCATGATGTCTCCTTCTCTGAGATTTAAACCTAGCATTCAGTACAAGTAAATATGCTTGCGTTCAGTTGACAGTAAATATATAGATAGATATGCATGAAAACAAACAGGAATAAAAAAAATAAAGATTTATGAACAAAAACAGATTTGCTACTTTAATGCCAATATAATTGTACTTGAGTTCCTGAGATAATATCGGCTCGAAGTTTTACCTTTGTTTATATCCGGAATGTCCTTCCATTCCTCAGTAGTGCCTTTGAGGAAAATATAATGAAGAAAATAAAAGAAGACAGAGAGGAAAAGTCAGACAATAAAATTGTGTGCTAGACAAAAACATAAATTTGGTGAAACAATCTGAAATTTGAGCAATGCGCAAAAAAGCAATGAGCAAAATAAGCAGCAATCAAACTTTTTTTACACTGAACAACTGAGAAATATTACAATAACATTAAAAACAGATATATGTCAGTGACTGTGCTGTACTTACCATTTATATAAGGTGACGGCTGAGAACATGAGAAATGAAAACAATACTCATACATTAAGAAAAATGTTTTTTTTTAAATCAACAGCTGTATTTCACCTTTACGAAGACAATATATTATAACACAAGCCTTCAACTATCCAACTTACCATTGGTGATGCAAGATAAAGAGACAAGGCCAAACTCAGCAGAAGAAAAGGACATAACTGCATTTTTACTGTAAATTTTCAAGCAAAATGCAAGGGATACACAAGTACTTAATGATGTTGAATCTCAATTACATTTAAGATCATGAGAATATGGGATTAAAAAACTACAACAGGGATACATACCAGTTTTCAGTCATTAACGGCTAAAGTTAAAATGTAAAACCTTGACCACGAGCTTGGCAGGTAAATATCATGTGAGAGTCCCTTGATGTCTGACAAGGTACTGAAATATGCAGTTAGTGGAGTTCAGTACTTCCTTGTACTTAATTCCCATTGGAAACAATGGCACACACATGCACACGCACACGCACACACACACACACAACACTCTCTCTCTCTCTCTCTCTCTCTCTCTCTCTCGGTGTGTAATGAATGTCCAAGTGCAGCTTTTAATTACATAACTTGAACAAATACAAATAAACAAAAATATGACAATGTCATGGCTTAAAGGTAACAGAGGCAGGCCTGTACCGTGGAGAAAGAGATGCGGCCATGGTAGAGCCAGCAGGGATGGCAGCAAACAGAGTGGAGCTGGCGGATGTGAGGACCACCAAAACAACAGAGATAACCTTCTGGGAATCAACCATGGTGAAACACTCCTGGCCGTGAAATAGGTTGTGGCAAGTCTGTGAACAGACTATGTGGTCATAGTATGGAGCACAGTGAGTTCGTGGATGACCTCTATGGTTGTAAAATTGGGCACACTGAGTTTAGGGGGTTAAATTAGCCCACACACAACTGCCATAACAGGAAGCACAGTTGATTGTGGCAGGAGCTCAAAAATGACTGTGAATCTGATGTGGCAGCAATGACGGCTGTAGACTCTGGCCTGGTGGCCATTACTGCTAGAGACTCGAGCATAATATGATGAAGCTCAGGTGCAGCGGCCATGATGTGGATGAAGCTTTGATGTGAGGCTGTGATTTGACGAGGATCTAGCTTGATGATAACTGAAGATATATGGTGATGTATGTCCAATCATTTGGTGGCACAGGCCTTACTGGTGAAAATGTAACCATATTAATCAATAGTTAATTGACTCAAGTGTTAACATTCTCATCTCTAACCATTATCAATAAATAATGTATTTTTGTATAATAGGAACAACAGTTAATTTATGTTAAATAAACAGTATATGGCTGTTCAGTAATTACTGATTATCTAATTGTGTACGCTTATCAGTCATCAATTTGCCATTTACTATAATGTGTACAAGTAGCTTTCTGACATTAGCTAAGCTTTGGTGAGCTTTATCAGACCAGCACAATCCACTCTTATCTCTCAGCCATGCACGCAGAGGCATCACTAATGAAACAAAGTTGGGAATAAATGTATTATACCATGAAAGACGCCCCAAGAAAGAATTCAACTGAACAGCATGAGAGATGTACCCGATAAAGCTGAATACCCAGTAATGTCGCCATGTGTCCTAAAAAACAGAAAGCTCTGCTTTCTGAATTCTTAGAGACGTTGCAGCACATTTTTTAGTGCTTGATCATGCTCCTGTAGCAAGCATTCTCACATGATAATGTTATCTAGTGTTTTTCAATCTTTTTTGAGCCAAGGTACATTTTTTCATTGAAAGTCACACCACCAACCGAAAATGTAAAACAATGAAACTCTGTTGCCTGTTAACAATATACAGTCATTCTTATCAATGTGTTTTGAATGGGAATCAAATAAACACAAAGAAAAAAGTATTTTATGATTAATTAGTATTCAAAAAAATTTTTTTAGATCATTTAGGTGAAATTGAATAACGTTTTACGGCACACCTGACGATCTCTCATAGCACACTAGTGTACAGAAAAACACAGTGGTTGTAAAACATTGATCTAGGCATTTTGCAGTTCCAGTTCTGCGGAAACAGAATCTCTTACAGAGACAGGTAACTGACACAATATGTCTCTGATAGGAGGAACAGAATCAGAAATGTTAACCTTGTAATTAAAATGTTTTACACAGAATAATAAAGTATGCTGTGATGGAGGAGTGAAGAGAGCACAAACTAAAGCAGATTTTTGAGGCGACAGAAACGTGTGTCCATCAAATTGAAGCTGGAGTCCCTTAATCCGGTTCATGCCTAACAAACCTGTGCCACTGTGGACGATGAAGAAGTATACAGGACAGATAAGGCTAGATCCCGTTAATGGTAAACATCCTGGTACTGAAATTACTGAAATACTGGCTTTTGAAAAATAAGTAACTAAACGCGCACTAGGAGCTTGAAACAGTCAGAAAATGCTGCTCAATTGTTTAGGCAAGATGGACACTGATGAGTCAGAGAGAGTCCACTGTGAGTCGAAGAGACACAAATGTAGCAGCAAATCACATTACATTTATGGTCACATCAAACAGTTGCTCCAGATGGGCAGATAACACAGAGCTCTGATAATTCAAATGAATAAGTAGGAGCAGATTGGCAGACTCGTGCAAAATGTAGAGCTTTGTAAATTATAGCCATTGATTTTGCCTGAGCATCAGCGACCTCTAGCAATGAGGCAATAGTAATTGCAATCTCCAGTGTCAATTTAGATTCCAATAATAATATTTCACAAATATGAGGGTTAGCAACGTTTTCAAGGGTCTGGACACACAGCATATCATCCAGATTATCAGCAAATTCACAAGTAGTAACTGGATCTCTTAAATCAACAATGTACTGCATTAATGTTTCACTCGTCCTCTGTATTTTTTTCTTGAAGGCATGTCTTTCCATGGCCAGTTATTTTTGGAATGACGTGCTCTTCCAAAGCTTTAATACTGTCTGCCAGATCATCACCAGTAGTGGGCAATGTATAAAGCAGTCTATGACCTTCAGTTCCGAGACAGTGAAGAAGCATTTCGATTTACATTTACATTTATGCATTTGGCAGACACTTTTAACCAAAGTGACTTACATTGCATTTATGGTTTACATTGACATTCTAATCAGTTCAAGCAAAGCCCATTTTCTGTCTTCTGGCCAATAATCTCCAGTTGCATTGATGACTAAAATATAGTTCTGAAACATCTTCAGCAATGTTACTAGTGGTGAAGCGGGCTCATCAGGACAAGGCATAAAAGGTAATCTTATGAAAGTCTTTGTTACCAATTTAGTTGTCTTTATATAGACAAGCAGCACAAAAAATGTATTCCTCTTATGAAACTTTAATAACTATTTTGAACAACTCAGGATAACATGCACACAGATGCTCAGTATTCTCTCTCCCTCTTCTACTCTTACTTCACACACATCTAACTCAAGAAGCTTAAGTGTCATCTGGTGGGGAATGAATGTAAGGACATCATGCAGGCATCAAAACCCCTGAGGATGGCATTGTGGGTATTCCTTAGGGATGTGAATCCTAACTGGTCTCACAAATCTATTTGATTATGATTGTCATGTCAGTGATTCAATTTAATTCGTTCCCCAGAGCGCCATTGCTGACACAGCGTTGAAATTCCACTATGAAAAGCAGAGTCTCAGGTAACGTATGTAACCCAGGTTCCCTGAGAAGGGTAATGAGACACTGTGTCTTGTTGCTATGCATCTGGTTTGCCTGCACATCTTCAGACAAAAGAGTCAATTGTGTCTAGTCATCTGGCAGTGCAAGACACAGATTAATCAAACTGCTTGTGTATTTGAATAATGAATGGAAATTAAATTAGAACTTTTATCCACACTATTATGGGTATTTCTTTAAATTCCTTGAAATATATATGATTTTTTTTATATGCATTTGTCGTTTCACATTTTACATTTTTTTTTTACTTCATGGAGTCAAACATAGGCAACTTAAAACTTCAGGAAAATAGGTTTACACTAATATGTTTTAAAAAAAACAGCATATCCTCATAAGAGTGACACATATTGTTTTTTTCAATTTCCAAGGCTACAGTCAATGTTTTTTTATGTGTGGAGGAAATCAGATATCTAGTTGAAGTGTTGTAAGAGGACTCTGTCCCTCCACGCTGGCTGGATGACGGGAGAGGTGTGGCTGGTTTGGGGTTTAACAGAACATATAGCTTGACCTATGTGAAAAAACTCACTTGTAAACCAAAGCTCAACACAAATGATCACATCAAATTATGTACACTGAAAATATTCAATCTAAATGTGGGGAATTCAAGTCTCTAATAACACAATTTAAAGAATCTTTGTAATTCAGTTATTAGTGTTATTGTATCAAAAAAGTATTTGGTCAAAATCCACAAGCAATGTTTTCGAAAGAATCTACTCAACAAAAGCACCATGTCTTTGAGTAGAGGTATTGATCACCTGTCCACACTCATATCACCTTTCAGTTTATACAAAGAACATCTGAATCCACTTTTCAATTTCTACAAACACCACCTGAATCAGAAAGAAGGGCACATATAACACAAAACAAGTATGGCCCAATTAATGCTCCAGAATTTCCTGTTTTGCAATTTTTTAAAATTCAAAACCAATATTGTCATAAAAGTATATTTAACCCAAAAATTTAAATTATTTTAGTTAATAATTTACTCATGGTATTCCAAACCTCTACTATTTTCAGAATCAAAATAAAATATTACTTACTTTCTTGTGTGGAACACAAAAATGAAATATGTTGAATAATGAACTGATTACATTTTTTCGTTGCAATTTCAATAGATTTGTAATATTGGAAAAAGTAGAAAAAAAATTAAATATTAAATAATTATTTTTGGTTATTGTCCTTTTCACATAAACATATGCATGGAATCATGCATAAGAAGTCCCCATTAATTAGAAACATTTTAAAAGTCATATTATTTTTTCAAGTCATACATTTTCTACAGAATGCATCATGACAAAGCATTCTTATTGGTACATGTATAATACAACTGAAAGTTTTCGTCCCAATCTGAACCAAATACTGTGGAGGCACAATGGCAGTGTAAAGTTACAAGTTATAAAGTTATAAAAAACAAATAAGATGTCTACAGCAATCAATTTGTAGATTCAGTATCAGTAGGTTCAAAGCACAACATCATGTGACAGCAGGCTGAAATGATGGCAGGGGGAGCAGCACTGACAGCATGGCACTGGATGCTGGACTTTGATTTTTTTATCTGTAGATTATTCAGTTACACACACACACACACACACACACACACACACACACACACACACACACACACACACACACACACACACATACATACATATAAAGCCTCAGACTGTCTGGACTCACAGAAGCTTACTGGACTGGACTAAGCAATATCTGGGGGACTTGAAGGTAATTTAAATTTAATTGACTATAATAAATGACTAAAAAAATATTTTAGTGTCCATGAAATATAGTTTAAATAACATTTCAATGTAATTAATTAGTTTATCTTTTAATCCTTTTTAGCAAACAACTGTGAAGATGAAACTTTGTCTGATTCTTGCCTTTGTGGCAATCACAGGTAAATAGTGTCATTTTGTGGTCAATCAGCTGCAACACCTTACCTATTCATCAACACATTTTATATATTTTTGGCCCTTTGGTTAAAGTAATTAAACAGAAAAATACAAGCGTGAACAAGTGCATACACTGCAATATTTAACTATTTAAGCAGATTGGAAACTGTGTTTTGTTTTTCAGGTTGCCAAGCCAATCTATTCTATGCTGATGAGCCCAAGCCCCAGCTGGAACAGCTGACTGATGCATTCTGGAGCTATGCTGCCCAGGCCACTCGCACCGCAGAGGAAACTGTCAAAATGATCAGAGAGTCTCAACTGGGTCAGGAAGTCAAGTAAGTAAATGTTCATAAGGTCCCAATTTATGTTTGAAATACTGACATAAAGAAACAAATACACATTTCAACTTTTCACCTTCCAGCAATAGACTGACCCAGAGTGCCGATCTGGCCAGCGAATATGCTGTCACCCTCAAGAAACAGATGGATCCTCTGGCTGAAGAGCTGATGACCAGAATCACCAAAGAGTCTGAAGTGTTAAGAGAGCGTCTGAGCCAGGACCTGATCACTGTGAGAGACCAGCTGGAGCCCTATGCTGACAACCTCAAGAGCCAGATCCAGCAGAGAGTGGAGGAGCTCAGGGCAGCCATGACTCCATATGCAGACTCCCTGGATTCTGAAACCCTGAAGGCCACTCTGCTCCAGAAGAGTGAGGAGCTGAGAGGAAACCTGGAGCAGAGCGTGAAGGAGCTGCAGGCTCAGCTGGAGCCCTACACTGCTGAAATCAAGAAGAAGGTTGACCAGCGTCTGCAGGAGTTCCAGAACACCGTGACCCCTCTGACTGAGAATCTTCAGGCCCAGATTAGAGAGAGAGCCCAGATGGTACAGCAGAGTCTCACACCCTATGCTGAAGACCTGAAGAAAAACCTGGACCCCTACGCACAGGACCTGAAGGACCAGCTCACCTCCCTGTACGAATCCTTCATCAAGAGAAATTAGATTCTACCAACAGACTTCTTACATTGCTAACAGAACAGTTTTTCCTTCTATGAGCATTGTGACTCCAAAATCCAATATTTCTCCCATAATAAGCATGACCTAAATCACACAAGATTTGTTTTGGGTGTTATATCTTACAGTTGATAGACCAAACACTAATACACAGGAAAAGTGATTTATGGCTAAAATCCTGTTGTTTACACCTGAAGCATTCATCAAGCATTCAATGTTGCTCTCTTTCTGTAAAAACTGTTGTTTATTTATTTCAGTTGAGCAATTCTTTATTACCTCTGCCAGAAAATGTGTTATTTCTCACAAATGTATAAGTGCCAAGTGTATCATTTGACTTATTTATCAACAATAAAACACATCATTTATTAGCACAATGTTTCTAAATATTATGTCCAGTTGCGTAGATAAGCATAGCTGAATTGTCATTGTAAATATTACATTTGTGCTATTTGCATGTTTTTATCTAATTAAGTAGCTCTCTGAAATTTGCATAAGATAAAGATGACATACGATTTAATAAAAACACTAGACAAAATAGGAGTTACATTTCTTATGTAAAAATGTCCTTTTTTACTTCCACCCATGAGAAGTTTTTTCTTTTTTCACAAAATAAATGAATAAATAAAACAGTAGTCACTGTCTGGTTTGAAACATTCAAATGTGGTATTTGACACCATGTATAATAAGTGGAAAAAAAAAAAAAAAATATATATATATATATATATATATATATATATATATATATATACACACACACATATATATATATATATATATATATATATATATATATATATATATATATATATATATATATATATATATATATATATATATATTTATTATTATTATTATTATTATTATTTTAAATAAAGCAACTCTTTCCCAAATATGGACATGCAGAAATGATAAAGGTAATCTCAAACGATTTATTGAAACACATAATAAATATTAGATAACATTGAGAACTTTCCAAAAATGGATCTCTTCCAGTGACTTTTGGTTTTACTAATGATCATACATTATATTAAAGTTTGTACTTTATTATCAATGGTGACGCAGGTGTATGCAATAACTCATGGGCCTGGTCCTTTCAAATGATGCCTGTGACGCAGGAGATATGGCAGGGTGACACAGCATCTAAATCCCTCTTCAGAGAAGCAAGGTTATACACGTAACCGAGACGTTCCTTTTCAAGGGAACTTGCACTACATCGAAGATGCTGTGGTAATGCCAGGTAGGCAACCTGGCTGAGTCAGAAGTGGGTGAAATAGCCTCAAATATCCACTTTCTTATCCTCAGGTTAGATCCTTTACTAGAGGCCTCAAAGCCACTGTTACACCACCATGTGGACATATACGCATCTAACACTGGACAAAGCAGATTACACTTTTCCTGGCTCTGAAAGGAGGAGAAACGGCTTGCAGTATAAAGGATCTAGCCACATTAGTGGGGATGTAACCTGACCTAGGATAGAATTAGTCTACCCATTCCAGATGCAAATTTCAAGCATGAAGGGCGACCGACAGTTCTTGTAGATCTCCAACTCTCTTAAAAGATGTAATAGCAAGGAAGAACAATGCTTGAGAGACTTGACTCTAGACTCTTATATAGGCTCTAAATCCCACTGTAGACCTCACGGAGGTCTTACCAGTATTACCAGTGATCTCTTCCTAAAGACATTCTACCCAAAGGAATGTGGTAAGCACAAAGGCTACCCATAAAAGTACTTTAGTTTCCACAGTTCTGGGCAGGGATCGAGCCCCCAACCTTAGACAATAGGTCCCTCCTAATTCGAATCTCCCAGGGAGAGCCATCTGAAAGGGACACAAGGTCTGAAACCCAAAGTCCGCCTGTCCCCTGTCCTGGCGAACTCTCTCCAGAACTCGCAGGAGCAGAGCGGTCGTAGGAAAAGCATACAGACAGTCTCGGCCTCTTCTGAACTATAGCATCCAGTCTGAGAGAAACTGGATGTGTAATGGACAACCAGAGTGAACAGTGAGACATATTTCGAATCTTTCAAACAGATCCACTTAAGCCTGGCCGAACACCCTCTATATCTGCTCCACCACCTCGGGGTGGAGTCTGTATCCTCAGGTCTCAGCCCCTGCCTCGGACAGGATATCTGCTCCCTGATTTTGGACCTTGGGGATAAAAGCTGCCCTGAGTGAGAGTAAATTCCCCAGGGATCACAGGAGGAATCGTAAATGTGAACACAACACCCCCTGATGATTTTTTTAGGCGAGCACCAATGTGTTGTCTGACTGGTCAAGCACATGGTCTGGGAGGAAGGCCCTGTGGGCCAGAAAGACAGCCAGTTGATGTGCCATGTGCCTGGAGAGATGGTGTCTCCTCCACAGACCTTAGTGAGTGAGTACGACATCTCAATGCCGAACCGCTAACTGCTGCTACTGAACTAAAATCAATCTAAAACTCATCGATGTAATTCAGGATTCGTATGCCTTGAAGACACAACTTTGCTTGTGCTGCATCAATGCATTCAGTGAAAGTGCAGGATGATAAAGATAGACCTGGAAGAACCTGATATTGGTACACCTTTCCCCCAAAGGCAAACCTCAGGAGCTTCCTGTGTTGTGAAAGAATGGATATATGGGGTATGTGTCCTTCAGATCACGTATATCGTAACAAACCAGACCTCGGACCTGATCTATAATACAATCTGCCTCAAGGTTAACATTTTGAATCTGAGCTGCATGACTGAAATAAAAGCTCAGATATATATCTATTAGGTAACTTTAGCCATAACCTCTGATAAAAAAAAATCGAACTCGAGAGTTTGTGACAGTGAGATCCACGTAAAAGAATGGCCAGCGTGAGACTCTAAGTGAAATTGAGACCGAATGAATGAGTGCAATAAGAGTACAGGGTTAAATAGAATAATAAAGTGTATACTAGCCAAATTATCATATAAATGACCAACAACCATATGGCATTCTAACCTAAATTTGAGGTCATAATAAATATAAAGTCAGCTAGAGAAAAAAATGTGAATTTTCCACACTGAAAATACCAAAAAGACCTAAACAACACCTTAGTGGTCATCATTAGGGACCAACCAAATTCACGATTTCACGGCCGTGACATTTTCCATGTAATCGGCCACTTTCCGTGAAAACACCCAACAAGCGTGAAATAGTGAAATTTTTATTGAAGATAAATATTTTTACTGATAAAGAGTATACCAGGAGCAGATGATCGTAGCGTCTTAGCCGAGTTTGCTAAACGTCCAGGGAGATTAGCTAGAGTGCCATGGGTTGCAAACTTCTTGATAATGTTACGCACTTTGGACAAAGGAACATCTAGTTCTCTAGATGACTTGTAACCTTGAGTTTGTTGATATTTTCCCACAATTTTGGTTCTCAAATCCTCAGACAGTATTCATCAAAATTATTGATTCGCCTGCTCTTCTAGAGCTGCAGTACAACAAAAAATAATTGTTTTTATTGGTTTCCTGTGATCACTGTAAAGCTGCTCTGAAACCATCTCTATTGTAAAAAACGCTATATAAATAAAGATGATTCTCTTCTCCTCTTTCTGTTGTCCATGCGTAGTATGGCACACACAGACATACAATACAAAGACTAAGTCAAATTTTCTCCTTTTTATTTGCTTTCAGGCGTGATTTTTATGTTGCCCACACCTGTTACTTGCCCCAGGTGAATTTAAAGGAGCATCACAAGCTTGAAGCAATCTTATTTAAACAATATATTGAAAGGGTACCAATAATTTTCTCCAGCCCATTTTTTGAGTTTTGTGTGCAATCATGTCAAATGAGCTTTTATCCCACCATTTTTGTTTTGTTTTGTGCCAGTACACACAAAAGGGAATAATCATGTATAGCAAAACCTGTTAATGCAATACTTTTTTCTGTGAGCAATGCTTGATTATCTAGAAAGATTTCAGGGGTGGCAACAATTTTGGCCATGACTGTATATGCAATAAGAGACTGATTAAAAAACAACTGTTAATTTTAATCACATCAAATATTTGTAGAGGTTCAGCCTCTTAGTCTTCTTGGACATGTAACAAATTATGAGCAGAATTTCTTGTGATCCTTCAATAATTTTTTCCTTCAATTTCCATCATTTTCAATCAATTCCCATGATTCCATCAGTTTAATTTAAGGTTAATTTTTGACTTCAGGCTTGGTTTTTAATAAATGCTGGTATAAGCAAATTACATGATAGATCTTTTACTTCAGTGTAGAAAGTGATAATATTGTTATCAATGTAAAGAATTATTTAAAAAAAATAAACCTTGCCCTCTTGATAAATGGTCAACTGACCCACATAGCATGACTAGCAGTGACAGTGCTCTCTAGTGGTGAGAAATGCATTCTTCCACTAATCTCTGGTTCAAATGAGATAAAAGTTTGGCCTACTTATTATGTCAACTTTGGTGAAAAGGAATTATATTATAAAATGACAAATTACCTTCCCATAGCTTAACCAACCAAATATTGTTTTTGAATAATTGAACAGCTTTCTGTTCTTTCATCCCGGGTGTTCATGACAATTCTATTGGATGCAGAATCAGTTTATGTCAAGTATATTTCCTTTGTAATTATTTCTGTATTACTTAAATGTAAAAAAAAAATTATCTTATCAGATCTTATCAGAGTATGCAGAATATCTTGTATCAATTGTGGTTTTATTAGGTCAAATGTTCAAACTTGGTATTCTGTCTAGTTTTAGTACCTACCTTTAAATTATTGAATTTGTCTGGATGACTCAGTTTAAGAATAACATTAAATTAATGTTTTCAAATATTTTTTATGTATGGTTGTCTTGTTTGTTTTAGGCAGTGTAGGATCTTATTTTGACTTCCTTTTAAAGACATCTGTGTAATTTTAACTGCTAAGCTTTGAAAATATTTCAACGTATTTTCATTTTGACCCAATTAAAACCATCAAAAAATGAATTACTGCTTTCAAAGACAACATTTCACTGTTGTCATTATCTGCAATGAATGTGACTGTCTGTTGGTGGTGGAAGGTACAGCCAGGGCATTATGATGTGGAGAAATGACAGCAAGGCACTACTCACTGGACTTTGGGTTTCCATAACGGCAATCTCCTCCCCATGTTATATAAATACAGATGTGAGAAAACCACCTTCACACTTGTTCTTCAGACAGAACAGCGTCGATTAAAACACACTGACACAGGTAAGAACTCTCACACATTTTAGTGAAATCAAAATACAGTACTATTTACATTTATGTAAAAGATGTTCATTAATTGTGTTTTCTATTTATAGACTAAAACTGAACATCATGAAGGTTCTTGTGGTTCTTGCATTTGCTGTATTTACAGGTGAGAAATTCAGAGAAAATTACAATATGAAAATGTTTTAAGGCTTGATAAATTTAAGGAATCTATACTGAAATGCTCCATCAACAGTTTGCCAGGGCAACTTATTCCATGCTGATGAGCCCAAACCACAGCTGGAGCAGCTGACTGATGCATTCTGGAGCTATGTTTCCAAGGCAACACAAACCGCAGAAGAAACAGTCAAAATGATCAGGTCTTCCCAACTGGGAGAGGAAGTCAAGTAAGTCAAGAACATTTACCTGCACGACAATGTTATGTAGACTATTTCTTATGCCCTGTCCTGATATGAAACTCAAACGTCCTTCTCCATTTAACAGTGCTAGACTGACACAGAGTGCCGATATGGCCAGCGAATATGCTGTCACCCTCAAGAAACAGATGGATCCTCTGGCTGAAGAGCTGATGACCAGAATCACCAAAGAGTCTGAAGTGCTGAGGGAGCGTTTGGGCCAGGACCTGATCACTGTGAGAGACCAGCTGGAGCCCTATGCTGACAACCTCAAGAGCCAGATCCAGCAGAGAGTGGAGGAGCTCAGGGCAGCCATGACTCCATATGCAGAATCCCTGGATTCTGAGACCCTGAAGGCCACTCTGCTCCAGAAGAGTGAGGAGCTGAGAGGAAACCTGGAGCAGAGCGTGAAGGAGCTGCAGGCTCAGCTGGAGCCCTACACTGCTGAAATCAAGGAGAAGGTTGACCAGCGTCTGCAGGAGTTCCAGAACACCGTGACCCCTCTGACTGAGAATCTTCAGGCCCAGATTAGAGAGAGAGCCCAGATGGTACAGCAGAGTCTCACACCCTATGCTGAAGACCTGAAGAAAAACCTGGACCCCTACGCACAGGACCTGAAGGACCAGCTCAGCTCCCTGTATGATTCCTTCATGAAGAGAAATTAGATGCTACCAATAAACTTCCTACATTGTCACTAACAGAACAGTTCTTCCTTCCATGAGCATTGTCAATCCAAAATCTCATATATCTCCCATCACCATGACTTAACAACACAACAAGATCTTTTCGGTCCTGTTGTTTACACCTGAAGCATTCATCAAGCATTCAGTGTTGCTGTATTTCTGTACAAACCATTGTGTATTTATTACAGTTTAGAAATTTTTTATTACCTCTGCCAGAAAATGTGTTGTTGCTTGCAAATTTATAAATGCCAAGTGTATCATTTACCTTTTTTATCAACAATAAAACACCTACCATTTGTTACCAAAGTTTACCTTTTTGTCATTTTAATTAGTACATGTATGCTATTTGCATGTTTTTTAATCAATTAAAGTTGCTCTGTGAAAATGCACAAGACTAAAGCACTAGACAAAATATGGTGTCTTTGTTATTTTTTTTAAATTAGTTTTTTTTTTTCTAACCTGTTTTCACAAGTTTGGCATTTAATTTGATATAAATTACTTTCAAAAACAAAAAAATCTGGGTTCCAAATTCCAAACAAGATATTAAATCAATTTTAACTTGGATAAAATATAATACATCATGACTAGACTTCTACTAGTCAAAAGACTGGATGCATGAATTTGTTTCTATTGCCCAGATTTAATCTGCAGATTTGAGTTTTCATAATCTTGAGATATTTCTAGCATGTTCTTTCTTATTATTACTGTAATAAAACATCTGTCATTTACTATTATCTGTCATTTTTTCACTGTTAAACAGCGGTTTCCCGTCTGCCTGAATGGATTATATTTGTTGCTTCGAATAGCTTTGTTTTTGTTTTCATAATCACTTGATGTTTATATTGCTTAATATAGCTTAGACAATATTAGATCATTTAAATAAATTGTGATTGTCACATCAATCTGACATGGCTAGCTTTAATCTAAATTGCTATTTAATCTGCCATTCGTGCGTACAGTCTTTTTTTCTGTCTCTTGCTTATTTTTATGAATCCATCTATGGTGAGTTAGATCAGTCAACAAATACGAAGTCATGTCATCTTCTCCTATTGTCATTTGCACTACCTGCCAAATGTATAGAATAGGTTTTTCTGTCAGTGTCCAGGGTTTCACATGTGATTAATGCAGGTAGATAGTCAGGCTGACACAGAAGATTTCAGAATAAGAGACATGCATTCAAACTTTAATCGAGGATAGTAAGAATGCAAGGGCATTACATACTACTTTGGATGCGACTAGTTTAGTGAACCCTGTACATTGTTCGGTTCTGCTTGTAGAGCCTGTGCAGCAAGGCAACTTGGTGACCGTAAGACTGCATAGTCGCGGGTCAAAATACTGTTGTTTCATTCCATCAGAACATCAAACAGGTTCTCCCCACTCATTGCCCTAGTCATTGTCGATTCTATTACACGGAATGTGAAAATAGAAGATTCAGCATCCATAGTCACATGTTTGCTGGGAGCCAGAGTGCCTGACATCAAAGCAAATTTAAAAGTGCTTGTTAATGCTAATCGTAAAAACTTTAAGATTGTTGTTCACATTGGCACTAATGATGTCCGACTTTGCCAGTCGGAAATCACTAAACTTAACATTAAAGAGGTGTGTGAACTCGCAAGTATGATGTCAATCACTGTAATATGTTCTGGCCCCCTTCCTGATAGCAGGAGTGATGAGATACTTAGCAGACTGTCGTCACTCAATGGCTGGATATCCAAGTGTTGCCCGCAGAATAATATAGGATTCATAGACGATATGAAAATTTTTGGGGGGAGACCTGTCCTGTTGAAAAGATATTGTACTCTTCCTTCCTGTGATGGTACAGGTCTTCTCTCTAGTATTACTAATATTATAATCCAATATTATTGATTGACCTGCTCTTCTGGAGCTGTTGTACAGACAAAGTAAACTTTGTTGCATTATTTTCCTGTTATCTCTGTAAAGCTGCTTTGAAACCATCTCTATTGTAAAAAGCGCTGTATAAATAAAGGTGACTTGACTTGACTAGTAAAATGGCACATAGTCATAGAGGTGAACCTTGACTGACTGGGGCGCCCAGATCAGGAAGCAGACAGACTCCCTGCTAGCTGTCTCACATCCCAGAAGTCAGAGAAATCCCAACACATAGAGACTCTTTCACCTAGATATCATCATATAGAGACTGTGTCTGTTCCCCGAATTAGCAAATACAAAAAAACTTTCAAAAACTTTTAAGGGTAAAAATATAATTGATGTCCAAAAAATAAAAAATGGAAATAACATGGATTGACAAATGATAAAGCATAGGTTTCTTAAAATCCGATCCCTTTCCTCAAAAGCACATATTCTAAATTATATGATTACAGATCATAAACTAGATGTGTGGGGAAATCTAGAAAATATATTTTGATAGATTAATTTTGGCCATACTGATAGATTAACTTAATTTCACATGAAACACTAGAACCCAGTCGAATATTTATTTTTTTGTAATTTCTGTTCTGTTATTAAGAATGGTTGTTTAAGTATTCATGAGGTCATGCAGGTATTTTTGTAATATTACAGCTATTTTACAGCCATGTCATGGGTGTCCAGTGGGTGGCAGTAGCCAGGTGGAGAACCCCAAAAGTAGACAAAGAAGTAGTGAGGAATTTAACAGTGGTTCATGCGATGTTAAAAGGAGATTGTGTTGTACTACTGTTGAACGTGGCTGTGTTAACTAATGCTGGCCGAATAAAAGAACCCAACCAAAACCACGCTTGTTATTGCATTCAAGTGTGTTACAGTTGTAAGGCCTGATCAGTCCCACGACGGTTTCCGAGAAGCAGGTGAAGGATCACTGCATGTGTTGGTCTTTTCAGTGTGGCAAATTCCAATTTATTTTCTGACTTGATTCTTATTATGACCTCGAATTTAGCTTAGAATGCCAATTGTTTATTGGTCATTTATATGATAATGTATCTAGTAGACACTTGCTTGCACTGTCTAAGAGTTTTTTGTTAAGTCCCCATAGATCTGTATACACTTGAAGTAACAGTATCTCTAGTCAAAGGTCATGACACACTACTACAGATATAAGCCGATCAATATTACTTTCTCTGATACCATCTTTGGTTTAGTCATGGTTACCCAGATACACTTAGAGTAATATTGCGATAAACAGATGGTTGATAAGGGTCAACCTATTTAGGTTGGTCGATCAACATTTTGTTGTCCTAAACGGAAATTCCCTTTATTAACCTTTAGAGTATAAGGACACTTGAACCAGTGCTGATTTCTGGTTCACAAAACAGGTGAGGAACTTGGGCGGCGCTAGCAGGGCGAGCAGCAAGGGCAGCACCGGTACAGCCTTGAGCTCTGGGAGGGCCTTTGGGCCTTGAAGAATGGAAGAAGCCCTCTTCTTTCTCCTCCGCTTTCGAGGGCGTTGTGAGGGCACCAAGTCTACGGGCTATGGGATAGCCCCCTGGCCAGCAGCGGGCTCTGTGACAGCCTCCTGGCCTTGTGAAGGTGAGAAAGCAATCTTCTTCCTCCTCCTTCGTTTTCGAGGGCGAGGTGCTGCAGTGTCCTTGGGGGTCTCTGCAGCCACAAATAACTCCTCTGGGTCGGTACCGTAGAAGGCGTGGCGAGAGTTTCCACAAACGCCTAGAAGTTTAGGTGGTCCAGCCCTTTCATCCATTATGAGCTGAGGGTCTCATCAAGGGCAAAGTTGAATAGGTCCTTGAGAGCCGCGTAGTTGAACTCCCTGGCAAAACTCCTCAAACACGTCCCTTGTTGACGGAGAGAGCTCAAAGCCTTGAACTGCAGCATCCATTGGTATAGGGGCTGGAGTTTGAGGCGGCCGGGGGAGGATGGGATCCCTTCCTCCACCAAGTCTTCATTTTGGCTGCTTCGTTTTGTTAGGAACTGTCAGTTCTGTCTTGATTTTTTATAAATGCTGGTGTACTCAAATCACATGATAACTAAAATATATAGCATGACTAGTAGTGACAGTGCTCTCTAGTGGTGAGAAATGCCTTCTTCCACTCATCTCTGGTTCAAATGAGATAAAAGGTTGGGCTACATATTATGTTAAATTTGGTGAAAAGGAATTATATGATAAAATGAAAAAATATTTTCCTAGAGTTTAACCAGCCAAAAATTGTTACTGAATAATTAAACAGATTTCTGTTCTTTCATCCCTGGTGTTCATGACAATTTTATGGGATACAGAATCAGTTTATGTCGGGTCTATTTATGTATAATATAACTATTTATATTAATACTATTAAAACTATTTAAATTAAAACTATTAATAGTATAACTATTTATGTATAATAAATTTACAATTATTATCATTATTAATAAGGTGAATTCCTAAATTTAAAGCCAAAGGACAAGAGTAAAAGCGTGTAATGCCAACACAATCAAGAGGGTTTGAGTGATGTGTCAGATCTTATCAAAGTATGCAGAATATAATTTATCATTTGTGGTTTTATTAGGTCAAATTATCAAACTTGGGGCTCTGTCTGGTTTTAGTACCTAAGATTTACTTTAAATAATTTGATTTGTCTGGATGACTCAGTGTAGGTTTTAAGATATTAATTAAAATATTGTTTTCAAATATTTTTTATGTATGCTTGTCTTGTTTGTTTTAGGCAGTGGAGGATCTTATTTTAACTTCCCTTTAAATACACCTGTGTAATCTTAACTGCTAAGCCTTGAAAATATTTCAACGTATTTTCATTTTGACCCAATTAAAACTACATAAAAAATGAATTATTGCTTTTAAAGACAAAGTTCCACTGTTATCATTATCTGCCCTTAATGTGACAGGCTGTTGGTGGTGGAAGGTACAGCCAGGGGCATTATGATGTGGAGAAATGACAGCAAGGCACTACTCACTGGACTTTGGGTTTCCACTACGGCAATCACCTCCCCATGTTATATAAATACAGATGTGAGACAACCACCTTCACACTTGTTCTTCAGACAGAACAGCGTCGATTAAAGCACACTGACACAGGTAAGAACTCTCACATATTTTAGTGAATTCCAAATACAGTACTATTTACATTTATATTAAAGACATTCATTAAATGTGTTTTCTACTTATAGACTAAAACTGAACATCATGAAGGTTCTTGTGGTTCTTGCACTTGCTGTATTTACAGGTGAAAAATTCAGAGAAAATTACAATAGGAAAATGTTTTAAGGCTTGATAAATTTACAGAATCTATTAACAATACCATTTGATCAAACTGAAATGCTCCATCAACAGTTTGCCAGGGCAACTTATTCCATGCTGATGAGCCCAAACCACAGCTGGAGCAGCTGACTGATGCATTCTGGAGCTATGTTTCCAAGGCAACACAAACCGCAGAAGAAACAGTCAAAATGATCAGGTCTTCCCAACTGGGAGAGGAAGTCAAGTAAGTCAAGAACATTTACCTGCACTACACTGTTATTTAGACTATTTCTTATGCCCCGTCCTGATATGAAACTCAAACGTCCTTCTCCATTTAACAGTGCTAGACTGACACAGAGTGCCGATATGGCCAGCGAATATGCTGTCACCCTCAAGAAACAGATGGATCCTCTGGCTGAAGAGCTGATGACCAGAATCACCAAAGAGTCTGAAGTGCTGAGGGAGCGTTTGGGCCAGGACCTGATCACTGTGAGAGACCAGCTGGAGCCCTATGCTGACAACCTCAAGAGCCAGATCCAGCAGAGAGTGGAGGAGCTCAGGGCAGCCATGACTCCATATGCAGAATCCCTGGATTCTGAGACCCTGAAGGCCACTCTGCTCCAGAAGAGTGAGGAGCTGAGAGGAAACCTGGAGCAGAGCGTGAAGGAGCTGCAGGCTCAGCTGGAGCCCTACACTGCTGATATCAAGGAGAAGGTTGACCAGCGTCTGCAGGAGTTCCAGAACACCGTGACCCCTCTGACTGAGAATCTTCAGGCCCAGGTTAGAGAGAGAGCCCAGATGGTACAGCAGAGTCTCACACCCTATGCTGAAGACCTGAAGAAAAACCTGGACCCCTACGCACAGGACCTGAAGGACCAGCTCACCTCCCTGTATGATTCCTTCATGAAGAGAAATTAGATGCTACCAATAAACTTCCTACATTGTCACTAACAGAACAGTTCTTCCTAACATGAGTATTGTGACTCCAAAATCTCATATATCTCCCATCACCATGACTTAACAACACAACAAGATCTTTTCGGTCCTGTTGTTTACACCTGAAGCATTCAGTGTTGCTGTATTTCTGTACAAACCATTGTGTATTTATTACAGTTTAGCAATTTTTTATTACCTCTGCCAGAAAATGTGTTGTAGCTTGCAAATTTATAAATGCCAAGTGTATCATTTACCTTTTTTATCAACAATAAAACGCCTACCAATTATTACCAAAGTTTACCTTTTTGTCATTTTAATTAGTACATGTATGTTATTTGCATGTTTTTTAATCAATTAAAGTTGCTCTCTGAAAATGCACAAGACTAAAGCACTAGACAAAATAGGGTGTCTTTTTTTTTCTTTTTTTGAAATTCGTTTTTTTTTCTAACCTGTTTTCACAAGTTAGACATTTAATTTGATATAAATTACTTTAAAAAAACTAAAGTAAAAAATCAGGGTTCCAAATTCCAAACAAGATATTAAATCAATTTAATACTTATTACATTTTAAATACTTATTGTTAAATTTGGTGAAAAGGAATTACAGTGGAATACGGTTATGTCGACGCCCTCGGGGGATGCAAAAAAGTGTCGAGATAACCGTTTATCGAGATAACCAAAAGCCAATATGGCGATTTATTTGATGAAGCGAATGGCAAGCTATAAAAATGTACATACACTGTATTTTTGTATGTTTGCTAACAACAAAAGGCATATGTGCACCAACTAACAACAGAGATTTACCAGTATACAATAAAAAACACCTTTGATTCTCGATACAAACCTTTAATTATATTCTCCAACATTGCAAACACAATTTCGCTCACAGCATAAACAGTCATAGCATATTCGTGAGGTCATCACGCTGTACTACATTGCATACTTTCTTGCGTTTTTATGTGCTTTCTCAACAAATTTGGCTTCGTCCTGTCTTTTAACAACCTCGGCTCTTCAAATCCACAGCGGCGCTGAGCAGAGCGCGTGTCAGAACAGAAACAAGGATGTGTGTGTGTGTGTGTGTGTGTGTGTGTGTGTGTGTGTGTGTGTGTGTGTGGCTGTACTAGATTGCAGTTTCTTGCGTTCTGCCTGCCTAATGTGCTTTCTCAACAAGTATGCCCACATATCATCACCAATAAACGGCTTTAACCAGCCTTGGAATTCAGGGTTTGATTCCCATTCCTTCCTGTATTTTTGGGTGTACACTTTTGACTGAGACATGATAAGCAAGCCAGCTAGTTAGCTGTCACAGAGAGGCACACACACACAGTGGACGAGAGTACATGACTGAGGCTGTGTGAGTCAAACAAATGCAGCAATTTATTTTTGTGCAGTGATTTAATTATTTTTTAGACAAAGAACATTTTACATCCCGTACTGCCATGGCGTAATCAGCTAGCGGCGGCTTCCCACACATGCGCGATTCATTTGGACGTGGAGGAGTGAACGTCTCCTGCTCTGCCTGCATCTACTCCTGCGCGAGGACCGGACCAGCTGTGAGTGCTTTGGGATGGGGATGTGGCAGCACTCGCTGCTACTTGAGAAGAGTAAGAACGATATGTGCTTTCACTTCAGAGAGTCTCCAAAAGTCTCCAATAACTCCAGATAAAGTCGTTAGATTTGTCACTAGTCGCTTTTGTAAAAATTTGTGCTAGAGTGGTCTGAAAACTCGCTACATATAGCAACAAAGGCGCTAAGTTGGCAACACTGGCCGCGATCCATGTGCAACGCAAACTCTCAGTCACGAGATAACCATGTGAAGTGGTGAATTTGTCCCTCTTTTGTGCTTGAGATATTCGATTTCGGCGACGTAAAAGAATCGACATAACCCACAAGAAAATGCTAAGACAAATAGAGAGTTTGGCGGTTCCACTTCAAAAAACGTCGTCATAATAGGATTGCCGAGTTAACCGTGAGTCAAGATAAGTGAACTCCACTGTATATGATAAAATGAAAAATTATTTTCCTAGAGTTACATATATTGTTTTTGAATAATTAAACAGCTTTCTGTTCTTTCATCCCTGATGTTCATGACAATTTTATGGGATAGAGAATCAGTTCATGTCGAGTCTGTTTCCTTTTAAACTATTTATGTATAATAAATGTATATTTATTGTTGTGTATTTCTAGATTTAAAGCCAAAGGACAAGAGTAAAAGCGTGTAATGCCAACACAATCAAGAGGGTTTGAGTGATGTGTCAGATCTTATCAAAGTATGCAGAATGTATTTTATCATTTGTGGTTTTATTAGGTCAAATGTTCAAACTTGGGGCTCTGTCTGGTTTTAGTACCTAAGATAGACTGTTTGTTTTAGGCAGTGAAGGATCTTATTTTAACTTCCCTTTAAAGACATTGTGTAATCTTAACTGCTAAGCCTTGAAAATATTTCAACGTATTTTTCATTTTGACCTAATTAAAACTACATAAAAAATGAATTATTGCTTTTAAAGACAAAGTTCCAATGTTATCATTATCTGCCCTTAATGTGACAGGCTGTTGGTGGTGGAAGGTACAGCCAGGGCATTATGATGTGGAGAAATGACAGCAAGGCACTACTCACTGGACTTTGGGTTTCCACTACGGCAATCACCTCCCCATGTTATATAAATACAGATGTGAGACAACCACCTTCACACTTGTTCTTCAGACAGAACAGCTTCGATTAAAGCACACTGACACAGGTAAGAACTCTCACATATTTTAGTGAATTCCAAATACAGTACTATTTACATTTATATAAAAGACATTCATTAAATGTGTTTTCTACTTATAGACTAAAACTGAACATCATGAAGGTTCTTGTGGTTCTTGCACTTGCTGTATTTACAGGTGAGCAATTCAGAGAAAATTACAATAGGAAAATGTTTTAAGGCTTGATAAATTTACAGAATCTATTAAAAATGACATTTGATCAAACTGAAATGCTCCATCAACAGTTTGCCAGGGCAACTTATTCCATGCTGATGAGCCCAAACCACAGCTGGAGCAGCTGACTGATGCATTCTGGAGCTATGTTTCCAAGGCAACACAAACCGCAGAAGAAACCGTCAAAATGATCAGGTCTTCCCAACTGGGAGAGGAAGTCAAGTAAGTCAAGAACATTTACCTGCACTACACTGTTATTTAGACTATTTCTTATGCCCCGTCCTGATATGAAACTCAAACGTCCTTCTCCATTTAACAGTGCTAGACTGACACAGAGTGCCGATATGGCCAGCGAATATGCTGTCACCCTCAAGAAACAGATGGATCCTCTGGCTGAAGAGCTGATGACCAGAATCACCAAAGAGTCTGAAGTGCTGAGGGAGCGTTTGGGCCAGGACCTGATCACTGTGAGAGACCAGCTGGAGCCCTATGCTGACAACCTCAAGAGCCAGATCCAGCAGAGAGTGGAGGAGCTCAGGGCAGCCATGACTCCATATGCAGAATCCCTGGATTCTGAGACCCTGAAGGCCACTCTGCTCCAGAAGAGTGAGGAGCTGAGAGGAAACCTGGAGCAGAGCGTGAAGGAGCTGCAGGCTCAGCTGGAGCCCTACACTGCTGAAATCAAGGAGAAGGTTGACCAGCGTCTGCAGGAGTTCCAGAACACCGTGACCCCTCTGACTGAGAATCTTCAGGCCCAGATTAGAGAGAGAGCCCAGATGGTACAGCAGAGTCTCACACCCTATGCTGAAGACCTGAAGAAAAACCTGGACCCCTACGCACAGGACCTGAAGGACCAGCTTACCTCCCTGTATGATTCCTTCATGAAGAGAAATTAGATGTTTCAAAGACTTCTTTGTCACTAACAGAACTACAGAATTACTCATGAACTTCAAAGTTTGACATATTTGATCCAAGTTTTCCTCCATTGATTCATTCTACCATGCAGTACACTAAAGGAAAAAAAAGGAAAATGTTTGATATAGTCTCATAAATTACAGTATGCAACATCCAATGTCTTCTACATTTACAAATTCTCTATTTTTTTTGTAACAGTGGATATTTATTTAGAATAAATAAGCTATATTTCTGAGAAAAATGTGTGTGGTATTCCTGTTTCTTACATGATTACAAATTGCACATACAGACATACACATGTGGATGTCTCACAATTTATGTATTGTTTATATATTGTTATTTAAAAATTGTGCTTTTGTTGAAAGGTGTAACATTAGCAAATCAAGTAGCAAATCTATGACAAGAAAAAAAGAAAAACAAATTAAGGAGGCAAAACCAAAGGGCATTATTAGATTTGCATTCCTGACAAATTCCTAAACTAAGCACAACAACATTAATGTATAATACTTGATGTGTTTCGGCTAAAAAATCCAGAATGCAGAATCCTTGTCAATATTCAAAAGAGCGCCTAACATGACACACACACACACACACACACACACACACACACACACACACACACACACACACACACACACACACACACACACACACACACACACACACACACACCTCAACTACATTAAAAGAAATTATAAAAAGACCTTCCTCTTAGTCCCTCTATTTGCCAGGCTTGTACTACTTGTATATGTAATGTTCAAAACTTTATATTGTTTGCATTCTTGTGTACTTTTGCATCTTCAGGATGAATCACTTTCTGTATTCCTCAAATTGTAAGTCGCTTTGGATAAAAGCGTCTGCTAAATGAATAAATGTAAATGTAAACTGGCCCTTAAAACAAGGAAAACATTTTTCCGAAATACCAAATTTATTGGTACTTACATCAATGGATTTTACTTGTTTTTAAGTGTTCACTGCTATCAGCTACACAGTCTGCCAGATTTATGGTTTGCTTTGAACGTGAGGATCTGTTGTGACCAAAAAAATCCCAATCAGGAAATTTTGATATGGAGTAATAATGACAGTCAGGCACTACCCACTGGACTTTGGGTTTCTTTTGTTGCAATCACTTCTCTCTCATATATAAATAGAGATATGCAATCACTACCTCAACAATACCACTTGAACAGCGTAAAATATAAATACACTGACGCAGGTAATTGATAAAGGTATTTAATGATTGTTTTTAGATATTTATTATTATTATTATTACTACTACTACTACTATTTACTACTTTTATTAAACAAGTAATTAATTTCCTTACAGGCTAAAACTGAAAACAATGAAGGTTCTCCTGGTCATTGCATTGGTGGTGTGTACAGGTTAGAAATATTAAAAAAACAATATGAACAGAAATATCTTTTATATACAGTAATACCTCGGTTTACGAGTTTAATTCGTTCTGAGAGCAAGCTCGTAACCCAAAATGCTCGTACATCAAAACAAATTTCCCCATAAGAATGCACTAAAAATCACTTGATTTGTTCCACACGACCATAAATGCCCATTTTAATTTATTTTTTTGTTTTAACCTATTAATTACATTTAAAATGATAACCATTATAACCAATATATAAATACTAATTAATAATTGACAATTAAACTCTAAAAATACTTGACAATTTACTGTAACAAGCCATTTACCTGTCACCTACTGGTATGATGAAGACAAGGTGTTACTGATTATATATTTCACTACATTGTAGCATTGCTTTTAATAACCAGACAGGTTCCTTCTCATTCAGAGATTTAATTGAGAACTAACAGATTGCTGTTCTGGCTGCAACCCATACTGTACATAACAGAAGAATCAAAACTATCTCTGCTTCGGAGCTCTCTCTCTAATCCCTCACACTCAACTCTCTCTCTAGCACCCCATAAACCCCGCCCTCTTAAAGTGACAAGACTGCTAACTTAAAACTTATTGAACACATCAGATTAACATTCAACATTTGTAACGATATTACAACGTGAAGAATAGCAATCACAATTAATACAACAACACGAGGTAAAACCGCTGTAAATCACTTATGTATATGATCTGTACAGAGTTATAACTGTTATAGTATGCTGTTCTCTAAAAGTGTATGGCCCTTTAAGAACGTCATTACGCCCTGACTGAGAACACATGTGAGCCTCATTAGTATGCAATGTGTAAAGTTTCATCATATTCACATGTAATCATATTCACAACAACTTATAAAATAATGCACTGTGGTGAATGATGCACCCAAACTGAGCGACGCTGAGAGAATGAACGAGTTAAGGGGTGATAAAGGGATCGTTTCCACACAAAAATGCGTGTGGGCGAGGGAATATTTTTTCTCGCACACCGATACAATGCTCGTACACCGATTTGACTGTCCATGCTCGTACACCGATTTGCTCGTATACCAAGTCACTCGTAAACCGAGGTATTACTGTATCTTTTTTAAGAAATATACGTTTTTTTGTGGAAGGTAGAAAAGATGTGCATGAAAGTGATTGCTCACCCAAAACACATAGAATGTGTAACAGAAACATAAACGAAAATATTTTTAAGAATGTTAGTAACCAAACAGTTTTGGTGCCCATTGACTTCCATTGAATGGACAAAAAAACAGGCAAGACAATACCTTCTCAAAATACCTTATATTCCACAGAAAAAAAGAAAATCATATAGGTTTGGAATGACATGAGGGTGAGTTAAGAATTGCAGAGTGTTTATTCATGGAATATATTTATAAGCCATAATTACACTTTCCATGAAACATTGCCTGAAAAAATGTATATCTGAAAGGCTCTGATCTCTCATCAGGTTGCCAGGCGAACCTATTCTATGCTGATGAGCCCAAGCCACAGCTGGAAAAGTTGACTGAAGCATTCAAGAACTACATTGACCAGGCCACACGCACCGCTGAGGAAACTGCTGAGAAGATTAGGACTTCCCAACTAGGACAGGTTGTCAAGTAAGTAATAAAATGTCCCTATAGTAAACTGTTGCTAGTAATAACTTCCTTCAGCATTTGTAATGCAATGAAATGACAATGATAGACTAATAAAAAAATGTCATTATTGCCAGCCAGTTCACCGTCAACCTGAAGGAACAGAGAGGTCCTTTGGCTAAAGATCTGATGACCAAAATCACAAAAGGCGCTGACATGCTAAGGGAGCGTATAGAAGAGGAAGTGAGCACTGTGAGGTGTACACTAAAGCCCTACATCGAATATGTCACCAGTCCATTTCAGCGGGGAGCAGATTACATAAGAGAATCCTTGGATTTTGAGAACCTGAAGGAATCACTGCTTCAAAAGAGTGAGGAGCTAAGAGAGAGCCTGGAGCAGAGCGGGTAAGAGCTGTGGGCTAAGCAGGACGCCTCTACCTGAGGGAAAAGCTGGATCTCTGCACTCAGGACCTGAAGACACAGATCACGGGCTTACAAAGAGCAACAAAGAAATTTTGATGATTTGAATTGTTTTTTATTAGGATGGTTTTTTTTCTTCTGTGAATCAATAATCTGATTCCAAAATAAACTAATTTAACTGCTCTTTGTGTGTGTGTGTGTATGTGTGTGTGTGTGTGTGTGTGTGTGTGTGTGTGTGTGTGTGTGTGTGTGTGTGTGTGTGTGTGTGTGTGTGTGTGTGTGTGTGTATCCAGCACTAATCACTCAAACAGTACAAAATGATTTCCTCCACAAATCTGTACTGATGATCTGTTACATAAAGTAACAGACTTCTCCATTAATGGAGTGGCAAAATATACAAAATGTATTTGTTTTAGAAAGTTATGGACTGAGATATTTAATGAAATAGCTTTCATCTTTGTTATGCAACCACAAGGCACCACAATGCCAAACCCTTGCAGATGTGCTATATACAAACGCCATTTCCATAATCTGTGATTTGTTAATTCACTTGAAACTTTTTCTTAACTGACAAAAGTCCGATTTAATGGCCTCTTTCCTGAGAATCAAGACAATCCCATGGCCTTTTTCAGCATGTATTACAACAGAGTGGTTTCTTGGACACTGGACCACAGAGTGGATGTGTTTCGTCACGCAGCAGTGACGCAAATGACCTTCGAATGCGGCCTTTGAACTGGGATGCAGAGCTAGTGTTGAGTAAACTTCTATAGACGTGAATGAAAGGCTACATAGATTTTTTGTTCCCATTTTCTCAAATAGCACAAAAAACCTTAACAATAGTGTTTTCACAACTTTTGATAACGCCAGTCAGAAAAGAGAAATATGTCAATCGTACCGTTACTACCACAGTTGCTGTATTAAGACACACATACTCACAGCAGCGTTAACTAGTTTTTTGTAATTTGATGCAAATGTAATCTACTAAAAAGTAGTTATAAATATACCGTACACACGAAAAAAAAATCATACATACTTTTCGCCCCGGGATTTACGATGATTGTGACTATTAAAAGGTGTCATCACAGTCTGTAAAAAGGGTTCATCATTTTGCCAATGATAGTGTTGCCATAGAAATACATAATGTCGAGTCAGAGGATGTGAACAGCTCTGTGTACAACGTCACAGCTTTTCATCTTGTAATTATGACATGGTGTAAACACACCTAGAGTAAACAAACAGGTGTACTTTGTGTACCCTGGCGCAAGGCACATATATCTCTAGTACTATTTAACTTTGTGGACTGTTTGAACATCTATAAAATCAGCAACTCTAAACGATGAAATGTTGATTTGCTCCTCTCCGCAAACCAGTGGTAAAATGAATAATGACAAAACATGCTATATATGTGTGTGGTTACAGTCTCTTCGAGTTTTCAAGGGTAAATTATACATTACATGCATTGTCAATATTTCTAATTTCCAACTTTTACAAGAATTTTTCAAGCAGGTTCTTATGGGTTATTTAAGACCTACCGTTACTCATAATCAGTGTCTTGGTGAACAAACACTATTTCTAGAATCAGCTCCTAATTACTTTCCATATCATACAGAAAAGGTCTTTCATTTAGCCAAATAAAAATAAAAATGTACTAAACAAACCTAATAGATTATCCATAAAAGTCATCAGTGTCAAATTACTCAAATAGCATTGAAAAATGTTAATCTTATTTTCTGTATGTCATTTTGTTTGTGCTCTATTTTACCTAAGAAATTCAGTTTTAAAATATTAGGAAGGTCAGACATCCTTCATCCTAGGTCAAACAGCCGCCCTCATCTCTAATGGTTTAGCAGGCGTGTGTAACCTGTACCGAGTGTTACGTGTATGTTCCCTGTCTCTGACAATAAATCCTCCTAATAACTTGCAGTCAGTTTATAGCTCTGGACAGGTTATTCAAAATAAAATGGACTGAAATGACTTAACTGTAAACTTTTAAAAGATATGAGTAGGAAAAATCTCCATCTTCTTAGAATGAGTTTATAGTGCTAAAGAATTCATCTGGGATAAAAAACATATCTCTTTGAGTGATGTGTCAAATCTTATCAGGAAGCGAACAAAGTTTGGTCTAATTTGTTACTGTTACTGTTAGTACAAAGTTGCAAAATCAGCTTCTGTGTGGTTTGAAGATTAAGTAAATCAGTATTCCAAATGTCTTTTAATTCAAATGAATTAGATTACAAAGACATTGTCTGTGTTGAATTCCCTGTAATTTATTTAAAAACTGATTGTGAGTCTACAGAAACACTATAATTTCTTTATTAAGAAAACTAACACTTAGATATTTTAATGATCAGTAATTGTGTTAATGTGAAACAATTAATATTGGTATTTAGTACAGTTCACTATCCAAGAGTTAGCATAATCAGTATTGAATTCAGAAACCTTTGATGATAATAGGTACAGCTAGGGCGCTATGATATGGAGAACTGACAGCAAGGCACTACACACTGGACTTTGGGTTTCAACTACGACAGTCACCTTCCCATGTTATATAAATACAGATGTGAGACAACCACCTTCACACTTGTTCTTCGGACAGAACAGCGTCGATTAAAGCACACTGACACAGGTAAGAACTCTCACACATTTTAGTGAAATCAAAATACAGTACTATTTACATTTCTATTAAAGACATTCATTAAATGTGTTTTCTACTTATAGACTAAAACTGAACATCATGAAGGTTCTTGTGGTTCTTGCACTTGCTGTATTTACAGGTGAGAAATTCAGAGAAAATTACAATATGAAAATATTTTAAGACTTGATACATTTACAGAATCTATTAACAATACCATTTGATCAAACTGAAATGCTCCATCAACAGTTTGCCAGGGCAACTTATTCCATGCTGATGAGCCCAAACCACAGCTGGAGCAGCTGACTGATGCATTCTGGAGCTATGTTTCCAAGGCAACACAAACCGCAGAAGAAACCGTCAAAATGATCAGGTCTTCCCAACTGGGAGAGGAAGTCAAGTAAGTCAAGAATATTTACCTGCAAGACACTGTTTTTAGACTATTTCTTATGCCCTGTCCTGATATGAAACTCAAATGTCCTTCTCCATTTAACAGTGCTAGACTGACACAGAGTGCCGATATGGCCAGCGAATATGCTGTCACCCTCAAGAAACAGATGGATCCTCTGGCTGAAGAGCTGATGACTAGAATCACCAAAGAGTCTGAAGTGCTGAGGGAGCGTTTGGGCCAGGACCTGATCACTGTGAGAGACCAGCTGGAGCCCTATGCTGACAACCTCAAGAGCCAGATCCAGCAGAGAGTGGAGGAGCTCAGGGCAGCCATGACTCCATATGCAGACTCCCTGGATTCTGAGACCCTGAAGGCCACTCTGCTCCAGAAGAGTGAGGAGCTGAGAGGAAACCTGGAGCAGAGCGTGAAGGAGCTGCAGGCTCAGCTGGAGCCCTACACTGCTGATATCAAGGAGAAGGTTGACCAGCGTCTGCAGGAGTTCCAGAACACCGTGACCCCTCTGACTGAGAATCTTCAGGCCCAGATTAGAGAGAGAGCCCAGATGGTACAGCAGAGTCTCACACCCTATGGTGAAGACCTGAAGAAAAACCTGGACCCCTACGCACAGGACCTGAAGGACCAGCTCACCTCCCTGTACGAATCCTTCATGAAGAGAAATTAGATGCTTACAACAATCTGCTGTCAATTGCTGCTAATGTAATTAGATCTCTAGTTCAAAATGAAAGTGTGCTCTTCACTTTCTGTGGTTAACATTACCAACTGCTGCTGCCATTACGGTGACCTGATGGAAGTATTTATTCATAGCCATGAAACAAAACATAAAGGTCCAATGAAAAACAAGTGTCTACATTTACAGGATGATTTTATGTCATTTTTGAAACATTACTTGTAATTTAAATGACATAAATAAAATGATAAAGCAAATTAATCTCAAATGTTTCTTTACACGGTGACAGAACGATATATGTATTACAAATTTTAATACCCAGTTAGGTGTACTCTAGCATTATCATGTTTATTTATATATATATATATATATATATATATATATATATATATATATATATATATATATATATATATATATATATATATATATATATATATGATGGAATATATGAGGAAAGGTATTTCAAATATAATACATTAAGAAATACACTTTGTTTCAGCAGGTAGGTTTGATATTTAGGGCCCAGGCCCTAGGGGGCAAAGGGGCCTATAGTCTTCCAAAGTTTTTTTGTGTGTGTGTGTGTGACAAGAGTCAAAGTCAAAGTGCCACCAACTAGCAGCAGGAACTATTTAGGTTTGAATGTGGATTTTATTTTTAATCAAACTCTAATTTTTTAACTGCTGCTCCAAAGGGCTTCATATAGTTCACTTCAAACTTGGTCAACATGATGACAAAACATTATAGATGCTAAATTGTGAATGGGTATTGGATATCTGTGTTACCACAGCGAGGTATTAAAATAATGCAAAAATATATATCTATATATAATCTTTCTATACAAAATAATAACAATGAAAAACATTTCTTTCTTCTTCTTCCAAGTAATGCTTTATGTGCAAATTAAAAATATGCAGATTACGTTCTAACTAATTCAAAGAAAGAAAGAAAATCCAATGTAATACATGATTTAATACACATTAGATGACAGAATAGCCATTGTCATTGTCAAAGACTATTTTCTGTCACAGTTTTTTTTTTTTTTTTTTTTTTGCTAAATTCAAACTTTGATCTCACTCTAAAGCTAACTTATACATGAATTACAATTTAATTGACTTTTTACCTAAATTTCCGCACAAAATAAAAAAAACTCTTCATGGCATCAGTAAATACAATAGTATTTCATGAGTTAAATATTACCTCATGAAGAAAGCAAACAAACATCTAGGCTTCTGCTAAGATCTGGATGTTTACGGGTGTAAACTTTTTAAACGTTTTTATGCTCACCAAAGATGCATTCATTCGATCAAAAAAATACAGTAAATATTGTCAAATAAAATAACAGTTTTATTTTAAAAAGAAGTTTATTACGGTCATGGCAAGGCTGAATTTTCAGCAGCCATTATTCTATTTCCTATTATTATCAATGTTGAAAACAGCTATACTATTTAATATTTTTGGAAGTTAATAAATATATTTTTTAAATAATAGAATGATAAAAACAGCAGGATTTAATTGAAATGTTATAAATGTATTTACCATCATGTTTGATTAATTTGATGTGACTTTGCAGAATAAAATATTAACTTTAAAATTAAAAAAATCTTACTCACACCAGACTTACTGCAGTTAGTATCCTTGTAGTTATTTATAAATCAGGGTATTAAATGACAGACTATACAATTAGATGGCATTTCAATTTGTGAGTACAGTACTCTTAGTTAGGATGGGGCAGTATAATTCATCTTAACAGTGAGATGACTGAATAATTAAAACAAGTTAGTGAAAAAATAGGCATTTATTCAACCACAAATGTTTTTTTTCCCCTATTTGACAATGCACCTCTGGAACTATAGGTTATTGAACTAATGGCCTACTTATAAAATAAGAACTGTAGCAATCACATAGTTGTTATGTTGACAATGGTGCTGCCATGTACCATGTACTGGTTTTGTGCACCAAACATGCCACCTAGTGGATGACCACTATAATTTCAAGTCACTACAAAAATAAAACGATTAAGATTTACAGTCATGCAATGCATTTGTTATTGACTGATTGCCAGTTCCTTTTTAATGGATGCACTGACACACATGCCCGCTTCCAGAACATTCCTCAACTCCCACAGCACGATCAACATAAATGTCAGCGACAACATGTTGGGAGCTGTCTTTGGAAAAGTACCTGATCTGAGAGTTTCTCCAAGAGTCTCCCACACACTTCCATCAGAACAAAAAACAAAACAAAACAACCTTCTTATACCTCACACAAAGAAGCTAATCCTGATTTTTCCAAGAGTTCATTCAAGCATTTCATCATTATCAAGACACTACCTTCCTGGAAAAACAGCTGGAACAAGCCTAAGCTAGTTTCTAGTTGCTCTCGCTAGTCTCAAAGGCATAAACAGACTCTTTAAAAGCATCTGCTAAATGTGTAAACTTAAATGAGCTTAAACAGAAAAGTGACATGACACAGTGAACAAACACTCTTGTTTCATTTGCATTACTGTTGGTTTACATATTTTTGGTTGGTTTACATTGTGGTTTAAAAGTTGACTGAATTTTAATACCAAATCAACTCAGTCTAATTATATAGAGTAGTATATTAGCTTGTACTTTTGTTGTAAGGTCAGATGGAGATTTATTTATCATTTTCTGCACTGATATTGGGGGAAACAAAGTGATTTCAACATGGTAAAAATGGTTAAACATGCTGAGAATACTGCATTCTTAATGGTAACTGGAAGCATTAACAAATTAGCTAAATATTTATTTCAAAAGCATGAAAGGGGTGGATGACAATTTGCGGAGGTTTGTGAATGTTGTTTGTTCAATAGTCATTTCATACAATGTAGTTATTGTGCAGATACGTGTTAAGTTTACATGATTAAAAAAACACTTACATGTGATTGCATCTAATCACATAATCATCTAATCATCATAATTACAGTGTTGACCTTTGCCTTACAAGGGTCATACCTAATTATACCACGAAACCAGTGACTCCCTGACTTTTCCTATATCGCAGCTTAAAATAGCAAAAGTTTTTGCAATACAACATGCACACCAAAATTACATTGTTCCTAACAATTTTTACTGCAAGTACATAGTAGTTAAAGACATCAAATTTAAAGTGTAACCAAATAATGTTTTGCATAGAGACAAGGGGGTCAAGACAGATTAAGATGCAGATGACTGATTTCTCCAACACAAAACAGCTGAGAGCCCTTTGACCTGGAATGCATGACTGTTGAAAACAATGACTAATGTAGACAATCATCCCAAATGACACAACAGAGGACTAAATTACAGACCACAGAAAGTAAGAAAAGAGAAAAACAAAGAGTCAGAGTCACTAGAGTTCACCAGCCCTCACTGTAGAGTACTTGTGCTCTGTTTATGTTGGATAAATCCAGTCAGTGCATATCTGCTTGAGTCATGGCTGCAATGAAGAATAGATGCTATCAGCACATAGACCCTCTCACACGGTACACTGGACCTAGCAGCCCCATTCTGCTAAATGATGAGTTGGCCGGGGTTACATGCGTTCATTACTTACTGTTCACCTTTCACACATTTATCCAAAAACCACATGGGACATAAACAACCAAGTCCTTTCATGAGCTTCTAATTAAATCATTACGCTGAATTTATTTTATTTTTCTCCATTTTTTTTCTTTAGCCACATTTTCTCTAATTTCATTATTTATTAGAAGCAACATCAAATAATTAAATAATAACATGTCAAACTTGAGGAAAACTCAGCACCCAAAAAAAAAAAAATTTGTTCACCACCTAACTGTAAACCCATGAAAAATGTTTTGTCCAACTCTTGGCACTGATCTTCCCCTTATGAAAGAACTGTTATCAAAAACATAAAAAGGAATTACAGAGGGAGCTCTGTTTGCAATGCTTTCATCTAACTAATCCATTAAGAGGGTAATACAAAAGCATGGGATGGGAAGGGCCTGAAGCAACTATAACAATCATAAATCTTTCTTAATCTTGCCTTTTTCTTCTTTTGCAGTCACTTAAAATCTATTTCTTGAATACACTGTCAGACGTTATGGTTTGCAGTGTTTAAATGTTGCCCTGTGCTCTCCATTTCAAAAAATGGGAAGTATCTATTTTGATGTAATGCATCAGCATTTTGATGGTAACCAGACGTTTCGTCAGTGTCCGTGGTCATTTGGCACACAACAACATGGAATTAACATAATTGCTCAAAAACTATCTTACATACAAAAATCCATTTAGCAGCTGCTTTTATTGTAAGTGTCATATGAAGTGTGACAACCTGATGACTTTTTTTTAAACTGACCGTAAATAAAATGTAGTTTTATAAGATAGGGTTTAGTATACATTTTGCAAAAAAATATGCAATAAAACTAATAATCTATCTGCAAAAGTACCAACAGTTTAAACACACAGAGGAGTATCAATAATAGTGGATGTCTGCATGTGCAGTGATCATACTGGGCCCTCTGCATACTAAAGCCCTGTTTGTTTTCATCAGCTGCAGGGGTGAATCAGACAGAGCTGACACAGAAGAAAAGGACAAGTTGGGACAAGAGGCTAAAGAACACTGAATAGGTGGAATTAAATTGTGGGTGATAAGGCTTTCTTATGTTGTCACGGAACAAAATATATATTTTTACCCAAGCCTTTTCAGACTGGAAAAAAAGTTTTACCATAGAAAACGATCATGTTCGCTGGTATTAAGTTCAGAATAGAACTGATGAAGCAAATATAAGCTGTATTCATTATGTTAACTCTTTACAGAGAACACAGAGGAATGTCTTATCTTTTAAGATAAACACTAGGCCATTTAGACGTGGAAGGGCACTCTGATCAAGGAGGATTCAATCAGCAGTAGTGATCATCAATGCAATCAGCAAATTCATGACATTACTACAGATTACACCATAACCTACTAAACAAATTGACAAGAAAGGCATTCGATTTTATGATGAAACATTTGGTGTTCTTGTGTATATAATGTACTGTTGTTGTTGTTAGTACCACCATTGTCAATGCTCATGTGAATGCAAATCCAAATGTGTGAAGAGAACAATAGTTTGGCCAATAAGTCTCTATAAAAATGCTAATAGGCTCAACCATGGTGATCATCCCACTCATGAAAAACAAAAAGTTTACCTTCAGGCTCTATTATCTTTTTAAACACGAGGAATTTCCCCCACGGGGACATTTACATTTGTTTGACTTTATAAACGGTCTGTTTGAGGACAACAACTTATCGACGCAGCAATACTGGAACACGCATGATAATAATAACAATGCTATAAAATATTAACATTATGAAATACTTTTTATCAAAGACAATCATAAAGATTTTGCATTCAACGTATGTATGACCAACTATTTATTTTATAAATATATCTGTGTAGGCAATTTAACAGCTAAAATATATGATAATGGCTAGGCTAAGGGACATACATAGACCATATGTGATCAATTCTCGAAGACAGTGTGAAAGAAGACGCAACCTTTAATTTTTCCAAAATAAATTACATAAATTGCGCAATTTATCTCCAACTAGTTCGAAAAGATGCGGACTTCGCACACTTGATCCAGTCAGTGACGCGTGGGATGATGCGCGAACGCCGAACAAAGGCGAAATCACGTGGCAGTGATTGTGAAGGCAGCGGGTGCGTCCCGGGACTGTATAAAAGACCTACCATCCCCGCTCCCTCTACACGGAGGAAAATCACTTCTCAGGTGAGTAACGCTCGCTCATAACTCGTGAAGTAATCAATATCTACCTATCTACCTATATCTATCTTATATGCAGGATAACTAGTTTGTCAGTAAAACTATTGCGTAGAAAACTTTAAGTTAACGGTTCTTGAACACGTATTAGCGAAGCAAATCCTGCAAGCATACTCGTGTCTTCAGATGCCGTTTTGTTTTTGTGCATTTTCGGGAGCTTTTAAAGGATACTGGATTTAAATGATTTTATCCGTTTAAAAGGTCGCATTTCCAAAGTTTATACTTTATTGCCTTTGACCAGATTTCTTTATCTTTAAAGATTTCTATATTTTTTGCCTATTATATAAAATATATTGTTTTTTTACCCCTTCTGTTGATCTTTCCTCAGGTGTTCTTGTCTACCCATCAAAATGAGGTCTCTAGTGGTGTTCTTTGCTCTGGCGGTTTTTACTGGTATGGGACATTAAAAAACAAAAAACAAAACCTCCATTCAATTTCAGTTTTTCTATTCGTTTTGAATGTCAGTGCACAAATATATGTTTTATCAACTACTACATCACATAATTTATACAGGTCATCTGTTAAGCTTTGTAATCACTCATTTGAGAGTTACTTAATATGGGATAAAGATAATGTTCTCTTCTCCCCCCTTGTAGGCTGCCATGCTCGTAGTCTGTTCCAGGCAGATGCCCCTCAACCCAGGTGGGAGGAGATGGTGGACCGCTTCTGGCAGTATGTGTCCGAACTCAACACACATGCTGACGGTGTCGTGCAGAATGTCAAGAGCTCCCAGCTCAGCAGAGAGCTTGAGTAAGTTCAGGAACCTATTTAAAATCTATCCACAGCACCAGCTTACTCATCTTCACGTTATCAAATAATATTCATGCTGCTGAAACACTGTTTGAGAATGGACTTTTTTTTTCTTTTTTGCAGCACCCTAATTACTGACACCATGTCTGAGCTGAGCTCATATAGTGACAATCTTCAAACTCAGCTGACTCCATACGCCTCTGATGCTGCTGGTCAACTGAGCAAAGATCTCCAGCTCCTGGCTGGCAAACTGCAAACTGACATGACCGACGCCAAGGAACGCTCCACTCAGTATCTGCAAGAGCTGAAGACCATGGTGGAGCAGAACGCAGATGATGTGAAGAACCGTGTCAACACATACACACGCAAACTAAAGAAACGCCTGAACAAGGACACCGAGGAGATCCGCAAGTAAGTCTGTATTTCTTTCAGGTGGTTTGAAAGAACTGCAAGTGGGATTACTTGGGTGAAATGCAAACTAAAACAAATGGATAAAGATATTTTTAAAGATATTAATCGTTACTTTCTTTCCCTGCAGCACTGTGGCAACCTACATGGGTGAGCTGCAGTCTCGTGCTTCCCAGAACGCTGATGCTGTGAAGGACCGTTTAGAGCCATACCTCACCCAGGCCCAGGATGGTGCCAACCAGAAACTGGGTGTCATTAATGAGCTGATGAAGTCCCAGGCGCAGGAGATGAGCCAGCAGTTGGAGGTCCAGGCTGGAGCTCTGAAGGAGAAGCTGGAAAAGACCGCAGAGGACCTGCGCACCTCCCTAGAGGGTCGCGTGGATGAGCTGACCAGCCTCCTTGCCCCCTACTCTGAGAAGATCCGTGAGCAGCTGCAGCTTGTCATGGACAAGATCAAGGAGGCCTCAGCAGCTCTTCCCTCTCAAGCTTAAGAGCTCCACGCTAATCTAGTGTTAACACCAAACAGAAACAAGAAGGGAGGTTTTGTGTTACTGAAATGTGCTTTTTTCATTCTGTGAGAGGTTTATAAGTGGTTAAAAACCGGACTCGATTGGACTAGCACTGTCCATTATTGGACAAAAGAACACCATGTACTCACCATGTTTACTTTCTCAGTATTAACCCACTGTCTGAGGATATACTTTCCATAATGTCTTTTGTTAGCATACTGTAGAGCAATTTTAAGATCAATCAACTTGTCATGGAAGTTATCAAAGAGATTTTTTCTAGCTAGTGGGGCCAACCTGGCATCATTCTAAAAAAGTGCCTTCAGCTGCTCAACTAAATCAGAGTATATGCAAAGATGAGCTTTGTTAGCCACAAATCCATATAAACACTCATTTTACATGTTTGTGCACTGCTGTGTTTGAATTTGTTTGCAATAAATGTGCGTCCTACTACACTAGTTTCTCATTTGATTCTTGTCAAGTGTATTGCAAAGTAATTGTGAAAATATTTCTGTCCAGTTTCCACTAAACTCATGTTTAACTACACACACACCCCCAACGATAAAAAAAACGTATTCAGCAGAGATGCATCCAAATGACCAAAAGTAACAGTAAAGACTAATATTACACGTATGTATATTAAATATCACTTTTTCCACAAAAAAATATATTAAGCAGCGCAACCATTATCAACATTGATAATAAATGTTTATTGAGCAAAAAATAAACTGCAAAAACAAAGCAAAAAATTATTTCTAAATTCCATTTTAAAAAATATATTAAAATAGTAATAATTGTAAAAAAAAAATAACAATATTGTATTTTTTACTGCCTCGGTGTACATAAAAGACTTCTTCAGAAACAAAAAAAAATCTTGCTGACCCCAGACTTTTAAACGGTAGAGCATCTTACAAAATCCAATGTACTCAGGCTGTTTTGCAGTATATTTCTGGCCCATAACCTGAATTTATCCTCTTAATAACAGGTTAAGAAATCAGTCTGGCTAAAACATGCACTACCACACAACTACTATTAATATAGGCCTGTAATAAGAGTCAGTGAACAACACATACATATATGGCCTTGCAAAAAAGGAATTGGCATTCAGCATAGCCTCACATTTCAGGGTTTATATGTTTAGACTTGACTGATCCAGCTTTTCATCCGTGTTTGCAATTACGGTGTAAACTTTGGAATTCTATTCACCCTCTTTATCCCCAATTTCTAACTGCAGCTCACTGTCACGGATCTCTCTGCTACCTCCTGATTTTTCAATAGGACTTGTGTAGGCAAGATCAATCTACTAGTTACACCTTTCTTTCTTTTGTGCAGTAACCAGAGATTTAAACCATTCCTCAATTCCGGAGTTCAAGGTCTGCTAACGTTGGATTTTTAATTTATAATTGTTGTCTTTGCAGAATCATAATCAATTGGGTGCAAATAAAACCAAATTTCACATTGTGTGTATGTATAGACAAATTAAATGGGGAACACAACTCATAACACTCTAAAGACAAAGGAACACTCGAAACGTTTAAGAATAGGGCAATGCTTAATAGAATATATGGAATTATACAAATTTAATCAGAATAATTTTTTCACTGTTATTAATTTACAAGAAAAACAAAACCCAACAAAGTTCTCCCACTGGCAAAAACAGCATGCATGCTCATATTACTTTTCATACGGTCTCACATTGACAGGAACCTTTGTTTTATATTATCAATTATATACATATAAATTATTTGTTTTCTGCCACCATTTTTTGAGAAGGATCAACCTTTTCTGTCTTTTTTGATGAACTCTCTCCACAGAACTTTTTACTTTCAGGTTCACGCTTCTCCGCTTTGATTGTCTTATGACCAAAGGGTCTGTTGTCAAACCGTTATCCTGCCTTTCTCTCTCTCTCTCTCTCTCTCTCTCTCTCTCTCTCTCTCTCTCTCTCTCTCTCTCTCTCTCTCTCTCTCTCTAAATCTCTCTCTTCCGCTGCTTTGAATCTCTAGAAAGACATGTTGAGATCTGTTGCCAAATTCCATTTATTTGCCTGCGGGACTGCAGCATAAAGGAACATGCTGTGCCCCTGGTTATGTTCACTGTCTTTGTTTTTCCTTTTTAATCTCTGCTATCTTGTACTCACATCTGGAAAAGCAACACACATCACAACAACAAATGCATTGAAACTGAAAACAATGTACAACCAAACAAACCGTTTCATCAGTCTAGTAGTTGGATGTACATTATACTAGTTCGACCCTTCACTTCACTCTTTTTTTATTTTATATTTTTATTCATATCATCATAGATTCAGACTGTAACCTAATTTTGCCATTGACAAAATAAAAATTTAACAAATTGCAAAGCAGCGTAAATAAATATGAAAAACGAGAAGATAATACTAAGAAATAAAAACATACATAACCAGGTCATTGAAAATCACTATTGAAAAGATATTTTGTAATCTTGTTTACTCCCCCTTTCAAGGAAAAAGACTCCCTTTCTTCACTATAGATGGATGCATTTGCTAGTTCACTTGTGGTGAAACAGAAATACCACAACATTCCCTTTCAGTAGCAAACTGTCTCTCAATCTGAAGCTTTTAATCAAGCAGCTGGTCTGACAGAATAAAAGTCCAAAATAATCTGCAAAAGCTTTAGAAGTCCAAATCATTATATTAGAAATCCCTACTAACTCGTTTTTAATCAATGACAATTATTATTTCAGGTTTGTACACTGACATTTTTAGAACTGCTAACATTTCATTTCATTACATCATAAAATAAAAATCACACTGCAGTTTTATACAATCTTTCTTAAACTAAGAATTACTAGCTCTGAAACACCTTTTGTTTCAAAGGTCAAACAATGATCCAGAGATGGAAACAGCATGTCGCCGACTAGACACAACGAGGAGTCCTTCTATTCTCACATTAAATGGAAGACCATCGAATGTGTGAAACAAAGAAAAAGAAGTGGCAAATTATGTATGTATGACAAAGAAAGCTGTAAGCACGATTGTCTGAATAGCTTTGGTCTGAAAGGTGAAGCAAAGATTGCATTTAATTAACAAAAGAACCCCTTAAACAGACTATATATTGATAAGATGTGAGCAGAGGTAACTACAGATCACTGCCTCTTGCTGTGATCCTGCATAAACATTTATGTCCTCATTTGCACGGAGCCTCATTTCCCTCTTTTTGAGTCTAGACGCTTTCAACACTTTGCATGCAGCACTTGAGCACTTTGAACACTTTTTTTTCTTCCCCATCAGCATTTTCGATCACGGTCAAGTCTTTTAATAGATGTACCATAGTACAAGTATGTTATTTCGCAAAAGAGAGAGAGAGAAAAAAAAAATCAATAAAAAAGCAAGAGCTCTTTTGACCAAGAGAATAAAAATAATAATTTAAGTCCTTGCGCATCAAGAACTGCTGAGTTTGTGTGTCTGCCTGATATTCCCAATGTTACGGAGACCAAATATTCATACAAGGATAGTAATACCCGTACATTTTAACCTTATGGGGACATTTGTTAGCGTGCATGAAGAAAACAGCTCATATATCATACTAAATTAAGTGTTTTAAAAACCAAGAAATGCAGAACGTTATGTTTTTTGGGAAGTTTTGTGTGTGCGACAGATTTAAGATCAGTGGCACAAGATTGTAACTCTAGACTTAGGAACTTAAATTGCAAAAACTGCAAAAAATACTATTATAATAAATACTAACAAAGTAAGTAAATTCATTACCGGTAATTATAAACTTCTGTTAAAGTGTTTGGGGTCTGTCAGACATTTTAATGTTCTAAAGAAATTTCCTAAAACATACTGTAAAAAAATTTATAGAAAATATTAATAACCTATATTTATACATAAAAAGTTCAGTATTCACATACATAAAATATATTTTATATTGTTATATATTTCACACGATTATTCCACAGCAATTATATTTAACAGCCATTACTCCAGTGTCAAATAGTCTTAAAGAAATGATTCTAATATTCATGAAACATTTCTTATTATTGTACACCCTAAAACATTGTTATTTAAAATTTAAACTGTAAACTGACACAATTTTTTGTATTATTTGATGAATATAAAGTTTTTCTCAATAATTTTGACTGAACTGTCACCTTGGTTAATTTAACACATTCCAAATAAAAGTATTTGACATAAAACAAATAACACATACAGACCTCAAAGGTTTTTAGTTTATCTAAACGTGCATATATTTTACAGTAGATAAGTAAGCAAATAAGTTAGCTAAGTAAGTAAATAAATGCACAAACTTCCAGACCTGTAGCTTCAAGAAAATTAAGTAAAATAACATTAAAATGTAGGCTATTCAATAACTTGGCATACATGAAGGTGATGTTTTTGGACATTTAAGCACAGTATATGGCATAAACACTCTACGGCAATAAAAACATTAAATCATTTAATGCAATTAACAAGGCTAGTGCATAACACTGGATCAATAAAGTTAAGAGATCTAATCATCTTGCTGACCTAAAATCCAAAGGTAAACCGATGCTGGCAATCCTGCATCTTTGTTATGCTACAGGAACCAAGCAAGGTTATGCAACTTCACTGAGATAAACAACTTCAATTTACTCTAGTACAAATCCAAGTTCTCTATCTCATGTTATGACGTGGCTAAAAGGTTAAAGAATTGTGAAGTAAATCAGTTAGCCCTTACATCAAACAACAAAGTTATGCGCCTACAGAAAGTTATGCACCTAAACACACTATAAATGTTAGAGAGGACAACTGAGGCTAAGATTACAGCGTTATCTTTGCTTTACAGTAAGGAAGAAACAGAAACGTATTCAGATATGTTCAGACATCCAGCGGCTCCAGGAAGACGGCGGGGCGGGGGTGGGAGAGATCCTATTTAGTTTTATGGAACGGACAGCAAGTGAATGGTGAGAGTATGTCATTCTGGCATGACATGACATCCAATCTGTTTGCATTTCCAAAAAAGTTGTCATTTTGCCCACTTCCTCTCTTTCCTCTCCTGGTACAAGGCCTTCACATAGATTTCACATTCTCTATTACAGGTTAGAGGTTCCTCCAAGCACTAGTTCCAGTTTAAGCAATATACACAATAGCGTTATGTGATCATAACTGACCACTTTGAATAGAAATTGATATGAAAAAAACTGCTCACAGCTACAATGGGAACTAGAGTTTTAGATCCTTTTAAAAAAAAAAATCTTGAATATTCAATAAGTAATAACGAAGCATGATTTATTTATAATGAATTTAGTTAACTTGTTTTTTGAACACAATAACATCATTTTGTGCAAATGGGGCTGTAGACAATGGACAATGAGGTTTGCAAGAGGAATTTGACTGAGGAAAGACTGAACGAATTTAACTTTAAGAAGAGTTAAGAAAGTACGAAAGTGTTGCGAGCATGTAAGCACTTGTAAAATACCTGATAGTGAAGGAACGTTCTGGCACTAGAGTACCAGATTAAGAAAAATCACACTGATAAACATTAATGTTATGCATCACTGAATTAAACCTCTGGGAATGCAGCTGTTATGGCAAACAGTTCGCTCACCTCTAGGTTGTTTACTAAAAGCCATTTGCGACATGGCAAAACAGAAAGAAGAACAGAGAGATGAAGGCCTACGGAAACGAGTGAATGATCGCAGGAGGTCTTGATGGGTCAGAGGTGGCGTTATCACTCTACGTCAGCTCAGTCCAGCTATAAAGAGCCAAGCCATCTGTGGGTCATCACAATCTCAACACAATTCTCTTGAGAGCTGCAACAAAGGTATGACAACTTACATTCAAATTATTCTTCTCGTGATAACTTTCCAAATAGTTAAACTGAGTAAGCAGCGAATGTTCGGTGAAACAGCAGAATTTACGTCCTTTTCTTACCGTCAGAAAGTAAATAAACAGTATATTGGCGACATCTAGGCGTCATTGCTTGCCATCATCGGTACATTCAGCAGTTTTCTGCCATGCTAATTAAAAACAGTATTTAACAATTACAATGCATTATGAAATGATGGGGAAACAAACATTAGAATAACCGCAAAAAGCATAATATTTGGATTATTTAGTATCTTATTTGTATCCACTAGTTTCCAAAAGCAAACGTGTCTTCAGCACATAAATGATCATATAGGCTGGTTTTATTTTATTCGTTGAAGCAAACGGTTCTTTAAAATTATATAATACATTTCGCTTAAAACACTTACGGTGCTTCAAATATCAAACGAAAAAACAAAAAAACATCCACGCACTGGTCGTGACGTATAGGGTTACGTTCTTCTGTGACGTAGCCTGGTTATAAAATAGGTTTATCCTAATTCGGTCTAAATGAGCACCGTTTTCTTATCGTTTGCTTTCTAAAGTCTTAATTTTTTTTGTTACAGAAAAGACTGAAAGAATGAAACTGTACCTGGCTGCAGCCGTGCTGATGCTTGTACTTGCTGTACACACAGGTAAAAACCGCCAATCTAATCCATCTACTAATCCAAGACATATTAAACGTCAGTATAATATAATTCTATTTCACATCAGTAGAAATAACATTTATGCATTTGCAACGTTCAAATTTGAAGCAGAGGCCCAGGATGAGCCCACACTGGAGCAGCGTTTCGCCAAGTTCCAGACCCAGGTGAAGGAGATTGCAGATGACCTGACAGAGAAGACCAAGAACACCTTTCAACAGATGGATCAGAGCGAGTTTGCTACTAAAACTAAGTAAGATAATAATAAAAAAGGAACTTATTTTTACATTTTTATTTTATTTATAAAATACATTAAGATGTGCATGTTGTTGCTGTACTGGCATAGAAGCTGCTTCACATTTCTGTGTTTTTTTTCTAACATGATTTGGTGTTTTTATCTTTGCAGAAGCTGGTTTAATGAGCAGTATGAGAAGATGAAGCAGAAGCTGTCTGAAACCTTCAATTAAAATAAAAACCAATGACCTTATACCCTTCATCTCTGCAGTTACTTTGTAATATGATGTCACCCCCACCTTTGTTGTGCCAATTGGCACGTTTGTTACAGTTTAAAATGACTTCAAACTAATGATCTGCTTGTCATTTGTTTAATCTGTAAAAATGGTTTACAATTTTGTGGGATGCTGTTAAATGTTATGGAAAAATTTGAAATATAAAAAAATGCATTCTGGATTTTTTCAAAACAATAAACAGTGGGATAAAAAGTATTGGTTTGTTTTTGTATCACTTGAAATTTCACATTAACAATTAAATATTGACATATTTAGAAATTGTTTTTAATCAACCAACATAAGAAGAATATGCTACATACTTTATGAATCAGTTTTAGTAGTTTAGTCAGTTCTAAAATCAATAGATAAAGAGTAATATGCAGGCATTAACCAATTATAAATGAAGTAACAGCATGAACATAACATCAATCAATATATAATTCATAAGCCAGTATGCAAATCATAAGTCAAAGGGTTTCTACCCTCAGACCACATGAGGCTAAAGTCGCTGTTTGTCCTCAGTTAATGATCATTAAATCCACATGATTAAAATCAACCCAATAAGTTCAGCAATCGAGAGGACTAACAAACTGACCCCTTTTCTTTGAATTACATCCCACTATTGAATTTCTCTGGCCTAAATGCAGCAAATGTAAACTTGTTTTTCGGTTCATTGCCTCAAAGGATCAAGGTTGAAACATCCCCCATATGTGCTAAAAGTCACTGAAAAATTGGCCAGTGGTAACAGCAGTGAGGCTTATATAACAATCTAATATTTATAGACCTTTTTTAGAACACTTTTCTGTGCATCAACACTAAACAGGAGTATATCCATATACTAAAATCAATATACTGTTTTCAAATATATATTATTATAACAATATACAGTATATGTAAGAAGTTCAACAGTATAATGTTTTTTGCATGTGCTGCTGAACCAAAAAACATTATACTCATCTGTGCCGTAAAAAAATAAAATTAAAATTAAACCAGTACAACAAAAAACATCTTTGTACTAATTTCCCCTAGCTTTTTCTTGTTAACTCAACATTTGTAAATAACAGTTAAGGTGGAAGATAAGTTGTCAGACATACAAAAAATGTTTAGTTGAGTTAACTTAAGATTTTTAGTTTTCTGGGGAGGTGCAGCCATTCTTTAACAAACCTTTTTAAGTTGGGCCAACTTGTAATGATGCTGCATAATTTGGACCCTGACTCGATCTTCAAGTGAACACCTCACAAACAAAGTATATATACACACACAAACATACATGCATACATACATACATACATTCATACATACATACATATACACACATATATATATAATAAAATAAAACATGCACCCCAAACTCTACAAATGCTTATTTTTGCTCTTCATCTAAATAAACAGTGCCTGCTCAGAAATGGTGTGATCTGTTTCTCAGAATTTGAATTGATACAAATACAGCATTGCTCGAGCACGTTGGCACTCTTCAAATAAAACATTGAACCAAAGACAACCTCATCGCAAAAGAAAAACAACAGTGAGTCTGGCTGGCAGTGCTTCTTCTGAAAAAAAAGAGACTACTTCTACTTCTGCACTTGTACAACATTAAATCTAAAGGTACATACTTACTATACTGTTTAAGTTTTACTTGTTACCACCAAACTGTAATAATGCATATACAAGCAATTCTAAACCTATTACCAACTCAATGTATTGTTCTGCCAGATGTTCAGATTGGTGCTCTTTGCTCTGGTTGTGACACTGCAAGGTCTGGCTTTACATATGCATGCATATATTTTATGTATCGCTGCTTTAGCTATAAACACTAAAGATGATATAGACCCCACAAATATAAAGGGAAATATCAGTCATTCAACTTATTTCTAAATCTGTAAATCTACGGCCCCTTAGTGTGTTTGACATCGTCCAACCCATTGCCTTCGACTGCTCCAGACAATGCTGGACTTCTTCAAAGAGCACAACAGGTGTACAGGTACGGCTTACATATTTTGTTTATTCACTGCTAAAATTTATTGTGTGAACATGTTGTCCTACTTCTGTGTTTGTTTGTGCGTCTGACACAGGGACACAAAGACTAAAGTTCTAAATGTTGGCAGCACAGTGGCTGGTTTCGCTGGCATGTACTACGAGGAACATCTTAAACCTGTAGCTGACTCTTACATGATGTGGGCTAAAGATGGTGCAGGTTCCCTTTGGGACAGAGTGAAAAGCAGAGTGCCCACCTTCAGATCAACCCAAGAATAATAAGCAGAACAAACCTTCGGGGACAAAAAATACTCCCGACCAAACCTCATTTCATTTTTAAGTATACTGATTTAGTCAAATTAATACACTGAATCATGCCTCAACTGTAGTCATTCCATTGCAATAATAAAAAAAAAATGACGTACCATAAAGAACAATGTTTCCTTTTAACACCAAACTAATAAAAGTGCTGGATAATATCACAGAACGAATGGATTGTGAAATCTTTGCACAAGAAACAGTGGATTAAATGGAAAATAGGAAAAGGCTAAAGGAAGAAAATGAGAGACAAAAATGTAAAATGAATAGAATATTATAATATATTATAATAGAATAGTATTTGCACAATAATTTAATACAATTAATACTATAAAAAGGACGAAGAAAAAGGGGGGTCCACGGGTTGTACATTAGACACGTTATGTTCCAAAGTGGAAAGTTCACTGGGTCTGCCTCTGTCAATTTGACATGTGGAAAGCTTTTCACAACCTTTGGACAGCCTTTGCTCAACCGTTATTAGTTTATGTACATTAAAGTCAAGAATATTGATTATCGCACTCATGCAAGAAAAAAAATGAAACCGCTGTCCAAGCTCAATCAGTAAATTTAGTGCTGCATATAAGAAAATGTGTAAGAAAATGGGAAATGTTTATTTGAAATGTCTAAAAACGGTATTATCGAGCCTTTCAGATTGCTTAGAGACTTTCTTTCGATTAAAAAAAACATCATGTACAATTTAAAATATCATTGCAATTGTTACAAAAAAAGTTATCTTCTGTCTCATCTTTGTGTTCCTGTAAATCAACTAGAGCATGGTACTAGCAACACAAAGATTGTGGGTTTAAACCCAGGGAAATACATTTATAAATATATCATATATCTTATTTATAAATAACATTTATATAATACAACTTTGCATAGCACATTAACACAGTAAAATAGTATATGCAATACTGGATTTATGCTAAAAAAATATATATAGCTTTTTATAATTTAGCAAGGGGGGATCTTTTGAAAATCTTTAGCCGGTTTGTATAAAAAGTGCCAGCTAAGTATCTGCATTTGTCCTAAATGCATCTTTAAACACTAACACTACATACGCATCTTTAATTAGTTATTTTACAAGTATTCTGTAATGCTTTATTAGTACACATACAAGGAACAGTGGACTTTGAGTGAACAAACCATGGTGTCCATGTTTGCCCTGTAGGAACAGTAGGTGCACCTGCGTGGGTGTGTGTGTGTGTGTGTGCATGCAGCATGAGTGTGTGATTGATTTCAAGTTACTAAGTGTGTGTGTGTGTGATGACGTTTGTTTGGTCAAGCGGTCAGACAGATATAGGGATGGACGGCAGACAATATAACTGCAGACTCAGCTGGTGCAGTTGACTTCAGTCCTTTATTTCTCTCTACAGGAATCTCACTAGCACAAGGTAAAGTCTTCACTATGTTGCTCTTAACATGGAGATAAACTAATTATAGTACCACACTATTTTAAAGAGAATGTAAATGCATCTTTTTCTTTCTTTTCTTTTTTTGCAAATGCAAAACAATGCATATTAAACTATGCATACTGCATTCATTTGAATGTTTGGTTTGCGCATGTTTCAAATAGCTTTAGGAATTAACTGGTGTTATTTACATATATTCCAAGAACATCATGTCTACATTTCTGTCTCCTCTCCTAGATGAAGCTGACATTTGCTCTCCTCCTTGCACTCCAAGGTAAAAACTAGCTCTTGAAAATGTGGATCTCTTTGTTAACCGGTGCACAGCAGGAAAAAGACATTTTAGAACAGAAGGCCTGAGGCCTATTCATCTCGTTTTCACTGATGAAAATTATGACCCTAAAGGATGCTTTAGGCAGATTTAGAAGTACAATGAGCCTGAAATTCATTTGCATTTAATATGATATAAATGGATGACTGACACGTTACTTGTAAGTGGCATCTCAGCGTGCAGACATGATAAAATGACATGATAAAATGAACCGCAGTTCGCTATAGATGCACGTCCTTGTGCAGACCTTTATCTAGTCCAAACTTCTGTTTTCACATTTACCTCAGACACAATACTAAACTGTAATTCCTCAATGAAAGTGGGTAAGAATGCGGTTTTAGATGGGCACAGTTCTCTTTTATATCATTCTCAAGGTCTTTTCTTCCTATTGTAGTGTCAGTGTGTGTCTGGGCACAGCAATGGCCCGAGCCTGACAAGGAGTTAGTTGAGAAATATGAGGGGCTGAAGGCAGTTTTCTTTAAGAGGCTTGTCAACGCTTGGGAAAAGGCCAAAACCTCCACTCAGCCACTGCTAGAGGACTCACCAACAGGAGGAAGAGCCAAGGAGATTTTTGATGAAATTAAGCAAAGCCCCAGAATGGAAAGCGCCATCAAAATTCTCAGGTGAGGGCTGCCTCAAACTAGTTATCCTGGCTCTTACTGGATCATTCTAACATCATTCATTCCAGCTATTCCATGCAATTAAATCCATTATTTATGTGTGCTTCTACCAGCGGCCTGGCCAGTGAACTCGAGCCCATGGTGGACAAAGCTCGCATGGCTCTTCTCGGTGCTTATGGCCAATATTTCCGACCCTATGTTGGCGAACACCTGGACAAAGCAATCACCAACATCAAGCCAGTGCTGGATACCGTTCTGCCTCATGAGGGTTAGAGTCCACTGCTCGTCAACCACTGACTACTTCAACCCAGCAAACATGCATTTTCATTGCTTCAGTAATAGATCCAAATCTGAAACTATCTGACAGCTGTGTGCCCAGCACAGTAGTCATCGTGTCAGTACAGTTTTTTTTTGCATGTATATACTGTATCTGTGTATTTGATACTGTTTTGTTTGGTGCAGAGGAAAGAAACTAACATCCGGTCCAGCATTAATAGTTACGTGATTTTGTGTACCTCATAAAGAAACAAGACTCATTCGAAATAAAAGAAACTCTGGGAAATGCAAACCCTACTTTTTGGATGTGATTAATTAGAATGTGTACTACAGCACAAAACTAAAACAAGGGCACCTGAAAGGTCAATTTTCACATGTGCACTGAACTCTTGTGTGAAGACCACTGATAAGCTCCACAGTCCCGCTATGACATGAACATAAAATACTCTTTAATTTGCATGCAAAATCTTAAATAATATATTCAAGAAATGGGTTATTAGACAAAATAGACATAAAAGAATATGCTAGAAAGCTATCATTGACACAGATAAAAAGATATTTTCACACAATTTTCACCTATAGCTATTTGGATTATAGAACTTTAGTGTCAACTAATAATAGTAATAATAATATTAATATTTTGCATTACATTTGCTCATACATACCCCCTAATGATGATCAATAAACCTGGAACATTAAACATATAAACGTAAACATATTTAGGGGTTTAAATGTCAGAGACTTGGGACAGTAAGCAACCATGCAACAGAACACATATGCAACCATGTAGCAATGTCTAAGCAACCATACAGAACCCCCTATTAGCCTAGTGGGTCTATGTTAATCCTCCTAAAACATTCAGATTCATTTTGACCCGAATGTGGTACACATTTAAAAAAACATATTTTCAAAACAAATCTGTAGTTTTTAGAACAAAAAGACAGTCAAAATACATTATTTTCTTTCTCAGATTTTTATTTTTAAAATGTAAAATGTATTTTAAATGTAACCATTTAAACTAATTTGTTCATATATATCTCAGTTTTGAAGGAATTGAACTGGGACTTAAAACGTGAAAATAGGCTGGGAATTATTATTTTTGTTTTACACATCTATTAGATTTGTGTCAAATTACTTAGCATCTGACTTACATTCAAAAACACTTTTATCCATAAACATGTTTGCAGACACACATACACACAATTCTGGAATACAAATAAAACGACAAAAGATGAACTACTGCAGCATGAAAATATTGTTGCGTGAAAAAACTTTATGCAAATAAAATGTATATATTTTTAGTAATTTTAGATAAAGAATGTGTAGTTTTCACACTGGTTTTTGCTGTAGTTCTCGTAAAATTGTACATTTCAAAGACATTTTCGTTTTTTTAATCAATAAAAAGGGTGTAAATGTAGTAATAGCATGGTACAAATATTTAGTTGAAAAATATTAAGTTTTTAAAGCTTGCTTTTTTGGGGGAATTCTTTTTTGGGGTTAAATTGGCTTTAAAAGAAAGAAGCTTTAAATAATATAATATAATATAATATAATATAATATAATATAATATAATATAATATAATATAATATAATATAATATAATATAATATAATATAATATAATATAATGATGCCCCCAAGTGTCCAACAAGAGTGTTGTATCTGTGGCAGTCAAAACTGAAGCTTTCAATGGCAACCACTTGCTGAGGTTCATGACTGGGTATATTGGGCAACACATGCATTTCCCCTTCTCTCTCACACACACACAAAATAGTATAATATATCAACTATTTATTATTAAATGATTTTTTGGTATATTCAATCAACTCCACACACTGAACCATTATAAAAGTTCACCAAAACATCACTGACTTCTCAGTGTCCTGTCCTGCTGCTTCCTCGAGTCCTCTTATTTAATGATCACATTTACAAACACCTGAATCCTTCCACCGAAACTAAAAATAAGACTACAACAGCTGGTGTCTGCCTTGGAAATCCTGCTTCATCTCATAGTTTCATAGCTATATTTTGGAATATTGTAGCTGGTTATTAGCCCATTGGCCAGCCACAATGTTCTCAACAAAAGCTTGTCTGTCTCCAGTCTGGTTTGGCTTGTTTGTTGCTGGTCCAATAAGGTTTAACCACTTGGACCAGGAAATTAACAGCTTAAAAGCACATATCATATTCCAAAACAACTATCAGTTCATGTAGGACTTTCCATGTTGTTCAAAAATATCACAACATGATATTATATAATCCTATTCATGTTTCCTATCCTGGCCAAATTGATTTCACAAACTTGAAAACATCCTGCCTTGATTCCAGATACAAATATACTTTTACACAAATAACCTAGAGTAGGCTGACGTGTCTACAGCGAAACAGACTTAGGACTTTATTTGGAAACGTGTTGAAATTCAATTACGCAAGACAAGAGCCTGAGAGCATTTATCTGTCTGCTGGTGGATGGGGCACAGAATACAAAAGGCGTATCATCATATTAAAAGAGATCAGGTATGAGCTGTCCTTACTCTTACATTTCAAACTGTTGATCAAAAGCTAGCATGTTTGGATAACGTGATCAGTCAGTTTTTCTAGATGTAAAGAACCACATCTTTTTAACAGCTAATCTCATTTTAGTCGTTCTTATCTTACAACAAACCCCCGCAAAATGCACAGCTCTACATAAACGCACTCACATAACATTTATCTGAGACCGTTGCACTTTGGCACTTGGATTATCAGGTCAATAAATCTGCACCCATATATATAAGATAGGCCAAATAGTTTTTGCTGCTAACCCATCTGACACACTTTCTGCAGAGAAGAAACTGTGAGTACAGCCATATTTTCCCTCTTGTATATTAAAGGGGATTATAAAAAAATTCAATAACAGATATTAGGACAGATTTTATGATGCTTGACTGTTTAGCACCTATGAATCCATAAACCTGCTGAATTCCTAAAACAACCTCTAGTGTTATAGCAAGTAAAACAATATGTAGAAAAAATACAGATGTTTTTTCAGAGTACAACATGACTTTTGTCTAATTGTATTACATTTAGATTAAGCAAATGTTTTCTGACATGAAAAAAAAAAACTAAAGACTAAAGCAAAAGTGTAAATAAAAATAATTTATTGTGTCTATACTACTAAAACTGTCTTGCAATGTTCAGAAACGCAAGACATAATCTAGTGTAACAACATTTATATGCCTTTTTAGCTTACTGATGACTTTACTGATGACTAGATTGTCACAAGGTGTAATATACTGCCCTCTTGTGGTCATATTTATAATTTCATTCTTGTGTTGTTATTATCTGAATCCTTTAGACCTACCTAACATTATGAACAAGCTACTGGCGATCACAGTGCTCATTGCTTTCCTTGCTCTGGGTATGAACGCACACACACACAATTTGATGATGATTATTATTATGTTCACTTTGCTGCTAGTCGTGCAAAATGACAATGAAACATGAAAACAAAGAAGAATGACTCATCTCCCAAACTTTCTCTCACCCCTTGCAGGAGCGGAGAGCTTCCGAGTGCCCAGGGATGCAGAAGAGGAGAAGGGAACCATTGCCACCGTGGTGGGCACCCTGAAGTCCTACTACGACCAGAGCGTTGGCACTGCTAGCAGCTATGTAGAGACACTCAAGGGCTACAAACTAGAAGAGAAAGCCAAGTAAGTCCAATTTTATATATTACCCTAGCCCATACTTACAAACAATCTGGCTTTATCATCTCCTCTGGGCTTTTATGAGTTATAAATTTGTATATATTTTCTTTCTCCCTCATCAAGAAATCTGTATGACGAGACAGTTCGTGCCGTCAGCACCTACGCTGGCATCTTTAACGACCAGGTGTACCACATTTTGTACCCTCAAGACAGCTCTTAAGTTACATAGCATCACACCTCAATACCGCTCCATCTGTTTCTGGTCCTGATTCTGTCACTACGCTGGAATCACAATTACATTCATCCTGCAAGACGACGGCACAGTCTGGGGTGAAAACATGACATTTGAACTCTTATCTCCCAATGGCCAGTAACCTCTGCCCTGTCAGCTATACTGCAAAAGCACAAAGCACCCTGACACACATCAGTGGGAAAGTATGACGTGAGGTAAATTCAGGTAAAATGTTCACCAACTGCAAGCCGTTTTTGGATGAAGATCAGAGACTCTACGCTACTGACTGTTACCTGGTGCCCTCAAGCATGAGTCTAGGTTAAAACATAATCATCGACTGTTTCATTGTGATTTTTCTGTATAGATTAAATAAATCCTTGTATGTGGACAACTTTTAGTGGTTCTGTGTCCATGAGCATTAACACATTGCAATAAAACTCCACATTTGTAGAAAGTCAAGTTATTGTCTTTGCTTGTAGGGCTTTGAGTAAGTAGTACCAAACAGATAAAAATATGAACACTAATTACCAATCATTTTGAAGCATGAAGAACTACTTGTAATTGTATTCATTCCCATGCTGTCTACAAACATGAGTCTTTTTACAAGGATAAAGGGGTTATTAGCAACTGTTTACATTAGGCAGAGTGACTGGATACAATCAATCGCACTCTCTCACTTTCTGGAGACTGGTAAATCAAGTACAATTAACTACAATTTTTCATGACTGACTAGAATTATGGAATTTCAACGAGATTTTTAAACAAAATAACCTTTTAGCATCCTAAATTGATCCTCTTTGTTTAATAATTCTAAGATTAAAAATGTACTTTGAAAAAAAGTGTAAAATATTACCCAAAATAGGTCTATCCATCAGTCATTTGGTGTCAGACATTACTGAAATTGACAAGCTATAACATAATTATCATACAACTTCAAATTAACTTTCTCAACCATTGTACTGGCAATGTAACAGCAAAACCTTCCTCAAGTACCCATATCTATGAACAAAAAAAGTGTTCTGTCATATTTTATATAAGATAATATGATCAAATTAAGCATGTCTGTATACCATACTAGTCAGAAAACTAATTATTTGTTTTATTAATGTAAACTATTGATTGAATGCAATTGTGCTGCATTAATATTTTTTTGGATAATGACTTCTACTTACCTGTGGTGGTTTTGAGCAGAAGATTATTAGGGAATACCGCAACTTGATTGGTTCTTAGAAGAGTTAAATGATTTACGGTACTCTTTTTTTTGGAAATTGACAGATGTGGCTAATATGATTACGGTACTGAAAGGTTCAAGAGCTACTTGGGGGTAAAAAACAAAAAATAACACAGTTTGGCAATGACAGTATTATTTCTTTATGTTTCACCCCACATGAACACTGCAATCCTCATTCTCTCTATCCACAAACATTTTAGGTTTAAATATTTATAAATCACCAGCTTTGCACAAACAGAGCTAGTGGCAGAGAGAAAAGGGCCGGCCGTAGCACACAGCAGGCAGTGTACTTTGCTCCAGGGCAACAGCTGAATTCAGACAAAAAGCTTTCTGAAAGGGATTCAAAACAACAACCTTCCTGTTTAGCCACCTGTCACATCGAAATTAAAATAATCTTTCATCTGTACTTTCAACTGATTGATTCCAGATCTCTTTTCAAAACTGTAATGTCATATTCTTAAATCTGTTTAACTAACAGATTATAAACTATGTTTACAGACACAAGTTAGTTATATACGTAATGACAAATTCATTGACTGAGCCTGATAAGAAAAACAAACATGAATGTTCTCGGATTAAATTGTGCAACAGTGACAATGAATTATTAACTGATGTTATGTACCATCTTGTTGGCAAAACTATCACCTGGCCTTCACATAGCATAAAAAAGGGTTGAAAGGGCAGCAAAAGTAAACAATAACGTCCATTTTCACTCTCTTTTGACATGTTACTTAAATTTATTCAGATTATAAATTCCTTCCACACATATATATACATATATGTAAATTCCCTAATCCAAAAGCTACTCACCACAGAAAACTTTCAGCATTTTTACATTTCAAAACCCACCACTTAGTATGATTTGAGTGGCTTTTTCTTCCCCTTTTTCTTGTATCTCGAGTGCAATGCAATTTGCTTTGTATAAAAGCGTCTGCCAGATGCATAAATGTAAATACCGTAATTGTTTCCAAATACTCCCAAGGTGGTTATGTCAGATTTAGTTTACTTCTGGATGCAAATTTGCATGTAAAATATGAACAAGTAGATACACACACTGACTCCATTTGGAAACAGACCATATAACATTTATTACTCGCCTAACCTCACATTCTGTCCAGATGGTGAAACTCTTTAATGGATGCTGTGTGCCTGATTCTGGACCTCAGGTTACAGTGATGAATTAGAGAAGACTGATTCAATCATGACCCTTAAGGTTCCCCTCAGGGTGCACGCAGGTGCTCAAGCACAGTAACGAAGACATAGACACGTTTTTGACAACAAATTATTTACTCTTAATTTTGAACGATTTAATACAGGGACAATTTACACAACACTTTTCAACTAAAACTGATAATGGTTTAAGTGTTTTGGCCATTCAATGGTGTTTTGGGGGGGTCAAAAACACAATACCACTATTGTCTCTGTGTGATCTACAAAAATGCTAATTTCTGAAAACAGTGACATCATGCACACGCGTAGTACTTAGTACGTAGTACTAGAAAAATGTAGAAAAATGCGTATGTGTGCAGGCACGTAGTGTTTCTTTCCAAAGTAACAACTGGCTTGGTAACCATAATACAGCATAGAAATAAAGTTTAATGAGAACTGAATACATAGAAAGCCCAAAGTTCCAATAGCTGATTTTATTTGAGATGGTTTAACATGTTAATCAAGGTGTGGTTACTACAAAAAAAGAACAACAATAATTTACTAATAGAAATAAAATGCAAAAAACATTAACACATAGCTCCATATACAACAAAACAAATCACTGTAAATAACAAAGGTTTCAGCAATAGATCTTAATCACCCCATTTGACCAATTGCAAACAATATACACATCAATATTCATGTACATTCAACAAACAATATTGTCTATGGATATAAAGATGAAAAGTCCATAACAAATTATATATACCATCAAAATATACCAGTCAAGGTCAACACTGCTCTTAGGCCTCAACTGCCATTCAAATGGCTTCCACCCTGTTCATGTGCTCAAAGAGGATGTTGAGTGACATTTAAGTTCCCTTACAGTGGTTCCCCTATACGATTACAAGCTAATGAACCATTTTTAGTGCTATCTAGCACCATTTTTGCACAGAGTGTCTCATTTTGATCTTTGAATGTGTAAATTGCATTGCTCCCAATGGAGGGACTGAAAGCTATTATATTTTATCGAAAATTTCTTCATTTGTGTTCCGAAGATGAACCGACTTAAAAACACAGCCTAAAGTCAATGTAAACTTAACTAATATAAATTAAATCTTATATTTATATATAGTCACACTCAATTTCAATACATTTCAAAAGGGTGTTGCCTTGAGAACCAAATCTGACTGTTCTTCTCTCTTGCTCTCTTCTCTCTGTCTTCATCAATCACTCTTTCTCTGAGATTAAAATGTGGCTCTATGTGATTGTATAAATAAACTTGTTTTCCTTGCAGACAGCACTTGAAAATATATAAATAATAACCAGAAGAAGAAGAAAAAAAACAAACAATCAAATTATGATAATGTGTCCTTTCTTTAATGGGTTCTTTATCTGGAGGAGTGTCTCCAGGCTAATGTTCTGCTCTCAGGTGTTGAGCGAGTGTTTTACATTTCTCTGTGTTTTCCATTGATGTGCAGTCCACTGGGATACCTCAGGTTTTCTATCCTTCATGCCTAATTCACTTTGATAAAAGCCATTAATGCTGCATGAGGAACATTGGCCTACACACACACAGAGAGAGAGAGAGAGAGCGAGAGAGAGAGAGGAGACGATGAATTGATGAGAAATGAGAGTTGATGTATGTTGTATTAATATTTAGTTTTAATGAGCTCACTCAAATTTTGGCCAGTGTTAATTACATGACCTATGCATGTTCACAGATGAGAAATCTGTGCGGTTTCTTTTATCAGCACTAGATGGCAGACTATGTATATTATTATTTTATGACTCAAAGGTAATATACCTCATTATCTTTTTTAGGTCTAGATCACATATCCTATATTCTAGTAAAAGAAAAACAAAAGAAATGCCGTTGATGGGTGCATTACAATAAAAAAATATCTTCCTGTTTAGAAAACAAGCCTTTTGGGTCATCTTGAAGTCTCCTTTAGTAGACCCGAATCCCTTGTTGAGAACCACTGTTCTACAATATAATGTCTGTTAGCATTCATGTTCATAATACACACACACACACACACACACACACACACACACACACACACACACACACACACACACACACACACACACACACACACACACACACACACTTAATCAGTGCACATGGCTACTACTGAAAGGCAGTCAATAGAGAAAGAGGCTTTTTGCATCACTGGAAAAAATGTGACTTCTTGATTTCTTCATTTCAGCTGCAAAACATGCCTTCATTAAACATTGAAGAGGGAAACAAGGATACAGTGGGAGCGAATGAAGAGAATGAAGATCAAATGTTTCAAATTCTCATTTTAGGAGTGTCAGTAATATTCACACACATTTCCCTTGTGCTCACTCACACTCACAAACACACACACAAGTTGTGCTTTCATGTTTTATGGGGATATTTCATAGACATAATAATTTTTATATTGTTTATATTGTATATTCTACCCCCTAACTCTAAACCTACCCATCACAAAAAAAAAAAACAGTCAGTGTTTTTTCATTTTCAAAAAACATTCCTTAGTGTGTCTCGACAAGGAATTTGGATATTCCCATCCTTGTGGGGACATTTTGTCCCCATAACGTAGGGTTTACCAGGATAAACACACACACTGAAGTGACAGCTGTGTCCATTAATACTTCTACCAAAACTGGAGTCACTCCACCATCTGTCTTTCCTCCACTGTCATCTATCTCTCTTGTTTTCTTTCTCTCACTACCTCATTCTTCTCCACCCATCACCCATCCCAAAAGATCTCTCTCTGCCTGCTCCATCCTTTCCCCTTATCTGTCTTTCAGTAGGTGCATCTGTTTCAGCAGACAAATACACTGCAAAAAATTATTGTCTTATTATTTCTTGTTGTCCAGTTAAAAAAGAAGAATCTCTCTAAAAGCATCTAAACATTATTTGTCCTTTCCCCAAACTTTCTTCGTTTTTTTTTTTTTTGTTGCAAGCATAATTTATGTATTATTAAAGCAACAATGAAACAAACAAGCTTAAGTTGTCAGTGGGGTGTAAGAAAAACAGGAAAATACATTTTCTTTGTTTTTGTCTTTGTTTCTGTTGTGTCTTCATTCTTCATTCTGAAACCATCTTGTACCCCTTTCTTTTTTCCCACTGCTATAATCCACCTGCATAACGTCTATCGTTAATTCCCATTTACACAGACCAGTGCACTTGATTTATTAAACACTCCAGTTATTCAACGGTCTCTCACACATTCAATTAAATTCCTCTCTGTTTATCTGAATTTCAAACTAAAACCTATAAAGATATAAGATAGAGATGGTAAGCAGACTTATTACGGTACCAGGGCGCGCATTCCCCTGCTAGCGATGGACATCATTCAATAGACCCCCACCCAGCATGACTGTGTGAAATAAACTGAAATACATTAGCCACAGGTTTATAAAGAGAAAGTGCTATGTAGAGCAAAAATTCTTCTGCAATATAAATGGTCTTTTCTTTCTATTTGTCTTTGCCATCTCAAACTAAAGAAGTGTGTAAATACTCTCCGTAAAACATTATGCTGTATCGCAGTAAGTGCTTTTTCATCTCACTTTACCTTCTCTCTCTCCATCTGCTCTCTTCATATTCCCTAAATCAGCTACAAAACTGTATTTGGATTCCCTTTCTGTCTAATTACACATGCCTCCTTTCAGATTTACAGTAAGTTAGGCAGTTGCAACAGTGACTACAGCATAAATGGTGCTGGATTCTGTCGGCCTCTTTAGCATAGCAGATGGACTGTCCACCTACCTCTGTTTATTATGTGGCTGTGTAAACTCTCTGGTGTCATTTGCTCTATGGCAGGCATCCCTCCCTCCCTCCATTGTTTCCCCAGGCCGCTAAGTGAGTGCTGACTCTCAGTTCTAATGGTTTCATTGAGGGGCTTTTAATACAGACTGAGTGATCTAGAGTCTTCAACAGCCACCATATTGATCTCAAGTGTGTTGAGATAAAAGGACACCTGTGTTTCATAATAACAGCATTCATTCAAGCTCAAGGTTTACCAGCATAATAATATGTTTGGTGATGAGTGGATAATGCATGACGCTCGTTTGTCTTTTATGCTAATAATCCACAAATACTGAAGTGCCTTTTTGTTGTTGTTCTTTTTTCGAGTTAATTGGCTAAATAAAGCAGATTACTTTTCTGAATATTTCAGATTACAGCACAACTGCGAGGGTGATATTGCTTTTATACAATGTTTACACTAAAGGTAATTAAGTTTCGAGGGATTCATTAGGGTAACTTACGTTTTCAATGTCTCCGTGAAACGCGCACAGGCTGAATCCCGGTCTGACAAGTGGAACGGGGCGCAAGTTCGAGATTTCCCTTCACTCGCTCAAAGCCTTATTTAATCACTCGGCTGAATTCCGCTCCGGGTTTTTTTTATTTTCCACTATCAGCTCGATATTGGCAAAAATCCGCTCACACATCTCTGCTTCCGTCCGCGATATAAAAAGAAAAAGAAAAGTCCAATGCCTGCGCCCCCACAGTGTTGTTTTTAAACATTGACATTAAACATTTTAAACATACATAATTAAATTTAATAAGGTAAAAGATGAACAACAAAAGTTAGAAGTGTTGCCTTGCAACTAACTGAAATAATGTATCAAAGTAGTCTACAAAAATCACTAAAAATAAAATAAATTAAAGCAAAATATAAATATATAAAAATGACAAAAGCACATGCAAATCACTATGAATATTACAAACGAAAACTGAATATGTCAAATGCAAGCAAATTAAAAATAATAAATAAATAATACTAAAATAACACTGAAACCCAGAACAGAATTGGCAGACAAGACTGACATTTGGTCTTCAGTGACTTTAAAATGATTGTCAAAAACCAGTGACAATTTATTACAAAATAAAACTTATTTTGTGAAATTATTAAAAAAAATCATAACAATATATTTTTTCATAACGTAATATTTACATTTTGGCCTAATTATGGTTATTATTTTTTCAGACATCTAAAGTTAACAATATCACAAAACCCAATGAGCTATCTAATGGAAAATGGAGGATCACTCTTGGATTGAGTGGAATTTTTTTAACTACTCAGTCTTGCTACTTTTGTATTCAATTGGCTTTTTGCTGGTAGAGGATCCAGAGAGATCAAACGGTTTTTACGATAAATGTATCTGTAGAGGACCTGTAATGAAAGCAGCAGCCTCACATTTCAAAACCACCCCTGTGATAGAAGCACTCTGTCTCCTGCTGACACACAGATACATATTTATCTACCAACTATCAAATCAACACCATTTTGCCGCATACAAGTTGACAAATTTTGTCTACAAAGTAAATTTAAAATTCAAATAAAACTTTCCTTCTTTCTTGTTTAAAACCATTTTCCTTTCCAATGTATTTGAACCTCTGTGATACCACCCCTGAAAAAACTCTGGCCTAAGAGATGTATTTTGTAGCTTTAATCCAACTAGGTCACCCCAAAGTGATTAACTCACTTTAAATCTTAATGGGAAATTGGTCTGTTTTCAGTTGATGTACGATACAGAACTTCAATAAACATTATTTGTAGCCCCTTACATCCAATAATCTCAACAAGCTTTGTGCTTTGCTCCTTTTACTGTACATACTACAGTACAAATTATTGTAACCCCTCAAGCAGTGTTTCAAACATGGGAATAAAGTAAAACAGGTCCTGATAGTAGATGTACTTTGACATGATGGGCATCGGTGTACACCTTACAGAGTGCTTCTATCACAGGGGTGGTTTTGAAATGTGAGGCTGCTGCTTTCATTACAGGTCCTCTACAGATACATTTATCGTAAAAACCGTTTGATCTCTCTGGATCCTCTACCAGCAAAAAGCCAATTGAATATATATATATATATATATATATATATATATATATATATATATATATATATATATATATATATATATATATATATATATATATATGTATATATATATATATATATATATATATATATATATATATATATATATATATATATATATATATATATATATATATATATATATATACAGTATATATATATATTTTACTTTAGTGGGAATCAGTTTACTAAATAATGTAAACTTGACGGACTGCTTCATTTCCACTTTAATGTTATAGTTACATCAGAAAAGCTATCCAATGACCCTAACTCATTAGTCAAATAGAAAAATAACTAGAGAGGACCATTTAAATAAATGTAAATATATTCATGAGATTATATATTCAATATTTTATACAGAACCAGATTTTTATATTTTTACTGAACATAATAATTTCTTCATTACTTAATGTAGACAAAATCTTTCAGTCTATTATTAGGCTCATACTGGCACTGTTTAAATATTTATATTTCACCAAAAAATTGTAGAAACATAGTAGAAACATAATTCTAAAAAGTTGATATAAAAACGGCCTATAATGGCTATAACCCTATACTAGTCCATATGTGTAATTTAAATATTTCTATAAATCTGTGTTGTCTGAGTGTTGATTATTAAATACACTTGATTAGACTAATTAATTGATTACTAAATAAACTTTATTTAATTTTTGTTTTTGTTTTTTGACCATGTGCATCCTGATTTTTCATTTTCCAGAGATTTATATTAATTACAATTTCATGTCACACCCATACCCCCATATGGAACCTAGTTGCTTTCATTCAATCACGTGTCTCTTTGTTTCAGTTTCGCCACTCATCAGTCACCATGGACACTAATCACCATTTAAGCTGTTCATAATTTCTCAATGTTCACTCCTCAGTTGGTTGTTATTGGATCGTGTTTATGGCAGACTTGCTGTTACAGTGCCTGTGTATTCAGAAATTTACCTTTGTCGTGATTAAAAACCTTTTCCATCAGCTATCATTTCAAGAATGTAATTCAAAAATGTAATTTAATCTACATATCAACCTGACAAATAAAAATTAGTGAAGTGTGACAATTCATTAAGCAATTTTGAATTTAATAAATTATGCCTAAATATCCGGAGGGGCAAAAACTATGTATAACTTATAAGCTATAGTATACATATTTATAATATAGTATAATATATTTGGACCGATTGCATAAATGTACCAACGTATTTGGAATTTATTCCAAGGAATAAGAAATATATTTTATGATGTGAACAAGATAGTAACTAGATGATATGAAGGTTGATTATGCAAAACTGTAAGCTCAAAACAATCTCTGATGAGACAAAATTACAGAGAATTGCGCATAACAAGCTGTATCTTGTGTGAGTGTGTCAATCTGAGAATACATTGCTACAAGGCATGCCTGAGCGATTACAAGTAATAGACACAAACGTGTGCACACACATCCAGTTTGTTTAAAAGACCCAGAATTTCAAACACCTGTGTGTGTTTGTCTAGTAAAAGAATTGTGAAGGGAACTTGTAGCCTGAGGACAAGCTGTCCTCAAAACTGTTACACACTTTTTACAACAACATAAATTACCAAGAATATTTTCAAGAGAATTAACATAACAAAACAAATGTTTGAAAAAAAGACATGAGCGATTAGATGTACTTCACGTGTCATTTACGGACACACATGCTCACACGTATAGTGCATGGAAATGTGCAAAAGAACTGACAATACCTGTCATCAGCTGTTTATAATGGCACTTACAGGAATTCACAGAATAGCAAACAGAACCCTGCAGGCAGAACCTAGCCTGAGTGGGAGAGAACAGGCTTCACAAACAAAGTTATTTCCATATCTTTAATATAAGAGCATCATAGATAGATAGATAGATAGATAGATAACTTTTATCATGCACAGTATTTTTCCCATCAGAAATACACATCAAGGTCGTAATCACTCTATCGGGTTAAATTTTGCAATAATAACTGTCATTATTCCCTTTAGTGCATGGTTAAAAAACTAAATGAGTAAAGATGCAGACGTTAAATATTGATTGGAGTTTAAATTATTTTATAATTGTACATGTTTTAACATCAGAAAGCTTTTGCGAAGACAAAAAGACTTGTCACAATGTACAGACTTGCATGTTTAATTGTAAACTAAATAAACCTTAAAGGGTTCTTTCAGGTGTAGATAGATAGATAGACAGACAAACAGATAGATACAAAGACAGACAGACAGACAGACAGACAGACAGATAGACAGACAGATAGATAGATAGATAGACAGATAGATAGATAGATAGATAGATAGATAGATAGATAGATAGATAGATAGATAGATAGATAGATAGATAGATAGATAGATAGATAGATAGATAGATAGATAGATAGATAGATAGATAGATAGATAGATACCTATGTATAAAAATAAGTGAACTTAATTGTATTGAAAGTGTACTTGTACTTTTAAAATCTTAAAAGTATTTTTTAGATAATGCATATAATATAATTTAAATGACAGCCACTTAAGTGTGCTTAGAGTACAACACTTTAACAACAATATTTCTTAACAGACTTTAAGTTTTACTTAAACATATTTTAAATAATTATGATATTTAATTCTGATTTTGTAAGCTATATAATGTATGGTCGCTGGAAACACATTTGAGATGCATGTCAATACCATGTGGGTTGGATGTTAATATCAATTGTTGACCTGAGAATGATGACATATCATTACTAGGCTCTAAAGTAAACCCCTTTACCACAGGTTACTCCAGAAGGATTGTCTTTGCCATGTACCATGTAACAATGTAATGCACAAGACAAAAGAATGTTGTCCTGTTTCTTGTTTTAGTAAAAATATTCAGAGACAAAATTCAAAGGTTTACTCTCCACGACTGAGGAGGATAAACTAACCAGAGCTGTAAACAGGCACAACCAGCGTGTGCAAACTAAATAAAGGGGTATAGAAAATCCTTCACAGATTAATTGTTCCACTCTCCCATTGTATAAAAATGATCTCATATGTGTACTAAAGTATCCTACACACAATATTTAAAGAAAATAGAGATATCCTAAAGCAAATCTCCCTTTAATGTACTTGTCCTTCAGGTAGAAAAATGGAAGGAATGCATTCACACACTCTTGAGAGCCAGACAGGTTATCACGAGTGCTCAGTGGTGGACTACAGCCCAAGTTGTACTGATAAACAGAGAGGGCTCAGCTATGTGAGTAATGTCAAGGCTTTTCTGCTATCGCTCCTTTAAAGCATGAGAAATTCCCTCCCAAATACTACCAACCATAATACACCCACATTTCGTCTGGTGGTTTGAGTGTCACTGAAATCTCTTCTCATCAGTCACAGAAACCAATTAAAAAATAATAAACTCATCACAAATGCAGCTAATTAAAAAAAAATGTCTCACTTGAATTAGCAAAGAGAGATAATTTTGCTAATCTTTAAGGCTGGTTTGATAACATTCTGCACTGAACCCGAACACAGCAGGGGATGTAATGGAGGGTCGAGGATAACGACAAATTGAGGAGGTCTTGCTCACTGCATCATTAAAGAGCAAATTAAGTGTACATGCAACAAAATATAATATGAGCACACATGCACAGATGTACAATTAGTAGATGTACATCAGTTTAGAAGAAATTAAAATGAAATCGAGCCATAAAACTCCCTCCGATGTCAGAAAGAGATTGTGGATAATAAAAAAACATGAGTCAGTGGAAAACTGTCTCTGGAACACAGTGTATGGGAAGAACTTCATAGGCATACCAGAAATGTTGTTATAACTTGATATTTGCATCTTGATGATATTTGGAAGGACAGAATATTTACAAGAATATTACCTCATCCAAATATGCAAATGTTTAAATAGTTGTGTATCTATCTGTCATACCAAGCAATGTTGTACATGTCTGTGTGAGACAGAACTCTCTCAGGCACTTGCTGATTGATATGGCATATAAAAGAAGGATAGAAAAGATTGACGGCACGTCCAGGCAGATCGCACAGCTGCCCTAAGTTCTGCAGAAATGCGGAAACATTTTTTAAGGACAATTCACACAGAACACAGAAGCAAGTCAAAAACAACAAAGTCTTTTTTATTTATCTAACTTCTTTAAACTTGAGACTGCATTTTTTAATAGTGTGTCATACAAGTTGTTGCAAAAGACGCACACGTTTACATAGAAAAACAATGGAAAAAGCAACGCAATGGGAGGCAAATTCAGTAGTATTTTTTGGATCATCAACAATTTTTACTCATTACATTGCATTTCCATTATTTCCCTTTTTTTAATGAGGAAAAAGTTGTGTACATTAAGAGGCATTATTCAGTTCCCTATCAATCAGTCATGTCTCATGCAACGTCTATGTTCCCTCCTTCAGGGAACCGAGGTTTGGTGTTGTTATAGTTAGCAAAACCTAAAACTATTGAAAACAGTTTTGGTAATCAAATTAAAACTGATGTTAAAAATATAAATAATACTAACTAAAACAAACACGTTTTTAAGTTGAAGTAATAAAATTACATTTATAATTTACATTTAATCATTTAGCAGACACTTTTCTCCAAAGCAACTTACAAATTATGAAAATAATAGAAGTGATAGGGCAAAAATATGTAAGTTCTGTGATAAGTCAAAGTAGCAAGGTTTTACTTTAAATAACAAAAATAAATACCTAGCATGAATAAATAAAATAAATGTGAATAAGGTGTTAAAGACAGCTCTCGCTGCTGAATTCTGAATTAGTTACAGATGTTTGATAGTACATGCTGGGAAGGCCTGCCAAAAAAGCATTAAATTCTATCTATGCAGTCTGGATAGAACAAGACCTTGGAAACAGAGTTACGCTGCGATACGAAGGGCCTAATCTTCCTAATGTTGAATGAGACAAATCTGTGGGATCGTGCAGTTCTAGTGTAGTCTGTGAAGTTTAACAGCTCATCAATCAATCACAACTCCAAGATCCTGGATGGAGTTATGGTCAATAAACGTTGAATGGAGAAGTTGTTATTAAGTGTTAGGTTGGCCGAGAATACAAAGTGTTTTGTCTTTGTAAGGTTGGGTTGAAAGTGGTGGCCCTTCATCCAGCCAGAAATATCTATCAGACAGACTGAAATGTGAGCAGCTACCATTGTATAAACTGGCTGTAATGAGAGGTAGAGTTGTGTACCATCAGCTTAGCAATGATAGGAAAAGGCATGTTTCTGAATGACAGATCCTAGTGATGACATGTAGATGTAGAAGAAACGTGGTCTAAACTCTGAGCCCTGAGGCACCCCAGAAGCAAGATGTTGTGACTTAGATGCCTCACCCCTCCAAGATACCCTGAAGAACAGAGCTGAAAGTTAAGACTTCTTCCTGTGATGCTCTTTGTCTTGAGGGTTGAATGGAGGACCTGTTGGTTAATTGTGTCAAAAGCAGTAGACAGATCCAGCAAAATGAGTACTGATGATTTGTAAGCTGTTTTTACCAGTCTCAGAGCTTTGATAACTGAGAGCAGAGAATGTGAGCATGAGACAACAGAGGACAGATAGGAAGTTGTGAATCCGCCCAGGTTAAACCGAAAGGTGACTTGTGGAAGAGTGTGTGTTGATGTTAAGAGTGAGGAGGAAGTGATCTGAGGTGTACAGTGGAGTAACCAGCATGTGATCAGTGGAGCAGTAACATATGTAAATAAAGTTCAATTATTTACCTGATTTGTTGAGTAACTACAGTAGGTCAAACTAGGTCAAACAAGACAAGTAGAGTGTGGAGGTTTTTCTAGGTGGATGTTGAAGTTTCCAAGTTCTAACAAAGGAGTGACAGCCAAGAAGTTACCTAGCTGAACTGTGGTATGATAAACAACTATGGATTTTAATGGGGTGGGTAAAAGTAACTGCATAGGTTTCCAGAACTCAAACTCACTTTAATAATGAACGAAAACAAAAGACTTCAAATACTAACATTTGAAGACAAAACAAATACAAACGAGCACAAACGTGCATTAACTAGACTTAAACAACACTCTGCAAAACTTGGGAGAACAGACAGGTAAGCAGACATGACATCAACACAAAGAAACAACATCCTCATAACATTAACAACCGACCAAGACAAGGGAAACACAAGTGGGTTATGTACAAAAGGCAATGACAAACACCTGGGAAGACTTAACAAGTAAGTAATCACACGACAGGTGCAAGAAGTGAAACAATGACCTCACAGACAGGAAGTGCACAGATGACATGACTGACAGGAAGTGACAACGAAGACCTGACAGACAGGAAGTGACAAAGAAGGCATAGACAAACAGGACCAAGTATAACATAACGCTGCCTCCCACAAGGTGTGACCTCATGCCTAATGAGTAACATCTTGCGGAGGGTAGGGATGGGCAACAAGAGCAGGACCAGACAGACATGGGAGGGATGGAGGGTACTCTAGAGACTGGGTAACAAAGATTCAAGGTGGCTTCCAGGGTGTAGCAGGAAGAACCAGGAAACAGGGTGACAGGAATGTCCAGGGAGGTGCACTGGTGGCGCAGGCAAGGCGAGAAGCACTGGAGGTGCTGCCAAAGGGAAAAAGTATGGGACGGCCCCCTGGCCGGCAGCGGGCTCTGGCCTTTTCCACTTCTTCCGCTTATGGCAGCAGAGCGAGGACTCGGCAGCAGGGCTCAGGAGCATTGGCGGACGGGTTGTTGCGGGCTCTGGCGCTGGCTGGCTGCAATGCCGACGGTGAACGAGGAACCAATCGTTTTGGGACCCATTCGCAGGTAGGTCTGCTTTGGTTCGTGGATTGAGGCTCAAAATTTGGTCAATCCTCAAGACGTGGGTGAACAAATTGAAAAACCCATACATTCTGACAAGCAACAAGTACTTATAATGCAAGAATGGCCAAAGTTTCATAGTGTACCATTCATTACTCACTCACATACTACCAATAAGTACAGAGTGGATTGGTATTGGCAGAAGATGAAGATTTACTTGCTTTGAGTGAGAATAATCATTAAATCAATGGAATAGATTTAGACATCAGTGTCTCCATTCACTAAATGAAATGCACAACAATGTGCTTGAAAGAATCTGATGTAGCTGACTCACTCACATCCTCTCTCTCTCTCTCTCTTATAATTCACATAATTATCCAAGCATCCTTCATAATTCTATCCATAAGAATATCTACTGATCTAAAATGACTTGAGAAGCTTTTTCAACAGCAGCCTGATGGAACATGTCATTTCCTTTCCCATTAAACACAGTTTCTTATCTGCAAACAATTATGATTTTAATTTCCATTTTCCGTCCTTGTTTTCATCTCAATATCAAACTGCATGAACATACATTTGTTCCTGTGCTGATGGTTTGACGGGTGATTGAGCTGTCAAAATCGATCATTTAAAAGGGATCTGCTTCTTAAATGTATATCTATCTCATTCCTCAAACTCAAGTGGACAGCTCTGGCAAAAAAAATATAATAATAATCACACCTGAGGGTGTATCTGGATGAATAGTATGAAGGACTACTTTTTAGATATTATACACTCACATGCAAATTTCAGCACAGGAGGAATTTCAGTACCTTGACAGACACCTAGCATGCAGAGACAAGGATGAACAAGGCTGTAGGTGTGTGTTTGATTACACTGGCTGTGTCAACTGTCCAAATACACTGTCTAGATAGGCAGATCATTACATTTTAAGAAATCTTGAGGGCGTGTATTAACAATTCATTTAGTACATCATCAACTTACTTTTAGTATAATACACCTGCATTTTCTGTGTGAATGCAATATTCACACTAATAAAATATGCAACATGATATAATATGCAAATTGAGACACTGATTGTAAAACACAGCTAAATAAGTAAAGGTGCTGTTACATTTACTGTTGTTTTGCACATTTTCACGAGAAAAAAACAAGTTATTTCAGCAGGAATCTTCTTGATTGTGATTTTGGCATGAATACAAAACATCTCTTAGCTTTCCTGTCGCTCAGTCAATAGAGCATTGGTGCTTACAACGCCAAGGTCATGGGTTCGATCCCAGGGAAAGCAAGAACTGATTCAATGTGTTCCTTAAATGCAATGTAAGTCGCTTTTAATAAAAGCGTCAGCCAAATGTAAAAATTTCACAATTGGTTCAACAAGTTGGTCATGTGGGGAGCTGCTTAGTTGCTGCATAGTTTGACACCAAATTCTGTGAGCAGCACTTAATATTGCTGCAACAAAATGAATAAGACATTATTTTGAGCTTAAATTATTTTATGTAATAAATGGACGGTCCAAACATATCATGACAAAAATTTTGGGCCTTTCCAAACTCTGTGTTCTCTTCGAGGTTCTCCTTTAGGTTCTCTTTCAAGGGAACCTGCGCTGCGTCAAGCACTATGGGAAAACTCGTGTGATTCCGTCATGATGTACATGTGTAATCGAACTAATCATGTGAGGGTACATTAGAGGCGGGTCAAGCCATGAACTAGGAAAGCCATAGTAAACAGTCAGCAGCTTCTGTGTCTTCAGTAGAGCTTTGTGTGATTGTTTGTCTTATTTATTGTTGTTTGTCTAATGATACTAAGAGCAAAAGTGTGAAAATGGGACCGTGAGGGTGCTGGTTGAAGATACAATAAGTTATATAATCTCTGACTTTCACATATTGTTCTACAACAACATGGGAGCAAGAGAGCTGTCAGTCAGTCAATAAATGGGGAAAACAAAGTAAAGCGCTACTTATTTGAAAATGTAACTCAGATATTTTGTTGTAAATGTAAAATTAATACATTAGTAGTTACATGAAAAAAGTCATCGGATTAACTCAAAGACTGCCAAGTGCCACAAAAAACAGTGGCCACCTTTTAAAGTTCCTTCTGAACCAAAACAATTTATTCTGCATTCATGCCGTTCACATCTTAGGACTCAGATTTATGCCTTTCTATGTCAACATTATCAGTGCCAAAATGAATCTTAAGAGGTCAGGTGGTACAAATAAGAGCTCTGTAAGTTGTTTACGTTAATTATTATTATGATGTAATGTGGTTTAAGATAGGAGGTAATTTAACGCCGCCTCTTGTGACGCTTTGCAGACTCTGCTTTGTGTGTTCATGTGTTTGAGGTGCGGCATTGGAGACACTCTAAAAGTAAGGTGGGTGAAAATTCTTTCAAAGCTAACTTGGTATTGCCCCTCCAAAATTGCCTACCCTACCTTTAAGGAATTGATATGTAGTATTAGCAGGATTCTAATCCTGTCGCTCCACACTCAATTGCAAGTGTGAACACAATCCTCAGCAAGGTCCCTATAGCTATATCACTAAATCCAACAGTTTATTCTCACAAGGATGAAATGAGCAAACCCCACGCCTATCAGATTACATAATGTAATGATCATAGTTAAATGTCATTCAATTACGGAAGTGTGTATCTGTCGTCCAAGATGACTTTACATGTAGAAATCCCTCAAGGTGGTTTCAGATCATCGTTTAATGATTAACAAGATCATACCTGATATATAAACGTACCTGACGGTTATAAACGATGAAAGGCTGTTAAATCTGAACTTTCATTAGAAGTAAAGAACAAATACTGAAACCTCAATGGGAAACTCGAGATGAAAGTTAAAGTGAGAAACAATGTTTAACATACTATATATGATTCAGCTATTTAAACTGTTACAGCAATTTTAAAACTTTTTGGACACAAAACATGAGACAGGTTGGGATTTGTTTTTTGTTTTTTTGTCAGTATAAATTCTACACTGATCCAATCAGAAGAAGACAAGCTACAAAGTTCACAAATGCGTACCACAAAATATACAGTAGACCTGGAGGGCATAAGCAATGGCAGACATCCATAAAGTATGACATCTTATGCAAACCAACGCTCTTTTTTTCTTGCAATACCAGCACAATTTACAAAAACATTCAGTAGTTAAGACATGTAGTCGATATCCTCTTTAAGAAAACCTTTTTTTTTCTTTCACAATGTTCTAAAAAATTGGTGTTCAAATATCTTGGTATGCAAATATTGACTCTAAATCACACATCGCATTGATACAACATATGACTACATTTTGCAAAATGATATCAATAAATGTGAAAAATAGCATTTTCCATGAGGAGTCTGAGACAGAGGCCTTTACAAACTGCCCGTCAAACTTTTTCCAGTGTTTGAGATGTTCAGAGATGTATTAGCGCATGTTTCTTGTGTCTAGCGGACAATTAATACATACCAATTCATTAACACTCAACTACACACAGACTCAGTAGGTAAAAAAAATATTTAAAAAAGTTATATCCAAACAAAACCCTTTCCCACTATCTAATTTCTCCTCATTGTCCCATTTTTAACCTCATTCAATTGTACTTAACCTGCTGCTTAGAGAGTCTAGAATCACGGTTTTGTTGGTACGGAAAAATATTGTACGTATGTGCTTATGTCTATCTCTATATTGCGAAATTGAGTAGGTGTTTGAAAAACTGTCCCTGGTTGTTGCACTGACATGCAGAAGACCTGACTCAAAGAACACCAGATTGTGAATCTATAATTTCAAGCAAATAACAAGGCCCATGGCTTTGTTTAACATTACGGCCTGGGGAAAAAATGACAGGGTGTTCCAACAACACAGTGATTCTAGAATGTTCCAGCTGTGCCATCTGAACAACAGTGTGCTATTATTACTGAGAGAGATACAAAATACATATATATGCAAAACCATGGAACATCACATACAAGCTTAAAGAAATCATTTTACACCCCATGTTCAAATTTTGGTTAAAAAACAAAATCAAAATGATAGCTGTAATGAATATCAATATTGATAAATAACAAAAGAAAAATAACAGTAGAAAAATTCTGGCCCTGTCCCTCAACTGTTCCTAATTCTCAGAATTAAAAGATATAGTTCACCCCAAAAATTAAAATGATGCCATCATGCACTTACTCTTGTGTCATTTCAAACCTGTATCAGAAGATATATATTTGTAAATGCCGTTTTTTTTTTTTTGTCCATACAATGAAAATCAGGAGGATTCAGGATTGTTTGGACTCATGTCAAAAGACAAAAATATTTGAAACTTTCAAAATATCTTTCTACAGATGCAAATGATGACAGAAATAGATTTTGGGTGAACTACGTCTTTACCAAATGAACACAGAGCAACAACTTTTACATTAAAAAGGCTAAAGGTGTTTAATTTGATATGTTTCTCTAAATATATAAATAATGCCAGCTTAGGGATATCAATAGCATTGGTGATAGAAAATGAAGAAAAGAATATTGAGACAGCATGTGCATTTAGATTTGTGCTCATTAAGTAAATATTTTCCAATCAATCTTTAGCACTTAATAATTCAAAAAGTAAAGTTGAGGTGAGAATATATAAACTACTGAACACTTAATCCCACCAGGAGCCATTTTAAGCCATTTTAACAACCCAGAGGACAGGCCTGACCTATCCCATTACTAACCCATGTTTACAGAGTAAAGTTATGACGTTTAAGCTGTCGGGTGAAATTCAGTGCATTACAGATGAAATGAGATGATCTGAGTTAGTTCTGTAATTCTGAACCACTTCCACAGCTCTCAGACTTGAGCTAAATGGATCTGTGCATTCAGATATATGGTTTTGAAAGGGATTCTCACAAAAGTTCTTTCTTTGCCTCACCACTGGCTTTTGGTTTAAGCTGAAAACACAGGAGTAGGACATTATAGTGTGGAATTGGGACATGGCCAAAAATATAGGCAAAACCATAAATGTTTGACTATATAAAGGCTGATATGAATAACAGATTTAGAATATTTGACCAGTGTTGAATGTACAGTCGAACAGTGTATGCATATCCATATGCTCCATGCAGATCATGACCAAAACGTATAGTGAAGGGTCAACTACTCAGGATAATGGCATGTGTGTAGTTCACAATCAAAAATGTACACAGTAAGTGCAGTGCGTAATGCAATAAGAATCTGCACTGCACTATTCAATAACATGACTTAATCAACATAAACAGGGTGCAGCACAGAATGAAGTCCAACATCCAGTGTCCACAGTGACTTTTCTGATTTGTTTTGGGTAGAGTGGATTGAACACTGAGCTGCATTAAGTCACGCTTTATTCCATAGAGTTGTACTGCACAGGACATTTCTGATTGCCTTGATTGTACAATCAGGACACAGTAGGCACCCCTATCAAAATAATGCCAGATTTAAATTGCCCTCCCAAGTATAAACTGAAACCCACCCCTCAGTTCAACATCAACATCGCTCCTACAAAACTCCCAAATTCCCACCCCTGCTCTGAAAAAAAACTGTACAGCCAAAATGAATTCATTTTCTCTGTCCTCCATTTTCTCTCTTCTTCTCTACCAGAGCACTCTTAATTTCACCATGCCATCCTCTGTGAAGACCTTGTTATTATTTGTCTCATATCTTCTTAATTTTTTTATCACTGTGAAAGAGAAAAGATTGTTAATAAAGGCATGCTATTTTTACAGGTAAACAATATGCTGCATGAAGTAATAAAATTATTTTGGCATTCATGCAATGATGCTGTAAACTATATATATATATATATATATATATATATATATATATATATATATATATATATATATATATATATATATATATATATATATATATATATATATATATATATATATACAGTGATCCCTCGTTTATCGCAGTTAATGTGGACCGGATCCCCCAGTGATAGGTGAAAATCCAAGAAGTAGAATTGGCCCCCCAAGGAATTTCCGAATATGTGTGTGTAGGAACCAGAATGTTTAAAATATCTATATTTATATTTTAAATATATTTTAATTAAATCTATTTAATTATAAAGCCCTAATATTATACATTTACTCTTTCTCTCATTTGATACATATTATGGTGTTCTACACTCAATGACAGTAGTATCTTGAGACTTGACTCCAGTAATGACGACAATGACAGACGTGTGCGGTTCGATGAATGTGACGATGATGGTGTTACTGCACTGGTATAATGAGGCCTTTAAATCAGTTCGGGAAGCGCCTCACTGTCAAATATCGGCGCTGGATCGTCAACATTTGCTTCTGAGAGAGGTGAAGAGGCTCCCACTCGTGCTCTCATTGGTCGATCTCGCGCCGGGAACCAATCACGTGTCTTGTCTGAGTGCCCGTGGGTGTGTACAAAGCCTCTGAGAGAGTTTCTCTCTTTGTCTGGCATTCTGGGAATTCATCTCTCGCATCACGATGAAACAACGCTGCTTTCCGCAATACGGCTGCCGATATGGTGGTATTTTTTAATTTTAATTTTTCGATGAATATTTTAGAAAAATACGCGATGCACTGAGGGCGCGAAACTTGAACCTCGAAGTGGCGAGGGATTACTGTATATCTATCTATGCTAAACTTAGTCTTTGACCCCTCACCTGTTCTGCATGGGGTTTGTTTAACAGACCAGCCTCTTCATTGCCTTTCTCACTGGACTTCATCTCCACCACAATACCACCTTTCACCTCCCCAGATGTCCTGCAAGGAGGAAGGACAAATAAAGAAGAGATGAGACTGAATGTGTGGACATGTGGCATGCAAATGTTTCTTATCATGGTTTTCTTACACATCCTTCTTGTCCTTTTTCCCACAGCTCAGCTTTCCCTGCTTACTGAGGAAGAAGAGCAGAGCCACCAGGATGAGAAGCAGTAAAACGCACACCACCACGGCGATGACGACTGCACTCGAACCCCCCTGCTGTTTCTCCGCTGAGTAGAGCGATCGAGAAGAGACTTGGTGAGAAGTTGTTGGTTAATAGTGAATGTGAAGAAGTAATATTTTTCGGTGGGAGAGGAAGAGAAAGGGGTACACAGAGAAGGAATGGGTGTGTTGAGGAGGGTGGGGAGGAAGTAAAGCAGAACAATAAGTAATTGTTCTTTTGTTGACAGTTAATGCGAGACCCATATAACAAATCAGTGATGAATAAGATCACAGCTTGAGATATTATATACAAACACGCACATACACATTCTCACAGCTGTAAGCAAACAGGCAATCACATACATACACACACCATTTTATTCACAAGCGAAGACAGAACAGCATCAGGGGTTATACAGACCTGTTTTAAACACGGGGTTTCCTTCGAGCAGCATTATGGGAAAGAGAAAGTTGAGTCCCATTGAACAGCACACGTGAAAAACCCTCCAGCATTAACCCACATACACACACATAACAAGGCCCATCAATGAGATGAAGACGAACACACACACACACATTCTCTAAAGTGACCGCACAAGCTAAACATTTGATGGCACACCCAAGGATGTAAGGAAAGGACATCAGTATTAAGAGACAAACACCCCAGACACAGTGAGGAAGGAAAGAGAGGAAGGTAAAATAGAACAGAATCCTTTATTGTCCCAAATAAGGGAAAAGTTAAAGGTGCAGCATCAACAAAATAGAGGACAGACATCATACAAAGATCACATACATAATACAATATACAATATACACAGTGTTTGGTAACAGTACATAATATACAGTGTAAAGAGCTGAAGAGTTAGATCACGGAGTATGTACAAGAAAGAGTCCTGAGAGGGAGAGGAGGAGCAGAGAGAGCTGGGACAAGTGTCTACCTCGGTTAGAAGCATTGGAACCTGGGACTTTCTCTGCCTCTGCACAAAAGAAATAAAAGAAAGAGGTTTAGAGAAGAGCTAACATTTTATATATAAATAAAATGTTATATATAATGTATATATAAATAAAATTTATAATGTTTATATATAAATAAAATGTTTATATATAAATAAAATGTTATATAAATATAAATTTGGGTTTTTTGAGACACAAGGCATGTTCAGAATTGCATGCTATATACTATTTATTAAAACAATTTGTATTAAATATGCAGAAGCAACATGTCCTAGTACATTTTGGGCTGACAGTTTGAACAGATTAAATACAAATATTAAAAGTTCATTCTAATTGTATCTTAAAGTTAAATTGTTGAAATTAATCAAGTTAATTTAATTAAAACAATGGTAATGTATGGTAAAAAGCATTAAATAAATGAAGGTGACTTGACTTGACTTGACGTGACTCCACTGACTATTAAATAAACTGGAAGCAATTTCCATGATTTCTGAGATCTTCTAAACTAATTATTTGAGCAGATTGCCAAAATTCTCACATTTCCACACAAAATGGGATGAAAAAAACTTCATAATAACAGTATTCAGTATGTAACTAATATGGTCACCAAAAGTGTACCAAAGCACTGTCTGAAATGTGCTGTATATCCCAACTAGAAGGCAATATACAGTATATAATGGGGTTCTTTGTGAGCTGATAATTACCCAGTGCTGGGTTGCCAGTGGGTTTATTTTTAACAACTCATTTTTAGAGCTTAGTATTCTATCCAAATATTGCCTCAGTTTGTATGAGAAGGAAGCACTTACCTGATTTGACGGACACCTTGAAGTTCCTGCTGTCTCTTCCAAGATTATTGTATGCTTCACATATCACACCATTCATCAGAACTGCATCTGTAGCCTCAAGAGTGATCATGCTAATCACTCTATTCCCCTCTACTGTCACTGACTACACACAGACAGATGAAAAACATTATATTGAATACAATGTTTTCTCTGATGTAAAGATCAAGTTCAAAACTACTTGGAGCACACACACACACACACCTGTTTGCCAGAAGGATTCCAGGTGAACTGTGGAGCAGGATAACCAAGGGCAGAGCAGTTGAGTGTGATCATCTCTCCTACCTTAGCAACCAAATTACTCACTGAAGTATCAATCTCAGGTTTACCTTCAAAACAAAAGCATGTGTTTAATGTAAGTTGCCAATCATTTGCAAGTCGAGCTTTTAGCCTGTCTTTGAGTTTTGAATTCCTTGATATAGTTGTCAGCCATTCAAAGAGGCAGTAAATTAAACCTACCACCAGATCATTTTAACAAAGTGTACATCTGCTTTTTTTTAGGATTCTGTATAAACGCACAAAATGTAGGCAATTCTACTTTTTCCCCACAAATAAAGCCTAAAACTACCCTCATTAAAACAATGCACTTTTAGCAAGACTGGCCAAATTAGTCCAATTTAGAGAAGACACCTTGAAATGATGCATCAGCATCGTTTCCTAGATGTTGCAAACACTACCTCATTTTGACGAGAGAAAAGTCACAAGAAAAGGCCTTGGTTGAATATTATTTAAGAGTTAAACAAACGAGGGAGAAGGTAAAACATCCAAATGCTTGGGTGAGGATGATAAACAAGTCATCTCTTGTAGTAGCGCAAAAAAAAGCTGTGTGGACAGGAGATTTCAAGATACTAAACGAATAATAACTAGTCTAAATACATTAATGTACATTTATTAATGTGCTTATTCTTACTGGTACTTTTAAAAATGATTATGAACACAAAAACCGCTAAAACCACAAAGTAGGCATAAAGGTATGTATATAATTACAACGTAATTGGCTGTTATTTTTACTGTACGCAAGCTCCATATTGGATAAAACTACAGTATGTGACTATGATGTTGTTTCTATGACAGCTTCAGCTCTCTAATGTATGACTGAACAATTTCAGACACAGTGACTGAAAACATTAGCTACATCCTATGCAACAGCCATGGCATGATATTTCATGTGCCCAGTACCAGCGGAGAATTTATGGAGCACACTGTAAATTCCTTATCTTTTGTGGAAACCAGGAAGCTGTGAACTTTACCCATAAATACTATAAATGCCATGAAGGCGTAGAGAACAAAACTAGGAAATCAACTATAGAATGAAAGTTTTCCTGAGTTCAGGGTGTACAGGCGAAATTTGTATAGTGGAAGCAAATTGTTATGGTTCATAATTAGCTGTAAATGTAAATGTTGACAGTGCTGTTCAGTTTGTAAGCATTGTTTTTTGCTGCCAGAAAACCCAAACTCATTTAGCTGGTTTTTGAGGAGACAATCAAGCACAAGAATGCTAAAGCACGCAGATCAGCATCAATTACACACTTAATGTGCATCCTTTACTTTTTATTATTGCTCATTAGCAGTAAAAACCTTTCTGACTATTTTTTGGGGGAGGGGGGGGGGATTACTCAAAATCACTTAAGAGCACATCATATCATAATTATGATTTCCAAACACTTAAGAAGAAACTTGGGAGGAGGATGTGAATGCAGTATCTTCTCCCATTTCCAAGATAATGGAGAACTCAGGATTATGGGTGATTTATGACTTCTGCAGGAACACACTACTGTTAAAAAGCATGAGTAAGTTTTGGGTTTTATAAAGAAATGAACACTTTTATTCAGCAATGATATATTACATTATTTAACAGTGAATAGTCAAGAAATGTATATTACAAAATTACTAAAATAATAGAATATAATGGGGTTTTGAATCAAACTTTTGACCTTTTTGACCCCAAACTTTTGAACGGTAGTGTATCATCCAACAACATAAGAGCTCATTGTTGTTTTGTCTTTAAATGTTCTATAATGTTTGTTCATATTAGTTTTGAGACTGAGCCTGTTTCCCTCTGCCATTGAACTCCTACCTGCATCTAAACATAATGTCAACACAATGGAAACCAGCTGACATAACAAGTTTTGACTGTTTGCTGAAAGCCCATGGTTGAGTTCTATCTCTTGAATGCATACTGCTTTGCCATTGATGACAGCTTGCATTGCCACTTTACACTGATCATCCACAATAAATCTGTATGTGTCTGTGTTTGTACTTAGTACCTTTGACGGTAAGGGTGACATTGGCTTGTTTTTGGAGACCTGGCACTGAAGGTACAGCTCCGATACATGTATACACACCAGCATCAGCCAGAGTCACTGACTGGATAGACAACGGACCCATGTTCGACAACATCTCTGAGTCCTATGGAATACAGCGAGATGAAATGAGTTGATTCAAATGAGATCAGTATAATATACTATTTTCATTAGCTAAAATGTGTACATACAGTGTATGAAAAACAGAAAAGAAAATAATTTTCTCAACCTTATATTGTTCCAAACAAAGAAGACATTATTTTTAAGAAGATAATTTTATTATTTTTGTGTGAAATGGGGTTTATATTTGTATTTAACCCAATCTAACCCAATGACAAGATGCAAATTGCACCAAAAGAACATCATTCAGAAAAGAAAAGAAAAAAATCAGAGAAAGAAACATATCTATAAATACAGAGAAAAGCAAGGCGCAATTGGAAAGGTGATGGAGTTTTTGTGTTTAATTTTTCATCTATACTTGCCTTTTTCCACTGCAGGGTGTGGGCATCAGAGGCCTTGGTCTTACACAGAAGCTCCACAGTATCTCCTTTAGAAACAAGCAGGGGGCCTTCTGGAGTCACTGCAATAGGGTCAATATCTGACAGAGCGACAAAAGAATGAATGTAGCGGCAAAGTGATGGAAAATTCAGCTAAACGTGTGAGCTTAACAACTGATACTTTTCTATGCTTCACCCTCAAACATTACTGACCAACAGTTGACCAACAACTGTAGCCATTTGCCATTTTCTCAAACAAGCTTTTGCTCTTTTCTAATGTATAGAGAGGATTTGGGTGTTTCATAATCAGAAGGGCAACAAAACTTCTGTGTTTGGAAAGTTAAACATTCTTTTATTCAAAGATAATGAAAAATATATTGTGTTTTAATGCTTTAAAGTTATTGTAATATATTGAGGTTACTGTAGCAACTTGATAGCAACTAAAGAGTTCACAGTAGCAGACTGAATGTGCTGTAGAAACATTAGGGACAGATCAAATCTTAAAAAAATGAAAATTTGAGAAACAGAAATGTCTCTTTAAAAAATGTCACAAGTGCAAGTTGAAGTACTAAAACTAATAAAGTAATAAAAAAAAGAAAAGCACTTGACAAAATTAGAAAGCCTAAGCTACAATTAAAATGAATAAATTATAATTCAAAATATCAATACTATAATAGTAGCCAATATAAAAATAGCAAAACACTTAAACATAAAAATTTGCCATCATAACTTTTTATTATGTTAGTGTGTAATTTCAATACTTCTTTAAAGAGAAACAATACATAAAATGTCACAATATATTCTAGACCATATATGATTAATTTTTACCACTTCATGAGCACATTTTAGTGCTATCACACATTATTGGAACTCTCAATCTCTTTTTTTATTCCTATGAGATGTTCTGTAAAGCTTGTCTGAATTAGTGATGTTGTAATGCAGAATGAAGTTTAACAAAGAATATATTATACATGTAATTTAGTAACATGCCCACTTTTGTATTTATTATAGTGTTTAGGATTGGTACTTACAGTGCACGTTTAAGTTTAAAGTTTTGGTAAGTTCAACACCTTGTAAGGCATCAAAGTCTTGAGCATCACACTTATAGGTTCCAGAAGAATATCGAGTGACATTCTTCTTAAATAATATGCCTCTCGATCCTTTCTCGGGTGCGTCCTTACAAGTGAATGAGTAAAACTGTGAGTCAGAATAATATACTAGATAATCTGGCTGTGATTTAGCATACCGTAAATGGGATCTCACCTTATAAGAAAATTCAAACTCTGGCTGAGGATTTCCATCAGTCTCACACTCCATCGTCACATCATCCCCCTCTTTGATTGGCCCCTGATTCTTAATTCTGAAGTATACATTTTCTGTTGAATCTGATTGGAGAAGAGCACAGGATGAGGAGCTTGAGGCATATATTTGACGCATGCAGCACGGGTTACAGTTTCTTTGTAAGTGTGTGCGTGTCTGACTTACAGAGCAATGAGAGGTTGAATGTATCAGAGCTCTCCTGTTTGATCTGCTTATCTGGCATTAGGTATTCCACCGTGCAGTGGAAGACTGATTTAGCATCAGCTTTAACGGGCTTCATGTACAGAGTGCTAGTAACGGTGTACAGTCCTGAGGCTTCCTTCACCAAACTAGGTACCATATATGTTTCTGAGAAAAAGACATGAACAAGATTACATTTACAGTGAGAGATCTAATAGTGTGTTCATATATATAGTTAAAGGTATTTACTAGAAGTTTAATTCATTTATATACATAAAGTACTGTGTAAAAAGTCTTATGCACTTTAGTATTCTCACCAGAAAAAAAAAAAAAAAGTTTTTAAGCCAGTTATTTATATATTTTAGTGTACGGTAGTATGTCAGTAGGAAATATCATAATGCATGTACAAACAGTCATTTCACCATTAATTGTTATAATACAGTGAGATTTTTGTATGCACCACATGGAGATCTGATCGCACCATCTGTGATTACATGAAGAAACTCAAAAAACTGAGACAGACTAAATCCAGAAGGACTGTGGCAACATCTTCAAGATAGTTGAAGAAACCTTCATACAAAGCTACAGTACTACAATGAAAAAGTTTAGCCACTTGATTTTAAAAATAATGTCATAAATAGATTTTATTAATCAGTTAACCAATTAATTAATACATCAAATTAATATTTGGTGTGACCACCCTTTTGGTTTAAAACAACTTTTGTCATAGTTACACATATTGTTTCTGGTAGCTTTGCAGATTTTTTAAGCATCTTGAAGACGTTTCCACAATTATTTTGGATTTAGTCTTAGTTTTTCTGTTTGTTCATGTAATCCCAGATCTCCTTGTGGAACACGCACTGTTGTCAGACTCCATGTGCATACAAAAATTTCACTGGATTATTACAAATAATAAAAAAAGGAATTTTTAGAATTCAGAAATCTTTCCTACTAACACCCCAGTCTTCAATGTACAAGATCCTTCAGAAATCATTCTAATATGCTGATTTGGTGCTGAAGAAACATTTACTTTTATTATCAATGTTGGGGGGAAAAATTGTGCTACGTATTTTTTTTTGTGGAAACCATGGAAACTCTTTTCAGGATTCTTTGACTTCATTGCATTTATTTAACACAGAATCATTTGTTAAAACAAAACAGTTTTTTCTGTTATTATTATTATTATTATTATTATTATTATTATTTTTACAAATGACCCCAAACTTTTGAACGGTAGTGTATGTATAAAAGTAGTCCCCCATGATCATTCTAGTAATACTAAAATGGCTGGGAATGATAATTTAAAAGATTTTAAAGAGCTGCATTATTTTGACCACTTTTCAGATTCTGCACTTACTTTCCTTTGGGCTATTTTCATCAGGCAGCGGAGCGTCGTCTTTAAACCAGATAATACGAGGCGGAGGGATAGCATTCCTGCTGGTGCACTTACCCACCTAAACAAACATACCACACAGAAATTCGACATGCTAGATGCTGTTATAAGATTTTCATTTTAAATCATGTAAATCATCTTTCAAAATAAATGTGTACATTTTAAGAGACATAGCTATCATATATAGCTGAAAACCTCTACACAATACTCACCTCAGAGGAGGATGTAGTGTCATGACTGACTGCGATGGCCTGATTATTGCCTGTTATCACTGGCTTCTCAGGAGCAACTGTGAGAGAAAAAAAGGAAGATAATTTTCATTAATAACTTAAATCAAGTCTGAGATATGGCTTCCTACACCAATTACGAACCTGAAGTTTACAATACACACTGCAATTGAGGGGAATTAAATGAAAGAATCATGATAACTGGCTCTTGAAAATGTGCACTAAACTGAATATTGTTAAGCATCTGTAAAAAGCGTAAAATGGTCAAATTAAATTTACCACCTGCTTTCTGTGGGCAGTAATATCATTATGTTAAATGTGCCATACAAATTGTGCTGAGTTTTGTGAATATGAGTATAGAAGAATATATTCTTCATAATATAATGAATCTAATTTGCATGCAAAGGTGTGTTTCTGTCAAAAAGAATGCAATTTTTGCCAGGTAAAACCGGATTGAGGTGGTTTTTGCACTGAAATCTTTAGTGATTTTGCTGCCAAATTTTGCAAATGGGAACATGAAAAAGTAGCTAAAAATGTAACAAAAATAAACATTAAGATGCATTAACACTAGCTCCCTTTCCCGTTCATGCTGTAACAACTCCCCTACCCACCAATTTACACTCAAGGTCACAGTATCACTTCTCCCAGCTGTCATCTGGTACAAAAATAAACTGAATCATTTTAATAACATTAACAGTCATGCCATTCTATCTAGAGCACTTTGTTTCACTTTGTTTTTTCAGTCACCAAAGCATCGTCTGCATGTCAAAATACTTTTAAAAGAAAGTTGAAAATACTAGGCACAGAGAACATGTGTGAGTTTGCATGGAGATAGATGTCTCTTTCTCTCTCTACTACATAAGGACATGTCCCTCTGGTGCAGCCATTAGCCATGAAGCAGGCAGCAGTATTCGTCTCCTGGGATGAGATGCCATTGTTTTCCCGTCCCACTGCTCTCATTCACAATTATTACAGCCATTACCGTCTCTCTCGCTCCATGCAGTCTACGATGGAAAATGAACAAAGAGCCTGTTCTGCTGTTTTCTCTGGTCTGTAGACACACACACACGCACGCACGTGCACACACACACACTCTATACCACGCAGCCTACACCCTCCTACATACAAACAATTATTTAGTTTTTCATAAAGTGACCCCATCACACACAGCTGGGGGAGGGTCTCTAAAGAAATAATGAATCACTGAGCAGGAGGCTGAAAGTTCAATACATCTAACGCACCCCAATTAGTGACACGCAAAATATTTTAACAAAATCTATAAACTGTGATTAATTAAATATGCCATAAATTGTGATAAATATGAACCCTGAACCCTGACTATGGTCTATAATAAATAATATACTTACAGTTACACCACCTTTTACAGTAAACTCAAAGCGCATTCTATGAAATGAGTGGCATCTTATAGCTAATAGCGATTAAATGCAAATATATGCTTAAAAAACAATGACTTATGTACTTTTGTCTTTAGTGAGTCTAAATATCTAATCATTCATATCTAAAAATTTAAATGAGAAGATTTGTTTGTCAATTATATTATACATTTTAATATAATTAACAATGAAATCTTGCCAATAGACAGAATTCTTTGAAGAATGGAAAGTTCAAAATAACAGAATTTATTTGTAACATTATAAATCTATTTTCAATTTCAACTTTTGATACATTTAATGCATCTTTGCTGAATAAATGTATAAAAAAATCAACTTTTACTGTCAAAGTATCTTGTTGTTTTACAAATGTTTCAATCATTTTATAAGAAAACGAGACAATATTATTTTTACTGTGAATTTACTGTTGTCAAATTCTGACAGTTGCAGTTCTGACAAAAAAAGTCAGTTTATATTAACATCTATTTTAGTTTGTTTTATTTGGTAACCAAGGAACATTATAATAATAACTAGCTCTAGGGTTTACATCTTGAATTTGTGTCAGTCAGCCAATCATGAAGACTCTAAAGAAAACACACCTCATCCCATCACTGAGTAGATGTTCCTCCCTTAATTATGTTTACTGAGTATAAGATCTGATTCCCAAGGTTTTGCACCTGATCTGTGATCAGTAAGGCAAGGATCAGCAGCTCTGCTCTTAGCTGGTTAGTGGTCATAAACACACTACTCAATGCAGAGAGTTCATTGCCTCTCATAACCCTTAAAATGACATCCATCAAACATGACAAGTGCAATCACTCTATTAATCAATAGTGTCAAATGCAATCTGTACGGCCATAATTGACCCCGGGCCAACTCATGAACAACACCCAAGACTAATGAATAGAGTAAAAGGGGCTGGCCATATGTCCCATTTAGTTTATGGAAATTGTTAGAAGAGTGGACACAAGCACTCAAACCAAGTAGGCAAAGCTAATCAGGATGGAAGAAACGTAATATGAATTAGTTTTTAGTCAGACTTACAGAAAACCTTGACCTCGGTCTTATTTTCAGACACCCCCACAACCCCAGCAGTCACTTGGCAGTAGAACGTTCCATTATCATCCACCATGACTGGAGAGATGGTGAGAGACAAGTCCTCTCCCATGGTTAAGCGATCTGTCAGCGGTGTGCCAGCATCAACTTTAAGATCTTGGGAAGACTTGAAAGCGATTTGCTTTCTTGCTTCTTGCACTTCCTGAGGATGATGGAAACACAAATTCATCAATGTAGTACATCACTCGGTCATTAGGAGTCTTTAACTATGTTGTAATTACATCAAAAAACAAATAAATGTTAGGTACAATGTTTGTATGTTATATTGCAAAAACATTTTTGCTGTTGAGGTGGGATACAGGTATGGTTAAGGACAGATTAAGGATAGAAACAAAAAATAATTACAGTTGTAATCACATGCAAGTTTTTTTAAGTACAATTTAAAAAACAATTATATGTGTACAGTAAGTGCACTGTATCAATATAAGCACTGTATTAATTTAAATGTTAGTTCATAGTACCATATTTTTCGCACTATAAGGTGCAACTAAAAGCCTTAAATTTTCTCAAAACTTGCCTGTGCGCCTAATAATCCGGTGCGCCTTATGTGCGCACTGCGTTCCAAAATCTGTAAAATTGTTGTTGTGCGACTTTGGTAAGCGCTTCGCTTGATTGACTGCCGGACTAATTCTCGCTGACAAAGGGACGTAATACGCACAGTACGTACGCTGGCAGCGATAAGCCAATCAGAGAACATTGCGTAATACGTACAGCACGTACGCTGGCAGCGATAAACCAATCAGAGAAGATTTCGTAATACGTACAGTCCGTCCGTTTAATTATTTTTTTCACATGATGGGTGGGTGTTTGCACATTCTGGGTGTTTGCTGTGTGGTAAAAATATTGAGCGATAAGCGAATATGCTCAAGGAAGCGCGTATTAATGAATGCACGCAAGGGGGGAGTCAGATTTCGGTACAACACCTCCATGTTTGAGAGCAAAATTGCCCTGCTGTTCAATTCAGACACAGAAGATGATGACTTTGATGGATTTGGATGGACTGATTAAACCATAATCTGAGTGTATTGTTAAATAGTAGAATAAAGTTCAACTAAACTCACTGTTTTGCTGCCATTACCTTTTTTTGTTGACTGTATGTTTTAACATGCGCCTTATAATACGGTGCGCCTTGCGCGCGGGTTAAGTACAAAGATAGGCACTGTAATTTAGGCTGTGCCTTATAATCCGGTGCGCCTTATACAGTAGAAAATACGGTAGTTAAAGACACTTAATATAAAGAGAAATCCTGCATTTTACATGATTCATATATAGAATAAGAAAAGCAAAACTTGAAAGAGATTAATTGAAAAGTGATATATTTTAATAATATGAAGTCATTCATGTACTCACAATGAACCACTGGACCACAATCACAGAGGCCGGTGCAGAGGTGGTGTAGCTGCAGGGCAGTTTGGCGGTTTCTCCTTTTATCACTTCCACCACTGGGGTTACAGTGACCTTGACAGAGGCCACGCATACTGTAAAGAGAAGGAAAAAGAGACCAAAAATTACATGTGTGATAGCAATTCTGTCTGTTTTAATTGAACATTTTACTGGAGAGGAAGGACCGAGACCTGGATGGGCGGCAGTGAACAACACTTATAATAATTTGCCAGGCGGCTTTTCACTGCAGCAGCCTCAGAGTCACATGCAGTGAGAAATGATCCACACGCTGTGAGACTGAAACAGCCATTGTGTTCCCGCTGCCTCAAAACATGATGTCCAGCTGCACAGAACCAGGTGCAAGAGCAAGCAAAAAAAAAGAGACTGCCGATAACCCTTTGCTCACATGAAATTGGGTCCACAGTAGGGCTGGGCGATATATATTATAATCCACAATATATTTGCAATTATTCTGAAGGTCATATAAAATTAAGCAACATTATGAATATTTAATGTGTTTTAAATTTCTTCATTATGTTTCCTGAAAAACATTTGTTTTTATTATGCAACTTGAGATATAATAGTTGTGAGAGATATTTTCTATTTTAAACTTCAAAAGCAAAAATGATGTAGAAATTTATCTTTAAATAGTCTGTTTTAATATAAAGTAATCTGGTTGCTGAGTTTTGTTATATAAGCACGTACCCCATAAATCCATTGAAATATCTTATTCATATCAAATTTCTAATTGCAGTTTATTGATTCACAACTATTCAAAAGTTTAGGGTCGGGTTTAGGTTTAGGGTGTTGTTGTTTTTTATTCCCTGCCACTCTTTAGATACCATGGTGTAACAAAGTTAAACGTTCAGGGAGGAAGGAGGCGGGAACCGGTAGACATTTAAACAGACTTTAATAATCAAAATAAAACATAAACTCAAAACGAAAGTAATGGCGGCGGCCCCTCGCGGTCGACCGCCGCCCACACAAAACATAACATAAAGTCCCAGGCCTGGTCCTCTCTCCTCTTCACTGTCGTCGCTCCTCCTTTTAAGTCTCCGCTCCTCCGTGAGACGAGACACCGGTGGCTTCGCAGGTGGCGCTCATTACCAATCACGCCACCGGCTCTCGTGACGCTCTCACGGTCCCTCGACCCCGCCCTGCTCGCCACATACCCCCAACGCCCTTCGCAGGCCGGGGGGTACTCCCGAGACTGCGCTCTACTCCCCCCCCCCCCCTCCTCCGGGGGGGGCCCGATCACGGCGGCCGCGGTACCTGGGGGTAAGGACAGACGAGGCGAGGGAAAAGGAAACGGAGACAAGAGGAGCGACAGCGACGAGAGAGGGGAGAGAGGAAAAAGAAAGAAAGAAAAAAAAAATCTTGGTCCGGTTCCCCGACACGCTGCCTCTCGGTCCTCGACCGCTCGAGAGCTTCTTCCTCGCGGTGCTGTGCGATGGCACTGGACGCAGATCCGTGGACGGGCTGGCGCTCCTCCGCCTCCTGGCGGCCGGCGACGACTCCTCCTTGCGAGGGCAGCCGGCAGCGAGTCCCCGTTCCCCGCTCCTCCCCGTTCACGGCGGACGGCAGCAGGCTCCGGCGCGCTGGCGAACGGGCGACTCCTCCGCTCCCTCACGGACGGCAGCCTCCCACCTCGACCCAGGAGCACGGCAGGGCTCTCCGTCCCACGCGATCCTTCGGCGCTCCAGCGCCACTGCCGCGGGCAGCATCTGACGGACCTCTCGTCTTCTCTCGTGCTGCCCGACCTCCGCAGCACCGCGAGCCCTCCCGGCAGCGAGGGCTCTTTGACAGCGTGTCCCTCCGACCTCCCGGGTTTCGGCACCAGTGTAACAAAGTTAAACGTTCAGGGAGGAAGGAGGCGGGAACCGGTAGACATTTAAACAGACTTTAATAATCAAAATAAAACATAAACTCAAAACGAAAGTAATGGCGGCGGCCCCTCGCGGTCGACCGCCGCCCACACAAAACATAACATAAAGTCCCAGGCCTGGTCCTCTCTCCTCTTCACTGTCGTCGCTCCTCCTTTTAAGTCTCCGCTCCTCCGTGAGACGAGACACCGGTGGCTTCGCAGGTGGCGCTCATTACCAATCACGCCACCGGCTCTCGTGACGCTCTCACGGTCCCTCGACCCCGCCCTGCTCGCCACACATGGTTTCAGTCATTAATAGTTCCTTGATGTCAGCTGTGTATAATTAATTTCCTGTTTTTTGTGAGTACTTCAGTTCTTTTGTCTCCTGTTGGTTGTTGTTTGTGTCTACACCTTGGTTGTCAGCTTTCCTCTCGTTTTTGGATCACTTTATGGATCTAATAAAGACTATTTGGATTTATCTTCGTCTTCCCCGTCATCTGTGTGTTTTAGGTAGCCAACAGTGTGACAGAATAACCGACTTCAAAAAGGATTATGGAGATTGTTGCTGCATTTTCCACTCTTGCCCAAAAATGACTTTCTTTCTTGGATTATTCATTTCATTTTGTTCAACTTGTACAGTGAGCCCTCTATGATGAGGACTTAAAAGTCTCTCTTTCCGATCAGAGCCAACTATTACCACCCAGTAGACCTCCCAGACATCAAAGGACTTAATCGGAGGAGGGAGGCCATCATCAGGTGTCTGGAGAGTCTCCATTCCTCCACCACAGCCTGACCCAGAGCCCAACCTGTCACCACCCTGATCAACGGATGGTTTGGCAGAACCCCCCATAGACTGGACGCTCCTGCCTGCCACAACATGTGAGACAAAGCCCCAAAAAAGAAGGACAGCGCCCACCATCACCAACGTAAAAACTGTTTACTCTTTTAATACATTTTTAAATGTTATTTATTCCTGTAAATCTCAATTTTCAGCATCATTGCTCCAGTCTACGGTTTCCTTCAGAAATCATTATCATATGATGATTTAATGCTCAAGAAACATGTCTTCTCAATGTTGAAGATTAATCTTTGCAGAAACATTTTTTTTCAATGTTTTTCCTGTTATTTGATCCATTCAAAACATACTTGCTCAAAAGTATTTAAAACAACAACAAAAATTTAGAATAAACGGTAGAATATATTTGTACATATAAAGGAGAATGATTCATTTCAATACCGTTTTTATTTTTGTTCATTTAACCCCCCAAAAAAAATTTGGAAACCACGTCTTGCTTATTTCTTGACTAAATTTTCAATTTCATGTAGTAAACATTTTAAATCCTTGGTGGAAATAATGGTTCATCTGATTCAAAACTCTCCCAAACTCAGACTACTTTTTGGTGTGCAATCTAAACTGAAAATCAGATTAAGAATTGTTTTTTGTGTATACAAAATGGCCACGGAGCTGCCTTGTTTAAAAAGATCACAGGAGTAATGTGGTATACAGACAGACAAATATCTCTTCTAAGATCCTCCCTCTTCCCTAGATCCCTCTGGCTGATAAACAACACACATAAACACACCCGCCAGCAGATTCTCATGACTCCCATCCTGAGCACAGACAAACAAACAGCTCATGATCACTCTTATAAAGTACATGTCTGTCTTGAAACCAGTTCAGAAGCGAACAACTTCACATACTGAGCACACCAGACACATTATCAAATTGATTTGTGTACATTAGCTACAAGCTTATAGCTATTTGTATCGACAAAGTTCACAGTGCTTTACAATTGTTTGTTTTGTGTGTGTATGTGTGTGTATGTGTGTGTGTGTTTGTAACATTCCTCTTGTGATTGACAGAACGCTTCAGAGATCTCAATATGTTATAGTGTGGTCAAAGGTCTCTCTGTCCCCCATACAAATATTTCCTCTGTAGTCTACATGACATTCAAAAACAATACTCCTTTTTCATATCCTTTTTCATTTGAACTGTCTCTCTTGAATTTACTCCCCCCTACATTTCCATTCCTTTCCATCTGTCCCAAATGCCAGCCGTTGCTGTCCTTGAAGCAGTGACGTAATGCATAGACAGTATTGTAATATCCATGTGAGTAAGGAATGATCCAAGAGTGAATGCAGAAGCCATCGCAAGGTCACCAGTACATATTTAAGGACTGTTCACACCAATTACAAAAAGTACTTAAAATTTTCTAATAATCATTATAATTCTTTGAAGATATGGAAGTTCACACCAACATCATAACAATTACAACACAGGAACAATATCATTAAAATCCCATCAGAACGTTTTTTACCAGCTGAACAATAAGCCATTACATTTATACCGTATTTTCCCGCATATATCCCGTGGGTTATACCAGATTTTACAAACCCCGCAGGGGGGGTGTCGGTTATATAAGGGTACGGGTTATATCACAAATTTTTTACACATAATAATATTTCAATATATTTGTTATGTCCCTAAGAATGTACTTTTTTGCGGTATTTTCTTTCAGTTTTTCTTTCTTGCGTGGGTTGTTGTCTCTGGCGCTTGCACTATCACTCTGACAGCTGGCGCTGATAGGCTGACTGACCGTGCACAAGCCGCGCACAAGCACTGTGTACCGAGCCTGAACAGTTATGGATAGTTGACGTCATGTGAGCAACATTCGAAATTCGAAATGTTAACTTAGACAAAAAAGTTCATAAATCTTTGGGTGCGGGTTATATAAAGGTGCGGGTTATGCAAACGATTTTTTACACAAAACCACAAAATTATCTGCGTATGCAAGTTATATGCAGGAAAATATGGTATTTATGCATTTGGCAGACGCTTTCATCCAAAGCAACTCATATTGTAACCAAGTACATATTGAAATTTGTTTATCAGTTGCTGATATCTTATCTTACCTTGCTTTCCCTGGGAATCGAACCCATGACCTTGGCACCACATGCCAAAGCTCCACTGCTTGAGCTACAGGAAAGATTTAAAGAGCTTGTGCAGTAGCAGGCAGCCAATGCAAGTATGGTATGAATGCTTTGGAAATTAGTGTTTATTTTTGCAGCCTCTTTTTTATGTCCCAAAAGAAACTGAAATTACACTTTGCTGGAATTAAATGTTGAAAGAAGTTTAATCTGAAAAGCCCTTTAATATGTCTTTTTAAAACCCTCACCCCATTCCACCTCTCCCATTTATTCTTCTCACTAATCTTTTCTGATCAATACTACTTGTCCACTCTTCTTTTCTGCCTAGGGGAGCAGCTGGACAGACAGAGGGGCAATTAAAGGGCAATTAGTGCCTCCTCTGTTCAATCTCCCCCTCAGCAGGAGCTGGATGGGGTGCGGTCAAGGGCACGTGTGGGTGGGTGCGAGTGATAGCGAGTGGTAAAGATAATCGGATTTAAAGAAAGAAAGACAGCACAAGGCGTGATGAGCGGCGAGAGAAGCAGATGGACAGGAGACTTTCTGACTGTGAGCAGCAGACACATCGACAGACTCTCACACTGAGAGGAGACCGTACGTACACACACACACACCCCCTCACATTCAATATTTATGAAGCGCATCAGGTCGGCGCACTGCATTCTGAAAACTAAAGGCAGTTTTGAGACAGATGGATCATTTCAGGATTGCTGGTGAGACAGTTTCAGACAGAACTGGGCCAGTCAACTTCAGAGAGACAGAGAGTTGCCACTGTCAAAGACTTCTGTCGTACCCCTGAAGTTCTGCCCCAAAGTATTAACTGAATACTATCCCTCAAACATGCACACACACAGTGAGAGAACAGACGGCACTATGAAAAGAGCCAGCTGTTTCTACACTTCAACTTTCAATGTCTGTTTTTTGGGGGGTTTTTTTGTTGTTGGTATAACTGTTTCTTGTCTTATTATATAATAGTTCTTGTCCTTGAATTTGACGCAGTGAGCTGACATACAGTACTACATTTACATTTATGCATTTTATCCAAAGCTATTCACACCGCATTCAAGGTACACATTGACATTCGAATCAGTTCTGACTTTTCACAGTTTCTATCAATCTGCTTGTTAGATTAGTTATTTTTCAATAAAACATTTCAATATATTTTCAATATTTTTCGCTTAATTTTCAGTGACTTTTTCCATAGGTAATTTATTAAATGGAATGTTACAGTGTTTATTATAAATCATTAATCTGTGCACATTATTTTATTTTTTTAATTAACATGCCCTCTAATCTTTAACAAAAACATTAACACCCCTCCCCCCCAATTTATGTTTCATGTCGGTTTTAAAATAATATTATTTCTGTAAATAGTGATGAATACTGTTTGTACAAAGTATTCAAAAGCAACAAATATAATCTATTTACATCAGTTGCATATGGCAATAGATGCTATTTAAAATATAGATAAACTGACTAAGCAATAGTGGGCAGATTTTTAACCTAGCAATTTTCCCTCCCCTCTCTTTATAACCTCTTTTTTATCTGGCTGGTGCCAACACATGCACGCACAGAGGGACTGATGTATTATACAAATGAATGATATGTATACAGTACCTTTCCACTGGGTGGACATACTGTACACTCATGCAGACACACACACACACACAAGGTCTGACAGGCGGAAAGGTGATCGCTCCCTCATGGCCAACAGCTTCAACTATAAACTCAATTTTCCATTAACACCCTGTCATTGGTACATCATCTGTCTGTTCTTTGAGGGCTCGAGCAACAGGAGCAGCGGTAATTGTGCGTATATGTTTGAGTCTTGCTCTCAACAATTGCCTCGCAAATCTTATTCCTTTATCATTTCGAAATGGCCATTAGGTCAAAAAACATCTCACTTCTTAAAGCTATTTTGTGGTTCAGTGAATAACTGAAAACTATGAATTATCAATAGACTAGCTTAGAATCATGTTTAGATGCTCTACACAGAGGTTGTGAACTTTGAGAGAGAACAAGAGTATATTTGGGATGTGGTGTGTGTGTGGTTGTAAACAAAACTAACGACTGTTTAAGGAGCCCTGTGGCTTATCTTAGTGATCATTAAAAAAAAAAGTCACATATAAATGCGCAACCATCGTTGCCCACAAACTGCAGAGTAAGATCAAAATAAGCTGATAATCTATTCTAACCTAACAGCACTCTGAAAGTATCTATATCTGCTTGGCCACTTTCAGTTGACTTTTCTTATCAAAATAAAACTTGACCTTTCACACTTCTCATTTTATTCTGACAACCTTTATCATACCCTGTCGTGAAAATAGCCTCCTGAAGCAAATTTCGTTCAGAACAGACTGGATGGAAATGTCTGTCTAACTGTATGTGACAATGAGTGAGCACAGCTGAGCGCTTTCATTTATTCCAAAGGTTCTGTGTGACAGCCAGATGTATTCACTTGAGAAATGATTATAGACTTTTATTATCAAAGACATTTCAAAGAGAATTTTCAGAGAAATTATTATGACTTCAACTTTTCTTTTTCAGACCCCATTGTTTTTCTTGTTTTAAGCATAAATCTATCAAAAATATGTTCTAGACTAGAACTAATAAGTTCTAGTCTACATAAAACTGCAGTAATAATTGCTAATAAAAGCAAAAGTATACTTAAACGCATATATAATTTTAATTAACTTTAACTTTTTTAGTTAAATTAAACTTTAAGAAGTAAAAAAAAAAAACTCAAGTATGGATTCTGGATATTAACCCAAGTAAACAGATGCTTATATTTAAATGATATAAACAGAAATGCATTCAGACACAAACAACATGAATATTCATGAGTACATATCCACCCACATGCACGAACAACACACAAACAGAAAAAGTGTTAACCTTGCTGATTTTTATGGGGAGCTGTAATTTTCAGTGATTATGTTATACTGAACATTATTGCTATGGCAACAGGGTAGCAGGACTGCCGGTGGGGAAACAGCAGTGAGTGGGAAGGGAAAGTATCAGTGCAGCCTCAATGTCAGTAGTTACAGCTGGATGACATTCAGTACTGCGGATGCTTAAAAAGCAGATGTTTCAATCATTTTGACAAACAAAGTTATTGTCAAATAACTGATGCAGAATGCAGAAAGAGATGCAGAATATTATGCATTAGCAATTTGGACCATTTTGGGCAGTTTTATAAATCTAAATAAAAAATGGTTCATTGAAATAAAGCTGATGGAAAACCTTACACTTACAAATGCTTTGGCAACTATCTAAAATAAAAAGTTATAGTAAGATTAAAACAAGTATAAATGACAGAAGAACATCAGAAACATATTTTACATAACAGTACATTAATAATACTAAAATAACATTGCGTTGATGCTGTTTTTTGTCATTTTAGACAAGAGTGGCCAGTAGTGTTTAAAAGAATGATGGTAAAAACTAATTTATGTAAACATATTCGGGATGCAGACTAAGGACTAGCAAGACCTCAAGAAAAATCTGAAGTGTGAAGCTAATCACAAAACAACAAGAAAACATCAACTTCAGTACAAGAAGAGGGTAGCAAATTTAGAACTTCCTTCCTGAGATCTTCAAATAAGCTGCCAAATACAAAATGAGCAAACTGTAGATAAAGAAAGGCCCGCTGTGAGCATGTGTGTGTGAGTTTAATGGATGTGGAGGGTGGAGAGGGGCATGGTGGGTCCATGTAAGGCCTGACATCAGTCATCACTGGTATGATGAGACAAGAACAGGTGCAAGAGCACCAACAGCAGCTGCTGGCTCTCTCGTTGACTTTAACACATACTCTGGCGCACAAATCCACACAAGGCAAAGAGAAGATATCAGGGTGAGCAGAAAAAGACAGACATATACTGGAGCAGGAGAGAGAGAGAAATAAGTGAGAGAATACTGGGAAAAACTGGAGCTGGTAATAAGACGACGAAAGTAGCAGGAAGTTGCCAAAAGCAAAAATTCCAAATTTACAAGCCCATATGTTGATCGTAGCTTAGCAACATTTAAAAGAAGAAAAAAAAACCAAAGCCAGACATTTCTCCTATAGTCACCTATTGTACAAACAACTGAGACAAACTGAAACCATGTGAATTGAGTCAGCCTAGTCAGGACTTCTGAGCATTTGTGAAGTGTGTGAGCCAGTCATAGACATCAAACAAAGACATTCCTCATGATCAATACACTTTACTCAACTTAATTAATAATTCCTGTTTGAGTTAAGCACATGATTGCCATAGTGGTCACTAAAGATTGAATATTTACCTTAAGCGTATTTACTGCCTTGAGGTTTACAGACTGTCTGTGTGTGTGGTCAAAGTCTTCTGCTAAAACAGGACTTCAAAAGAGCATGAGAATTTATCTTTTGGCTCCTACTGAGCGCTACATTCCTCCGCCTCATGCATCTCTCCCTGCTGTTCTGTTTTCCTTTTGGGACCGTGGACCTGTGACAAATGGCACTAGAGTATATATTTACAGTCATGCTGTAATGATTTAGGCATGCTATTGGTTGTTAAATATTCAGCCCTATTTGACATAATTTGACTAGCCTTACACACTTCTCTGAACTTCAGAAACACAAATATCAGTGATCTACTCCCATTCTCTCTTCCCCTTTCTCACTTTTGCTTGTTTAAAGTTGCAACTGTGAGTTGCAGTTTGAAATCCGTTTTACTTCTGTGAAGTGATTTATTTCTGAATTAAAAGAGCATTCAGTAGTTTGGTGCTAATTTAAAAATAAAATTGTGTTTTTGTGAAGAGTCATCTGAATGGTGTAGATTTACATAAGACTGAGCTATAATGGTTTCATTTCAAAAGTGTTTTAATTGTGTAGGTTGTCGGTCATTCCACTCAATGAAATGACATGACCCACAGTGTTTCGCTAAATCTCAAGCTCATTGATACACATCTCTGTAGACACACAACTTAAAACTAATGCAAAATTAGTTGAAGGGAAAAAAATCAGACAATGGAATAGAAATACTATTGAGCTTATTATATCAGCAGAGAAAAGGGGAGAATCAGTACCAGTAGAGTCAAAGAAGCAGAATAGGTCTGAAGGAAGAAGACAGTAAGGCAAAGACAAAACAACAACAAAAGAAACAAGTAAATCGCACTGTATTAATTATTCGGTACAGTATACACAAGGTGGAAAGATTTGATGATGGAAATAATTCATAGTAGGATGCCCAAGTTGTTGTTTTCTTGGGCAGGTAAGAGAATTGATGACAATCAAGCTGCTCCACACTGATAGAAGGCTGTGCAGCATCTATGACAATTATGGTATCAGCGTGCAAAGAACAGCAATGTTAACACTGGCAAAAAATTACTGGATTTACCTTAAACAGAAAATTCAGTGAGGAAAAAACAGTTAGGCATGACTTCTTTCTAATTCCGTATTGTCCGAGAACTAACTGGATTGAAAAAAAGCATTGCACTCCAAATTTAGCTATTACAGTGGAATACGGTTATCTCAACGGCCTCGGGAGTTGCAAAAAAGCATCGAAATAAGGATTATCGAGATAACCAACAGCCAATATGGCAATTTATTTGATGAAGCGACTGCACTGTGAGAGAAGCGTCACTGACAGAGCGACGTGCAACGCAAACTCAGTGCATGCACATTGAACAAGGTGCGCTCATGAGTGAGATAACCATGTGAAGTGGCGAATTTGTCGCTCTTTTGTGCTCGAGATATTAGTGTTCGGCGACATAAAAGAATCAACATTACCGAAAAGAAAATGCTAAGACAAATAGGGAGTTTGGCGGTTCCACTTCAAAAACGTCGACATAATAGGATTGGCGAGTTAACCGTGAGTCGAGATAAGTGAACTCCACTGTAGTTAAAATTATTTAATAACCTGTGTGGCCAAAGCTACATCAGAAGAAATTGAAAAGAAAAATAATCAGACGTCTGAAAATCAGAAAGGTCGAATAAGAACAGGTTATTAAGTGCAAGTTAAACATTTTAAAGATTTCCTACAGTCTGAATACACCACACAACTTTTACACAGATTTTTGCCCCAGGTTGAGTCACTGTTGGTTGTGAAAGTCAGAGCTTTTACAAATGTACAAATTTGCCAAAACAAATTGCATAGTGTATGATGGGCACAGACTCTTTGATTCCATTCATTGTGATGACTTCAAACATGTTTGATATTTCGAGCCAAAACCCTGTTAGCTTTCCAATAAATAGGTAAATTCTCAATATATCTCTGAGGATAAACAGTAGGAAGTGGGCTTCAAGGTCAGTTCACGCTTTGTCTTTTGTGCTTCTGGCATTCCAACCCGCTATTGCCGTTGTCCTGACAATGGTATCACATTCAATCTGAGGGCCAGAGCTAACAACTACACGTAACATGAAAGAAAGAGGAAAGAAACATTGGAACTACATTTACACAAATAAAATGGAGCAATGTGAAGATCACATTACTATGATCTGTATGGTAAATGAATAAATGATGGGTGTTATTAAGCATGCACTTCATCATCTTATGCTAAATCTATGTAGGGGATATTTTAAAAGCTATCCAATACACTGTTATGCATCTATAATTTATAGTCTGGTTAGTTAGACTGGTGCATTTTGTTTAAGAAGGTTATGCTGCAAATCCTAAATTAATAATTCAGACAAAATATATCCTCTGCAGCCAACACAGCTGATGTTTTATTCTTTTTCTGCTTAGTGACTTCAAATTCCAACAAGAGTAAAATATCCAAATCTTGGATATGTAAGCTTGCACTGCAAAACTAAATATAGAAGCATATATGTAATTTGTGTTGTTAAATATGTTAAATATCAAAAATCACAAAATTTGATCATAGGTCGTTATGTGGTCAACGAGAAGGGACAAAGTGGAATATTAGGGCCTGTATCGAAAGTTTCAAATGTCTTGTTTCGGGAAACTCAATTTGAAATCGCCTCTAAGGAACTGGAATGAGCCTCACATGACATTGACAAAAATGAAGAGATGGGATTCTTATTAGGGCATGTCAGCAAAGAGGCAAAGATGAAAAAAGAGTTAATATTTAATGCTGAGGGACAACCCCACTCTCCCGATCACCTCACCGGCCCCCAGGCAGTGCAATTACAGCCCCGTATTCCAAACTTTGGCTCTCAGAGCAGAGACCAATGTGAGAGTGATTTCTGGGGAGGGAGATGGGGTACTCGTTGGGGGGATGGGCCGTTACATTTGAGAGCGGAGAGTGCAGAAAACCCAATGGATGCAAATGGGGAAATATAAAAGAGACAGACATGTCTAAATGGAAGGAGTCTAAATGCTCCAATTGAGTGCATGTCTGCACAACCCCATTCATTTTCGACAAAAAAACAGCATCTAAAGCAGGAGCCAGATATGCATTGTTTGGCAGAGTAATCAGCGGGACTAGATCCCAGTTAATGGTGGAAAAGCCAGTAATGGACATCTAAAATGAAGCGAATTAAATAGGAGAGCTCTAAGAGAGAAAGAGGTGGAATAAAAACTGAAAATGGAGGGAGGCAGCAATAAAAAAATAACTTGATTGACACCAGTGCGGTGGGAGTGGATGAAGGGGTTGTGTGGGGTGTATTAGTGCTGACAGTTACTGCATGAGAGCTGCCATGCTGCTGGTGTGTTTTAATCCTACAGCTGCCGCATCCACAATGCAGGCTCTGCTGTACTACCGAACCTCATTACTGAGATAGAAGGATAAGGAAAAACGAAGAGAGAGAGACAGAGAGAGAGCTGAGTCAGAAGATAAATAGTAGGACCATGTGAGAGAGACATTATGGCTTGAGTTAATCTCGCTAAAAGGGTTAGGACAGCGAGCGCTGCCCCCTCTCTCTCTCTCTCTCTCTCTCTCTCTCTCTCTCTCTCTCTCCACCCAGAGCCACTTCACTTCTCAGCTCCATTTCTCTCTTTCTGTGTCCCAACATTCCCTTTGTGCAGCATGCTTTTCTCAGAGGAATGACAGTAAGTTGCATTTCTAAATATTGGGCAGACAGAGCTGTATGTTTAAGGTGTAGATAACAGGAAGGAAAAGGGGTTATCCTGGCTCAAATGAGACTAAATCAAAAGAGCTTTGTTCTAGCAGTAAATACATTTTTGAGGAAGGAAAATAAACATGAACCCATAACACTGCAAGTTATGTCCAAAGATTACAGATATCCATGTCACGTATACCTCATGGAAGTATTAACTTTGTCCCTGGAAATAAGCCTATTCTATGAAAATATTAAAATGATTTGATTAAAATTCATGATATTATACTTATTAAAATGACTGATGTTTGTCTGAGTGTGTGTGTGTGTGTTTAAATAACTGATTAATTAGACAATTGTTAAAATACATTTAACAAGTATTTTCCATTCATTTTATCTCATATGTAATTACAAATTTTCCTGTTACATATAGCACTATATAAATAAAGGTGACTTAACTATTGTAAAATAATAAGATACAAATATGTAAGTAGTTTGAAAGTGTAGGAAAACTGAGTCAATTATGTCAATCACAAAGCTTGACCTCCTTTCAATCTTCGTCTGGAAAAAAAATGTTTAAAGAAAGAGATATAATTTTCAACTAGTTCCTCTCTCCTTGTTTTCGTACTGGTCATTATGAACTTAAGTTCAAATGAAGGTCTTTTTTCAGCTATACCACACACAAATACATGCTCCCCTCCTCCTGCCCTCTGCTGCCCATGTCAGCTTTAATGCAAGTCTCCTGACTTCAGTTAACACTTATCCTTTTGTCTGCTCTTTCCCTCTTTCTTTAAGCTCCACATTTCTTACACTCAGGTGCTTTATTAGCTGGACAATGGTGCAGTTGACTTTCGAAAGGGGTACTGGGGTGGGGGGACTTTGCGTGTGGCAAAATATGTATGTATATATATATATATATATATATATATATATATATATATATATATATATATATATATATATATATTTACACACATTCAATGGTCAAGTAAATTTTACTGTAGCATTACTGTAAATTGAGAATGTAAGAGGATCCTACACACAAACAAAACTGCAAATTTCATCCCACATTTCACTCTCTTCTTTGGTTTTTATAACAGGAAGAACTTAAAAAGAATCTGATTAGAGCAAAAAATATTTTTGTGTGAAAGATTTAAGGAGATGATAATGCAGTACACCACATTTTGTTTTAGCCCAGTTATGTTTTTCACCAGACCACTTTTAACAATGGGTTCAGTAATGTTTCACATTTGTCCTTTTGAAAGAGGTTGACACCATTTATAACCCTGGGGTATGAAGCCCTGCTGATTTGAAGTGTCAAAACTGTATAGTGTGAAACAATGCGGTGCTAGAATGTTAGAGAGCCAATAGTAAACGATACAATGCCTGTCTCATGAAATATTCATGAGCTCTGCACAGAACCTTCATGCATTGTGTTTAGTTTCAGCATCTGAAGGAACCTGTAAAAAATGTCAAAACATTTTAACTGAAGTGATGAAGTGATTTCCACAAAATAAAGCAGATATTACAACAGGTTATGTGATTGATGTATGCTGTATTTGCTATCAATGTTATTAAACCCAATAAACATGCTCATAAGAACATTAACCCAGGGTTTACAGAGGAACATTTCAAAATCTAAATCGAACAGACCACACACAATTACTAATAAACTGAGAAAAACATTTTTGATGGATTAAGATAAAAAAAAAATGGAGAATGGATGCATATACGTGATCATTTTAATTAATATTTTTCCTCACTTCTGCACAATTCTCTCACTTTTTTTTCTCTCCCTCATCTTTCACCCAGTCTGGCAGGAGCCCTATTCTACTTAGTCAGGAATCCCTTTTCCTTTAATGAGCTTCGGTTTGGCAGCAGAGAGGAGAAGAGGGAAGGAGGGAGGGAGAGTGACTCCAATCCCTGAGGCTGCTGATGTTTGACTGTACATCCCCAGGCCTGCTTTCCTGTCAACGAGCATGTAGTTAAGCTGCTGTAGTTTTCCTTACCCATTTCCAGGTTGGTGAGAAGGGGAAGACAAGGAAATGAGGGAAGGATATAAAAAAATAAGTATCTGTTGTGTGCAGAGCGATAAACGGCGAATGACTATGCATAATTACATCTGCAATGCGTATATTAACAGCGTCACCCATGAGCGAAAATTTAATCAAATGATACGGTGTTAATCCGATAGGATTAAAGGAGACTGTTATCGTGACATTGCATGTCTCCATGGTGAAATACAATAAGAGGAGTCTTGTCGAACCGGTCCTGTGAAAACAGGGAAAGCGAACACCGGGGAAGATCTTATGAGGTCCACTTACCGGAGGCCCTGCCACTGTAGTGACCGCAGTCTGTGTGTGTGTCGGGAAAAGATAGCGAGATGCACTGGGCCGTGTAAATCTCAGCTCTGATGGAGTAAAGCAGAATCTGAGAGAGAGTTTTAAGAGTCTGAGTGGAAAAAGGGAGGACAGAGGGCTGATAAGGGGGAAGAGAGGGTGAAGGATAAAGCAAGAGGAGAGGAGCAGGTCAGGGTTTGCTTGTGTCCTGCTGTTTTCTGCACAATGTTATTACAGTCAGTCCTGCACCTGCCAGCCTCCTCTCCCCTCCCCTCCACTCCAATCTCTCTTTCTTCACTTTTTCTTAGCCTCATGTCTCTCCCTCCAGATTTTCTTTTCTTCCTGCTGCTTCTGCCTCTCTCTTATTTATTTATTTTTTCTCTGAGTCTGTCTCCGGTATAAAGTGAGTTTGTTTACAATGTTGACAGTGCTAACTGTAGACTGAGGGCTAAAGGTCAGAATCACACACATTCAAACTTTCAACACACCCTTTCATCTTTCCTATCCACTGTTTCACTCACTGTTCAGTTGCAGATCAGAAGACTTTTTCTATTCCCTTTGCAAAAAAGTACTGTGGTGGTACTATGGGAGAGTGAAAGTATCAGATGGTAAAGCCAAGACTGCAGTAGGAATGTACACTATATTGGGGACTATATCAGAATTATAATACTGCTGTATTTTTAACTACCATTTTTAATTGCCATTAGTCTTAAATGTACAATATTTCATGTAGATAATGTTAAATAAATAAATTTAAAAAAAAAATATATATATAATATATAATATATATATATATATATATATATATATATTATATATATATATATATATATATATATATATATATATATATATATATATATATATATATATATATATATATATATATATATATATATATATTTATATATATATATATATATATATATGTACACCAAAACAATTTTCCCCATAAGAATGCAATAAAAATAACTTGATTCGTTCCACACGACTATAAATGCCCATTTAAAAAAAGGTTTTTGGTAAAAATGCGCGCAAAGATGCTGAGCGTTAGGACTTTTCCACCAAAAATGCAAGTGGGCGAGGGAAAAATTTGCTCGCACTCCAATACAATGCTCGTACACCGATTTGACTTTCCATGCTCGTACACCGATTTGCTTGTATACCAAGTCACTCATAAACCGAGGTATTATTGTACATGTTACATTTCTTAAAAAGAAAATATAAAAAACCTTGCTAGTTTTACTGTGCAGCCATGTCCAACCATGTATTGTCGTAACAATATTGTTGTATCTACCTAAATAAATATTATTTATTAAATTATAATATATTTCAGTGTACTTAAAGAATACCATGATATTATTGTGGTGCTACTATGTCAAAAAACATGATAATACCTACATATCATTACACCTTTTTTTAAAGTTCCTTGCTATTCTCCTTTCCCAAATGATTTTTATCAGTGCATTTCAGTGTCTGGAGAGGATTTAGGTACTATTATGGCTGGGTTTAGACCGGTGGGACAAAACATGACATGCCATCATTGCCTGAGACTGTCTGTACAGGTTATCAGTGTCTCAAAGCAAAAACACAGCGTTAAGCCTCTGGTATAAAACCACTCTTCCATTTTATACCTCCATTTTTCTTGCTCTCCATCACTACTATACCAAGCCCCCAGTTTCACTCTCTCTCTTTTCCCTATTAGGGCGGATTAGCTTTATAATGCTTGAATGACCGTGAGTAAGTGAAGGGTAACGAGTCACGATCTTACAGGCGCTTGGGGCTTGTGTCTCTAGCTCTGAAACTCAGGGCATTGAGTGTGTAAACAAGTCACAGAGTATGACAGAGGGATCGATGCAGCTCATGGCCGGCTTATCCATCTTATCCCCGTTAGTGCAGCATACTCTAGCTTTAATGATTCCACTTCTTTCCTGTGCAATTACAACACAGATTCACATCATTCCTCATCTTTCTACTGTACTCTGCCTTTCTTTTTATCCTCTCTGTGCCAAGCTGTCAAGGTTTTGTGAGCCACTTTGATTGATTAAAACAGAGGGTCACCTAGCACAGAGGACGTTAAAACACACACAGAGAGAGAGAGAGAGAGAGAGAGAGAGAGAGAGAGAGACAGAGAGAGGGGGCACTTTCAGACCTTTATTCATTTTGGCAGGAAATTCAATTTGTTGTGAACTTCATAACGCTAAATATTAGCAAAAGAGCATGTGAGCAGTGCAGAGTAAATGCGGAGTTGAGCAATTTTGCCTTGAGTGTTTTTTTAAGACAAAATAATAATGACTGTCTGACAGTACAAAATGCTGAATTTTTGAATATTGCTGGGAACTGGATAAAATATAAATGAATGGTGCATTGGTTCTACACTAAGCATGTTTTCTGAAAGGATTGCCAGTGCCATGTAAACATAATTAAGACGATAAATCTACTTCAAACTTCACAACTACCAAATCAACATGTCAACACCAGAAATGTGGTGACTTTTAAAAAAAAAGAACCCATTATAGTCAGTGATGCTGTCTACACTGGATGCAGCGCGATGTGACACAACGCAACACATTTTTCACTGATGAAAATGTGAAAATGTGTCACACATTTTTTTAACTGATGCTCCGATCTATTTCTGACATTCCACAAGCTCTTCCACAACTTCTGAGACAAAGTACAAATTAATTTGCAATGTTCGCTTTGTCACATCCAGTGTCAGCCTCAAGACAAGAAAATATGATGAGGCAAATCTCGCCCTCAGATTCACCAGGTGGGTAATAAAGAGACAAGCTGTGTGCCCTATGTAGTGTATATAGAGAATATGTGTACATGTTACGTGCCTAAATATAGATTCTGTCAGTATGAAGCCGAACAAGTTAAACTGCCAGAGACTTCACATCATGAACAAAATGAGAAGCTTATTGAAGTTTAGAAGATGTGGTAATGTATAAATTACCAGTTTCAAACCAATCATATTGGATTTTTTAAGCAGGGATATGTATGTCTGAGAGTGTATTTATTTGGGTGCATGTAGGTGGGTGGCTTGAAAATATTTTTCTGCACAAAAGTTGGACCCTGCAGAAAAAGTTAGAGAACCACTGCATTAAATGATGCACAATGTATGAGATATACGAGAAGAAAGAGACCACAGAATGTTACCATCAAACTGAGAAGTATTAAAATACAAAATATATAACAATGCAGTCACATCTTTCGGATAGAGAACCATCGAATTCTGAAGATTGCAATGAGGTCGGCATCTCTAGGTGTTAAACGACCACGAAAACGGTCCCGCGACACTTGGCAAAGAAAGCATCCAGGATTGAAAGACATTAAGCATCGCATTGAACAATTTCTGTAGCAAGGGCTTCCCAGCCTTTCCAGATGCCTAGGAAATGAAGCCTTTGCTGCCTGATTTTCTACCAAGGAAAAATATAACATTCAAATAATTGGCATTAATAATTGTTAATAATAAATATTCAGCTTATCACAGGATGCTGAGATTGACTAATCAGGATCAAACATTCAAGGTCAATATGTAATGTTGGATAATGTAATAAATGTGGATGCCTGTGCTTTCTCTCACTCTAAAACCGTTTTGAAACCTCTCCATCACACCCTTATCACTTTGACAGCCCATAATGCACTTGCACATCAGCAAAAATTCACTACAGGTTAAATAGTGTTAATGGAACAGTTTCATAACTATACAAATGTACGGAATATGTCTGGTACCCATGATATTTCATAAAACAAATAAACAAAACTATCCAGAAAGAACTTTACTGAGGAATAAACCCAAGGCGTGCAAGGAAGAGGAAATGGAAAACCTGGAGAAAAGTTGAAGGGAACTGATTGCAGGATGCTTTTAGTGGACAATGGAAGTTATCGATTCACTCCACTAATATAGTCTGATTAACGACACAACACAAAAACTACTTTGTCTATGTTTTGAGTACCGGAAAGGCCTTTTGTTTTTTAACAAAGTTTTTCAACATTTTTTCTTGTCTTATCTGTAATGCGCATACATGAGATAACACACTCACGTGTTGAACATATAATCACATTTCTGTTCAGTGTGTTTTTGCATTATCTGCTCTGGGACAGTAGGGGTGTTTGCATCATGCTTTCATTACCTGCATCTGCGTTCTGTGTCATGTGAGCAGCAGCATTCCACACACTGCATACATTTTTTGTTGAGAAGTTTTAATTCCATTTATTTTGTTGCTAACGGATAGGATCATAGCACTGAGACACAGGTAAACAGATAGGATAGACGAGTGTAGACACATGAGTTTCCCACCAAAGCATTTCCCTTGTGTATCTGTGTGGGATATACAAACTTAAGCAGTCTAATTATGAGACACCTGGCATCTATCAGTCTGTTAACAGATACACACACATAGCCAGCACGTCCACTTGCCCTTTCCATCCCTGTTGCAAAAAGGGGTCGGCTATAACTATATATGCATAAGAAATCATAAAAATTAAATGCTTCCTGGTTTTACTCCACTGGGAAATGCTCTAAATTATAAGGGCGTAGAGGACAACAATGGAATGTCAACAAGGTTACAAGCAGGGGTGCAATTGTCCTCATGGGACAGTCACTAGGGGGAAAGAGATAAATGAGGAGGGTGTATCCCCTCAGACGGAAAGAGGCGGGATGGAAGATTGAGGTGGATGGCGGGGTCATGTCATGCACAGGTCTCTCCTTATTGATTGCATTAGGTTCAATCTGACACTATTGGAGGTTAGAAAGCAGAGATAAGAGATAAGACAGATCATGCAACTCAAAGCCATTTAACACCCAACATGACTGATTTAATGTTACAAAAACCTTCCTTAAAATAAGCATGAAATCAAATTTGTCTTGTTAGACATTTCAGGTCTTACTGTGCATTCATACAAATTTTTGGGACTAATTTGGAAAATGAAACAAACCTTTTTCAAGATTTAATCAAGTTCCACCCTGTGTTTTATTTTCTCTGTGAATATTCTTCTTCACTCTGAATATCCATACTAATATAAAAATGAAATGGATGTTTTCATTGTGCTACAAGACTGCTACAAAAATCTGGGACAATGGAACTATCATAAATATTAATTAATATACATTTACTCTTCACTAAATAATAATAATAAAAGTATGTGTTTTACTGCTAGTTTTGGAGGGAACATCTTTGGAATTGTGAGTCACAATTTCCATGTGGTTAACGATGCAAAACTGTATCTTACCATTCATTAACACACACACAAACATACATCTTATTGACTTACATATACTCAAGTCAATAAGAAAAACAGTCTCATAAAACTTGTTCAAATTAGTAACAGGAAGCTTAATGAAGAGCAATGTATCATGGGACAAAGTAATGAGTGATCTATACAAGCTGTGAGAGATAAACATTAAACATCGAGCAGTTAATGAAAAAGTAAGATACTGTTTTGAATAGTCATCAACATGGAGAATCCACATGAAGTCACACAGATTTCTGCAGGCTTTGAACACCCATCATAAGCTCAGTGCATTTCCCTGCATGCTAATTTCTTTGATATTTTGGCTAATTTGATTACGATTTTAGATACCTGCACAGCTATAATACTCTAATAATTATAATACAGTTACAGGGATTAAATCCACTCCATGGAAATCCAAAAATTTTCCCTCCAAAACTAGCAGTAAAACACAAACCTTTTAGTGAATAGTAAAAGCACTGTAGAAGTTTAACAAGATAGCAGAGCTCAGCCTGGGCAAGCTGCGGTAAAGATTTAGATCTACAGTGTGAACTAAAGAATCGTCCTTATCTGCATTAGACACAACACGTCTCAACCTGCAGGAGCCAGGACCTAAAGAGAAGGGAGATAGAATGAGGGGTAGGTGGAGAGCGTCAGGGATAGAGCACTATAATTAATGAGAAGAGACAGGAAGGTCTGTAAACACAAAAATGGAGATGAAAATAGAGTGTCAGTACACACACACACACACACACACACACACACACTCACACACTTACACACATACACACAAAATGAGGGAGGTGGTGGAATAAAACATCCTGCTGAAGACCACACATGGAATACATGACACCATCCGAGACTGAGATAATCGCACACACATACTCTCATGGCTGTTTGAAATATATCACTCAACATCGGATGTTGAGACAAGGGTTCCTTAAGGCTGCGGATGGGATATAAGGATCGGATGTACCTATTACTGCATCTTTCTCTCATTTTAAGATCATACAAAAGGGTTCCTCTATTTCTGTGACGCTTCTTGTTGCTCACGCCACCTTCCATTAATGCTGTTGTCAGTAAACATATTCATCTCAGTATCCGCTGCTCAGATCTAACTCCCAACATTCCACTACCAAAAACATGATAAACTCCTTGATTTACTCCTTAAAAATGATACAGATCTCTCATAGTTTTGGTCTTGTATGATCCTGAAGGTCTTTGGCTTAATATTGAGGTTACATACAAAAGCACAATGTCAAAAATTGTCAAAATACACAATTCTTTGACCACAGGATGCTGTAATTGTTCCATCAGAATCAAGAATTCCAGAAGGGCATGTAATAATGACATGTATGTCTTTTATGGTCATTCCAAAGACAATGACATACAAGGACAAAACAATAACCAGACGTCACACTTTCAAGGTCAGTACTTTCAATGTTCATTACTGCGATAAAATCCATGCGCCTAAAAACATAGACTTATAAATATGGGCATGGACATGACGGAGGAGAGGAGAGGAGACAGCCCGGAGAGTTCATGGTCTGCAGAGAAGCAGATAAGTTTAAAGACAATGAGTAAAGAGAAAAGAAAGACACGGAGAAAGAACCAGCATTACCAGATTTTAATTTTTTTTAATGTTTATCATTAAGGCAGCAGGTGACAAATTATCACTTTCATCAGAATTCCAGCTGGACACAGAGGGAGGAAGATAAGGAGAGAGAGAAAGAGAGGGAGGCTTTGCAAATTTGACTCCAGGAAATAAAGCATAAATCCCTTAATGGACATCAAACTGAAAGGTTGGGTTGGTCTTAAAACATGGCATAAAAGTCAAATCTGCACAACAACATCCAGTATATCATGAATACATTTACCACACAGCTGACTCATGAAGATTATCTGGAGTGTTATTGCTTTTTTTAGCTTTATATTTTTCAAATATTGAAAAAAATTATATTGAAACCCTGAAAAACCATACTAATGCAAGATTACAAACAAGAATTATACAATACAAATGAAAATATACAGATCTGAAAGTTCAGAAGAGTAAAAGCTCAAAGACAGCTTTTTATGTTTAGGAGCAGCCATCAAAAATGTCAGCTCTCCAACCCCCAAAGATCCCATTTAAAGTCATGTTAAAACTATAGCTTCTAGCAACAGTGAGAGTGAGATCTGATTCTAGGAAAACAATGAGGAGAAAAGTTATGAAACAAATGGATGAAATTGAACAGGCTGCTCAGCTTCAATTGTTCTGGCAGGATGGACAGAAATTTGGGCATGTAGAGATAAGAGGAGGGATAGTCAGAAAGAGCCGTAGAGGAGGGCAGTGAGCTGGAACCTTGGGTGCAAGAGAGCGATAAGAACAGAGGCTACTGCTTCTGCCTTCTCTGTGTCCCATTGTTTCTTTTGTAATTCAGAAACAAGCGAAATCAGAGGCATAAAGTCGCTAATCAGCTGTGCCACTTTCACACACAGGATCTCAGTTCAAAAACAAAGTTCTGATTTTCACAATTCTGAATTGTGTTAATATGATGGAGACAGCACAATGTAAATAAACAACATTATCAGTGGGTGTAAATCCCTCTAACTGAAACTTTTCAGAGAAAATATGAAGAAATGGGGAATGATGACAATAAAAAAGTATGGCGCAGTGCACAAATATGAGAAGTATTTGAATAACATGATCAAAACAAACATTAGAGGAATGTGATGTAATCTTGGTCTTTCTTCTGTGCTGTGATTCATTGTCTGAGCAGTGAGGTAGGTGAATACGCACAAATCTGACATGAAAAGGCATGTCACAGTTTATCTTCTAAACATCACACAAACGCACTGTCGAGGTGACTGGAGCAGTGTGTGGTAGAATGAGAGGAAAGTGTCAGTCAGTGAAAATAGTCCTCTGCTATATTAGACCTGTTACTAAATCCCTAAAGAGCTACTGTGTCATGAACAATTTGCCTAAGACCACAGGGAATTGCCTGAATATAATCACATAATAACTGAACGATTGCATGCAGTATGGGCTAAGCTAGCAGACTAATCGGCTAGCAGTGTGCTAACTAGTTAGCTGAGTAGTTAGCTTGCAAAAAAACAATATATATTTTGATTATAAACTATTATATGTAAAAAAAAATTACATTAATGATCATAATGACGAACTCCGACAACATACCTTAAAGATACTTAGTATGATTTATAATAAATTCAACAGGCAGACTGTAACTGTGTCTGAAATCACATACTGTCTACTCTAGAATGTACTGCATTTGGTGTGAAACTTACTTACGAAGTATGAATGAAATTCAGATTTACTACATCCGCCATGTTGTCTGTGTCAGGCGGTCTACCAGAGTCAGTTGTGTCGCTTCACTGCCTTTCACTACTCCCCTCCCATGGCCTCATGGCATAGTAAAGTGTCCATCGAATGTGCACTCCAGAATCTTACTGGAAGCAGTTTTTAAAGTCTATGGTTTCGAAATACAATGTTCACATTCTGTGTTTCACATCATATAACCACCAACTACAACCAGCAAATAAATAGCTTGAATAAACTTAGACCTGCTAGAAACTAGCTACTGTGTACCATGTTCCAAAACAAAGCTTCCATCTTAGGTTTTTCCAAAAGGGTAAACACCTGGAGAAGATTGCACAGCCCCAGGATGTGTCCTGACTCTTAGGTAAAGTGTGGATTTTAGCATGTTTGCCAAAAGCGGGTGTGTGGGGGGTACATGGTCCATGTTCAGGCAGGTATAAGAAAGAGAGAACAGAGTAACAGAAGAATATAAAGTAGAAAACAGCAATCAGAGACTTTAAAAACCGGGGGTGCCGAGGGAGAGAAGGGGGCAGGGTGTTGGGGCAGTTTTTGCTTATCTGTCACTCAATCTGCACCCTCTAAATTTTGCCATGTGCTTTCCATTCCATTTTTTATAAATGAATAACACGGCAGGAGCTTTAGGAGTCATGCATTTAAAACGTGTTTTCATTTGAATGTGTGTTTGTTTGTGTGTGAAGAGGGCTCACGGTTACAGCCCCAGAGCAGTTTCATCCTGTTTTCATGACTTCATTGTTTAGTTGTGTTTGATGTCAGGCTTGAGCTCCACTCCGGACAAACCAACACAGGATGCCAACCCTACCGTGACACATAGCACTATGTGTGTAGGGAGTTTGTTTGACTGAAACAGGGCAATGATCCGAGCAAATAAGAGAAGTGGAACGAAAGAGAGGGAGCTTGCAACCAGACATGCCAGTGAGTATGTGTAAGCTGATCTTTGGAGTCATGAGTGTCCAGCTGTCTCTCTCCCTCTCTGACACTTCATCCAGATCTCTACACAACACTGTAAACTATCATTCCCAGAGACAGAAAGATGGAAAGATCAAGAGAGAGAGAGAGAGGAAGACTGAGCACAACAGACAAATGACAAAGAAAAGAGCACGCAATCTTGCCTGTTCATTAATTGGTGTTCCAATCAGTGCAATACAGGCATTCATCTTTGATGAACATTTTTAAGTAAATATATGCAAAAAAAAATAAAATAAAATAAAAGTTGAGTTGGGCTGGATTATCTGTTTGTCAACAAATGACAGACATGGGGAAGAGATTATGATTATGCAATTTCTTTTGAAAAACGGCAAAGTAATTACACACTTCAGATTTAAATTAACCATGAAAATTAAGGGTTTGATGTTAAATGTGGCATATATTCTGACTAAGGGCTATGGTTTTCTGAACAGCAAGCTTCTGAAATTAGTACATTTTTGATACGGTACACCCACAAATGTTGTGGATGTAACCTCAATACATTCGTCCAGCATGTAAAAGAAGCAGATGGAGAGATGGGTGGGGTTTCTAGGAGGGGTGAGGGCAGATCGTGGGGTAGAGGAGGTTGACTTTGACATTGATTACACCACCTTGTGTGTTGGAAGGGGTGTGTGTGTAGTAGTTAATGCCAGGACATGTTGCTGGTTGACGCCACCTGGCCATATAGCAGAGATGGCACGACTGACATTGGTTGGCAATGCTGCCCTCACCATGGAAGCACCAACAGGCAATCCCTGCCTGCTCTTGTCCTCCCTTTCTCACAGATCCATGGCAGATCCGATCCCCAGCTGGTACTGCTATCATTATGCTGGAACCTCCCAGGCATTCCATTTCCTATTATTTTTAAATACAGTTAAATCCAATTTTTTTATTTGGAATGAGAAAAGACCATTTTCTCAAGCTCCTGTTGGATAGCAATATGTATATATACTGAAATATTATGTAAGTTATAAACACATTCCTGAAACACATTTACTGTTAGCACACATTAACTTAAAGGGCTGTTTCTCCCTAAAATCTTCTCCTGGGGCACATGCAATAATTGAGAATGAAATGAAAAATCTGAAGATTTGTTTTCATGCAGTTACAGTCTATGGGTACTGAATAGGGATGAGCGAGTACAGCATTATCTGTATCTGTATCTGTATCTGTTAACCATATGAATTATCTGTATCTGTATCTGTACTCGGACTGGGCGGGGCCTAACCCGGAAGTGGGCGGGATTTAATCCGGAAGTGGGCGGTGCTTTACCTGCTATGTTGTTTTTAATCATGCAATTGATTTGGGTCGATTAGAAATTGTTATATTTATTGCTGATTAGAAAACTATTTACATGACAGCATCAGCATTGAGCTTCATATCAAAGGTTTTGATCACAATAACAAACTATATACAGAAAATTATATACAGAACTATATACAGTTTTGCAACAATGAATACAACTATGAGGTTGCAATTATGAAGAAAAATGTAATGAACAAGTTTTCATTTAAACATAACTTTCTCTTTTTTAACTTTTCATTTTTTTTATGATCAGTGTGATTTTTTTAAAATTTCCACGCCAGGTATGTGTGTGTGTGTGTGTGTGTGTGTGTGTGTGAGAGTGTGAGTGAGTGAGTAAGTAAGAGAGAGAGGGGGGGACTGTGTGTTCTATGGATCAAATAGTCTGACGTTGTTTTTAAAATCTGCATTCCTTTATTATGTATGAAATACAGCACGAAAGTGTCAGACACTCAGTGCGCGAAGTTAAACACTCGTTAGAGCCAGCAGACGGTAAAAAAAAATCAACCCGCAACCCTAGTCGTATTCTACCGAGCAAACCCCACGTTTACCAGAACTATACTGGCTAATAAGTAAGTAATACAAACAAATTGAAATATAAAACAAACCTAAAGCTGAAGAAACCCTAAACCATAGTTGTCAAACTCCCGGCTGGGCGTGTTTTTATGTCCGGCCCGCGAGATCATTTTATTAATGGCCCGCGAGATGGCCCGCGCTCCAGCTGCCTCGCCGAACACTTCCTGTATTAATCAAGTCTAGCTTATGGCTTATGATGCTTCGCGCTCGCGCTACCACCCTACCCTAAACGTTAATGGAAAAGACCCGCGAACCTGAGTGACCGAGAGAGAAAGACACCTGTTCTCGTCTCAGCGTTCTGTGTGTGAATGAGCAGGGCGGAGCCGCGGGACGCAGGAAATTTGCACGCAGACACTCAGCTGCCCAATGAGGATTTTTATTCAATCCGAGCACAGATAATGACTCGTATTACTCGTATGATACTCGTACTCGGTAAAAGTGCATTATCCGTACCGGATACTCGTTTCAGCCGAGTATCCGGCTCAACTCTAGTACTGAAGCCTTCAAACTCGAATGCATAATAAAAGCGGCCAATTCGACTGATGCACTATTTAAGTCCTCTGAAGTGTGACAAACCGACCAAAACTGATTTCAATATGCAACTCAACTGGCTCATTGAGTCTGTGATTTGAACTCAACCAGTTGGATTGAACTAATCATTGAGACAGGTTTCATGAATTAGATCCTACAAAAATAATTCATTCGTAAATTAAACTTCACCAATTCTCATTAACTCTCATGAACGTACAAAGGAGAGCTAGGCCAGATATCAAGGATTTTACTGAATAACTTACATTTTTTGTGTATTTCTCATTCAAAGCTATTACACGGCTTCAGAAGATTTGGAATATAATGCCCGTGTCACATGGGCTAACCAGTTTGATACTACCGTAATTGTTTTTGGTCCTTTTTGAAGATTGAAAGTTTCATTTCTCATTCATCAACAGTAACTGCAAGGAAAAAAACATTGAAAACACAGTCAGAATGTTACATTTTGGGTGACTTGTGTGTCCCTTTAAATCTAAGGAAACAAAGTGAACTTTGACCTTTCTACAAAAAATGTTTCCTTCTAATTCTTCAATATATTCCCTTTCTGTACCTCAATCTGTCCCACTCCCTTCTACCCTCATCGACCCCCCCCCCCCCCCGTCCTTGTTCTCTCGCTGTGTCTAATCATTCCACATTAATACCTGCATTCCAGCAGCCCCAGGAATGTCTTAACAATGTAGCCTTGTCCTTTAACTGCTGTACAGGTACAAGAGCGTGCGTGTGTGTGTGTGTGTGTGTGTGTGTGTGTGTGTGTGTGTGTGTGTGTGTGTGTGTGTGTGTGGTCAGTCACATATATACAGAAAATGAGAAGAGATACATGGATTTAGATGTCCTGGACTCACAATACCAATAAACAAATAATACGATTAAAAATTTAATTAAATGAATTAACATTCAAATGTTTGGGGTCGGTATGAACTTTTTAAAAGAAAGTCTTCTAGAAGTCTCTTTTTCACCAAGGCTGCTTTAAACTAAATCAGCCACATTTTGATATTCACTAATATTGGATTTTATTTACTGAGTTCTGCTTATATTGGCTTGTATATGTGACTTTTATAACTTTTACTATATGATGTCACCATTTACAGAGTACTATATAGTGGCTGAGCAGCTAAAGAGAGGAAAAACAAAATGAGTGAAAAGGAAAGGGGCTTCCCCAAAAGAAAAAAGAGCTGTTAACAAAGCGAGTGAGAATGAATGAAGGACAAAGGAAAGGGAAGAGCAGTGTGAGAAATTTGCCTTCAGCCCAATGAGGTACAGTATCACACTCACAAATGAGCAACACAAGCATTTCAAAGAGACAGAAAGGGAGGGAAAATCTCTAGATCAAGCATCTGATCCAGAATGGATGATTTTAATGAACATGTGTCCTCTGTTCTGGCTCCATCAGCCCTCCCCACTGCACCAGTCAATATGCGCCCACATGCCCGCTCCTACTCCCACTCCATTTGTTAATTGACTAGGGAATTCCACGTGCCTGTCACCATGATTACTTGGAAGGAATGGAGGGGTTAGACTGACCGCTGTTCCAAAAATGCTCAGCCAAGGTGGAGAGTCACAGCCGGTACAGTCAGCGGGCGTTGCACACCCCATATGGGACACAAGCAAGACCAAAGATAACAACAACACCAACAAAGTCCCTCAAACATATGCCAAACAGATTCTGTCTTCCTATGCATGTCGATCTCTTCCCCAAAAAACTGTCTAATTAAGTCTGTCTTAAAGAGTTAAAGCCCTGTGTGTCTTAGTGCAGAACCATTTCACGAGCTTCTGTGTTTTTAACGAACTGAACTAATCCAATGTAAGCCAAATGCCACCGTTGTCTTTTTTAATTGTCTTTTTAGAGATATTGAACTCTGTGAGGAATAGACAGCAAACAAAGAATTACTGGCCCTCATAAAAGCGCACAAAGCCCATTTCCTTAGATAATTCATAACAAGATTTTCATTTGTGCTACATTTTAGTTCTCCAAACTCGATAAACCTGTAAATTATGATCTTCTGAGATTCTAAGGCTGGTAAAAATATCCTTCCCAACGGAGGTGAAACATAATGTGAAAAATGCAAACTTCATCTGTGTATTCTACAAAGCGAAAATTACATCTAAAACCAATTACTGTCCATTAATAAGATTTAATCTAAGGGCAAATGGATGGCTACAACATTTAAGAAATGACAAGGTATGAAATCTGAAACTCAGTAGGAAATATAGCCATGCTAGCTGTCAGTCATGCTATACTGTGCAGGGAAATTACTGATTGGTTGAGACTATGCAGGGGGGGGGGGGAAGGGAGGGGAACCAATGCTGGAGCCCCGCAGGCCTGAATATGATTATCAAGCTGTGTGTCAATCAGGAAAGCAACAGAATTGGATTTGGCACTGAGGTCCTTGGGGTCTATCAGACCCCCTTCCTGATTAGCTATCAGCCAGGGACACTCATTAACCACAATACAGAGGAAGAAGGAGAGTGAATCCCAAAATAGATGCTTTCCAGTGACAAATGTAAAAATCTTTTTATGTGTATACTCCCTTGTCTTTAAAATTAGATAAATGTATTTAAGAAGCAAAATTGCATAAGATTGCATAAGATAAACAATTACGTTTATTTTATTTTCCCTAGGGGCAAAAACAAGCTACATATTAGCAAGGGTGCATTAAATCTATCAAAAGTGGTAGCTAAGACTTTTATAACGTTTGATGCTAAAATTTCAATGAGATGCAATGTTGTTGAACTTTCTCTTCATCAAAGAACCCTAACAAAAAATGTATCAAAGTTTCCACAAAAAAACTGTTTCGACATTGATAATAATAATAATACATGTTTCTTGAGCAGTAAATCATCATATTATAATGATTTCTGAAGTATCAAGTGACACTGAAGGCAAATTGTGTCAAATTCGGCTTTGCCATCACAGGAATAAATTACATTTATTTTTTATTTTAAAAATTAAATAAGAGATTTCTGTTAACATTAAAGATCTTACCAACCCCAAACAGGTGCTGTGTGCATATATATATATATATATATATATATATATATATATATGCAATCATTTGTAATTTTCCTAATGAAGAACATTTATCATGTTTTAATGATGTTTACATATTCTTAGTAAATAATAAAACAAAAATACTGATCAAATAAGGGAATTTTTAAAGAGCAAGATCAAGAATTTGGTAATATGAGTCTTCAGTCTGGTCATATTCAAAGTCATGTTCACACAGGTTTTACAGCATATGGGAGAGCAAAGTGTGTATTACAGAGACAGAGGAGGCTGTGGGGGATGAAGTTGAGTAAAGCGAGAGACACTCTTCTCCCGCAGGTAATCACCTGAACATGTGTCTCCTGAATGAAATGTAATCTGTCACCCAATCTCAGCGTGAGAATGGGGAAGCCCCATTCTCAGACATTTAAACCCTCTACTTGAAATCCCTATGACCATGTAAAGTGCAAACATTATAAATGCTTTTTTACCCATTTGAATGGCCAGAAACCACCTTGGTATTATGCAGTATTTTTTAATAATCTACTACAACGCACCTCAGACATATATATACTCACAAATGCACTCCCATGCATTTTTAAATTCACCAGAGGGCCTTGTGGTGTTTCATGGGTCAAGCACTATCCTGAGTAAAGCAACAATGCGGTTTATCAAACTGTGACCATTTTCATCAAAGAGGTTAACAATTCTCAGCTAACCATTAGCCAAAAAAGCGGTCTCTCAAGGAAAAAAAAATGTCCTTCATGTTAAAGGCACATGCTACACAAATGGAGAAAGAATGATTGTGAAGTAGATTGCAGATGACAAATCACAGTCGGAAACGCAGAACCTGGACGTCTAGTTTCACCCATTGAACTATGATTTACCTGAACAATATTTAAACAGTGACTTTTGTTTAAGTGTGATGTTTAAGTTAACATCAAACAAAAACCAAACTTTTACATTTTTGAAGGATGTGAAGGTGTGTGTGTTTTTCAGGTGGTGCGAGTGCAAACAAAAGATCAGGATTACAAATAGTGTTTGTGTGTGTGTGTAATTTTCAGTGAGACCCCATCTTGAAGGGTCTGTGGAGTGCGGGGCAGTGAATAGCTCATCCCGGGGGTGCGCTCGACTAACCAAACAGCCGTAAGCTGAGGGCTCTAAAGGCTTTTTCTCTCCCTTGCGTCAGTAGACTGTTCTCCAGGGAATGTTTGCCAGCTGATAGTATGAAGACAATGGGCACTGTCTGCGTGAGGAAAGGGATGTTTGAAGAGCTCTTAAACAAGCACTGTTTCAACATGACTGTGTATTAAGTCACATCAGGTAAAGCTGGCACAGTTTAAATCAGGTGCAACGGAGGTCCAACTGAGATATGACGCAAATGGCCACAGACTCTCGTTTAAACTTCAGATGGCATCATTTAATAAGTGTGATTAATGTTTGTGAATAATTTAGTAAAATAATGACTTGATTATGTTAAACTTTAAACTTTTTTTACTTTAACATTTTGAAATGCAACAGTGGCTACAAAATCACTATTTTTAAAGCAAAATTGAAATAATGTTTATTCATAAAAATGGATTATTATTATACACATATTCGTTATTATATATTTCTATAATATATATATATGTGTATAAATTAAAGCAAATACATGTGAACATTCGAATATGTTAAATATGTTTGTTTTTTTAAGTAGGAAGAAAATATTTTTATTATTATACGCAACTGGCCAAAAATTATGCCTGGGTTAAGAAAACTGGAAAAATCTTCACTTCAAACAATGGAAGGACTTTTATGTCATTTACTGTTTTGTGCCATGTTTTGTAGAACTTAGTAGTTTTTCTTGTTGATTAATTCCTGATTGTTCCCAGAGGTGTCTTGTTTTCCAATCCTCCTTGGGTTTAAATACCCCGAGTTTAGTGCTGTAGTTAAGATCACCTAAACCGAGACTAAGTCGAGACCAAGACCAGCGTGTGTTGAGCCCAAGACAAGACAAACCAAGACCAAGACCAAGACTTTGTGGGGTTGAGACCAAAGCATGACCAAGACCAAGACAAGACAAGACCAAGACTTTGTGGGGTTGAAACCAAGAAAATACCAAAACCAAGTCAGGCCGAGGCCAAGTCAAGACCAAAATCAGCACTCTTAAAATCTTCTAAAAGATCAATATCTACTATCTGAGAAATTTCTTACTTTTAATCAATAAATACAGTTAGAATAATAAGACACTATATAGAGCTGTTATACCAATCAAATCACTAACAATAAAATTCATGTTGCATAATATTTGTGTTGCAAATGTGGCACAGAAGTTACATGTGAATTGGCACAATCACACCTGGATAAATAATGTTTAGATTAATTTAAAAAAATAACGTTTTGGAAAAATAAAATGATATCCCTCCTTAAATATGAAACTGAAATCAAAACACTCAATGAGCAAAACAGCAAAAACTTGTGTCTGAAATTTTACTTCTTAATATTAACTTCTTGTTTATTGAACGTTTGTATAAAATCAATATCCTGTTTGCAATTGTGCTCATATTTGTGAAAACCTGATTCTTACTCTTGTAATATTGCTTAATTATATCCTATGTAACAATGTAATATTGGTTTACAGACAGACAAAGAAATTTTGAATACATCCAAAAACACAAGAGAATCAATTAAATGTTATGTTGTAGTTCATTTCTTGGTCTTGCTATGAGCTTTTGTTTTTGTCAGATAAATAGCTTAACCAAGTTTAGTGTTTTGATCTAATCTATATATTTAAAATATAGTATATTTATGGATATGGATATATGTATTTATAAATTATTTATTTAAATATTAAGTATATATGTAATATATAATTTAAGCTATATCACCCAGCCCTATGTGTAATCAACAAAACTGATCAACGATGACAGAAAACAAGCTTTAGAAGTGTGTCAAGATGAAGCATTTCTTGTAAACCAAATCCCCAAACACTGCTAGGATAAACAAATCAATGCAGAACAACTAATGTCCATCTCCAAATCGATACTGGTATAATAGAGCTAAGGGAGATGCGGCAATGTATTACAAGTTGGCCGATAGTGTAGTATGACCTAAGTTCCTCGCTAAAAAACGATGTTTTCCCCAAAAGGAAACCCATCAGCCCTGAATCCATTAGGAATACCTAAGAGAGGCCTCAGGATTTGCGTCGGCCAATCACCCTGACAATCTCCACAGCTAAATGGATCAGCCGCTCTTAACCTCGTCTCCCCAAAGAGCCTCTGAAGCACCTATTCTTCAAAGCACTATGCCCCAACACACAGATGCAGCTTTTCACTGTGTCTCATATCCTTCGGCTCCCCACTTTAGTATCAGACCACTTCAACATCCTTCACAGAAAACAGCCATCACACACACACACACAAACACACACACACGTATCTTCTACATACTCTGTATTCTGTTTCCTGTATGCCACTAATAACACCCTTGAAGCTTCAGTCTTGGAGAAATCAAAGGGCAGCGGGCTACTAAACTTCCTCTATCCCTGTTTCTGCTATGCCAGGATGCTTTGTAGTGTGGGGAGAGAGTTTGGAATCCAAAAGGACTGGGCAGGACCCAGATTTTATGAAAGATGGGAAGATTGGTAGGGGGCCTGAATGCTGCAGGAGAAGAAGAGGGAAGGAGAGATGGACGGGTGCTGCTTTTTTTTTTGTTGAAGGAATGACTCAGAAGAGCTGGTTATAAATTCTGAGGGAAAGAGCTCAGCAAGTCTGCATGAATAAATTTTTTCCTGGCAGCAGAGATTCTATATAGACACACTGTTTGTCCTCTCAGTCAACCTCTGTGTGCGTACGCACCCACAATACCAACCGTAAATCACAGAAAACATCAATGGTCACCCACTGATCGCACACAGCACCGCCATTACTGAAAACAAAGAGAGAGACTTACAAACACAGAAGCAACCCAGACAGAGCTAATCCACAGCATTAAAACTCTGTGTGTGTGTTGTGTCTGGGTGTGTAACATCTGTAGCTACATCAGATCAGTCAAGATCAAAGTCAGTTAAATTTCAGTTAGACCAAAACAATAATTCATCTTTTTAGACAATAACATGACTAAAAAGACAAAAAATACAATTCAGAGACAAATCATTTACTCGTCCTCATGTTGTTCCAAACCTGTATGACTGTTTCTACTGTGGAACACAAAATATCACTAAAATATCATCAATATCATCATGGTATGGAAAAAGAGCTGGAGCGATTTCAGAAAATCCACAGAAGAAAGAAATACAGGTTTAGAACAACATGAGGATGAGTAAATTACGGAATTAAAATTTTTGGGCAACAACTATCCCTTTAATAATTCTAAAAATGGTGATTTTAAATTATTAAACATTTAAAAGATACTCTGCAAAATTAATATAAATTATTATTTATCCTATCCACGAATGCCATCAGAATTTTGTTGTGTAACTGTTAAGTTCGCATAACTTATTTTTTTCAATTACACATAAAGTGTCAGGTTTGTGGGGTAAAGGGAGGAGGCGAGGAGGTGAGGACTCAAATGCAAGGAGAGAAGGGCTTTTATTTGATGATAAAAACAAATCAAAATTACCAAACAACCCCCGAATAATTTGTTCGGGCCCCAAAATTATCAAACAAAAACTACCCCGAGGGGGAAAACATAACAAAATTAGACTAGACTCAACTGACTTGATTGGATTGGACTGGACTTGACACCACTTGACAAAATACGACAACAAAGCAGCACAGGACAGCAAACACAGGGACACTAAATACGGAACAAACAGGGCAGGTAATGAGGGAGGATAGGTGGGGCAAATCAAACCAATAACGAGGAAACAAGACGTGCGGGGTTACACAATAGACAGGAGAGCACATGGCACAAGAAACACATGTGACAAGCCATGTGTTCAGACAAAAACATGATATGAACACACAGCCAATGAGAACACTCATAAGCCGTGTGTCCACACAAAACAACATGATTACATGAAAGTGCGCAGCCAGTGAAAACAAGCTCTGCACTACATAGCACAAAATAAGACATGACATGAAAGCATGCGGCCAATGAAAACACGAACCGTGTGCAACACAACAACTGACGCGGACAAGAGCACGTGCAGCCTCAGCAAACACAAAACCGCACGCACTCACAGAACATGACAAAGCGCACGAGTGAACACTTGTCTCTTGCGCTCACAAGAGAAGACAAACACATGGAGCATTAATGTCCAAATCCCGACACAAAACTGAAGCCAAACAAGTGAACCGAAGTGCCGGGACACTAACACCATGCCCCGCACACAAGACTTGTCACAGACAGGAGAGCGCGCAACTCGAGCACACTCAAAGTCACACGGTCACATGAAGACACAACAATAGGGCAGTGTGGCCTACCGAAGTGAAAGAACACTGACATAAAGTCTATTACACAATAATTTTAAGGCAATGGGTTTCCTCACTTATTTAAGTTATTTCAACTCATCACTTTTTATAGTGAACCTTAATAACACTAAACATAATGCTAAATGATATCCAATTATGTATTATAAAAGTACAAAAAACAGGTAACACATTTATGGTTTGAAGTTGATAAAAGGATACTTGTGCTTTACTGATATAGTTGTGGGGATACACTAGTCATAAAAGATCAAGAAGCATTGGTTTAGATGATATGAAGATGAAAAGATGAGCTGCTTGGTATCTCTTTCACAGCAACCATGTGGTTGCTGCTGCTTTGTGCGAGCAAGAAATGAGCTTTCCTCAAACCGTCTGCCAAAAGGACTGCTGCCAATTCAATAACAAGCTTTCACAATGGGTCTCAAAATAATGAAAACAAGACCAAACTCTCTTGATGTTATTTAAGGTGTTAAGAATAATTTAGTAATTTTTTCTAAGAGGTAACACCCCCTGTCCAAATATGCCTACTTCCCTTCTACAAAAAAAAAAACAGTACATAAAAAGAAAAGTATATCCTAATTCACAGTGTACATAAAATAATAGGCAAAAGGACCTTAATTCTTCTGCTGAGGTTCTTTCCCATGAGGCCACAGGAAAGAAAAGTTGGGAGTTGCAATGAAGTGACACAATTGATACTATAGGGCATATGATTAGATGTCTTAATTTCTTCATTTTCAAACCATTAAACTGATTAAAAATAAAATAGAATCCACCTTTTTAGATTCTTTTTTTGAAACCACAAAGTGGGTTCTTCATCAAATGCAGAACCTTCTCAAATAGTACGCAATTGCTACATGGTGTTAAACCACTAAAATGTGACCTATGTGTAAAAAATGCTCTATGATCTAACAGCAAAGTGCCATATTGTGATCTTGGATCAAAACCAGTGTGTTGTGGTTGCGTGACTTGCTTTCACTGGCAGCCTGCTCGTCCATCTGTGCCGAAAGAAAGAGAGACAGAGAAATAGAGACGGGATAGGAGAGAGAGAAACTGGGGGGTTGAAGAGTCAGGGGGCGAGATGTAACCTGTCCCCTGCTGAATGCTTCTCATTCCAAGCAGTGACTACCCCCTCCTCACGGGCATGAATCACAAAGCTGATCCGAGAGACTGGGGCCCACACTAGAGACCCAAATCACTTTACCGCCTCTTTCCACCAATATCATCGTCACCGACCAAATTAGCACCTTGACTTTCTTTATGCTCAGGTGTGTGTGTGTGATGGATATCTATAGGAGCTTTGAGCTTGCAGATGCCATCTCAGACATAAGATTGGCTTTTATCTGCTGGCCCAGCACAAAGAGCAGGTTTTAATTTGAATCCTCCTAATACCATAATAATTACTGCCGGCTGCAGGGGGTGATGAGTGTGTGTGTGCTTACGTTTGATGCCGCTGCGGTTGGGGAGATTCTGCTAAGGAGAAAATTTAACCACGGAAATGAGTAGGGGAAATAGACAAAGAAGGGATGCGTGTTGTTTCTGCATGGCTCCTTAAAACTCAGCTGACAAGCTGTCTCTACAATTTTTTCCGCCACCTTCTGACATCATACCACGATCAAATGAGCAGTCACCAAGGTACAAATACCACCTAAGGATACTCAACTTGGCGTATGAAAATGCAAATAGTATTGTTTAAATATCATCTGAGACGGGATTGCTTTGGTATCAGTGCTGGTGGTTACAGGAACAAGGTCATGTGGCTCCAATATGAGGCTGGACGGGAACCATTTTAAATGCTAATCACTGAGACTTCCATTATAAGGCAAATTATCTGAAAGCTCTAGCAGAGGCTGGCACACCTCTGGGAGAGGTAGGAAACAAATTGAAATGAACGGGCTGACTTCCAGCGGCTGTCATTTGGCAGTTAAATGCTACAGATCAATTGAAACGTATGCCCCGGAAAGAGGATAAAGTCATTAAAAGAGGTTTTCCTGTTGACACGCACAAAGAAAAGAAGCTAAAGAGTTTGCGGAAAAGAAGCGATTTTCAAACCCACTGAGCTTAAGTAGTCATGGATCATGTGGTATGATTTGCATACTAGAAACAGCCGAACAGGTCTGAGCATCTGAGCTGACAGATAGTTTGGCATCAAAAGAAAGTAACTGTGGATCCCATGATCAGCCCAATTAAAGAACATCGGGAAAGAGTTAATTCTTAATAACATTTGAGTTAAAGAGAGAGGAAGGGAAAACAGCTACAGAAGAGAAGATCTCAGAGGACCCGCTTTCAGAGCAACAGAAGCATCACTGATCAGTGCATTAAACCCCAAAACAGCAGCCTGGAGACTTGACTGAGCTCATCAGAAGAAATACTTCATCTTTCTGTCTCTCTGCACATATTTTCAAACTCTGGGCATGAGAAGAGTCTCAAACAATGGAAGGGCACAGAGGGATAAGATAGGTAGGTAAAAAATAAATAAAGAAAAAAGAAAAAAAGACTTCAGATAGCCACAGAACTGAAAGAAGGTGAGAACACTGGAAGAACCAGATACACAGTAAGGGAGGGGAGTGAGAGAGCCTTAAGAGCAGATAGGAAGATAAAACACAAGTACCTCTGGGATGTAGAGGAATGTATGCCTGGGAGGGTTTTTAATTTTTTTTGGAGGGAGCTTCTTTATATGAGTATTTTTACTCATACAGTCATGTTAAAGTGGATTCTCAATACAGACTGAAGTCAAATTGTATGTTATAAATGTACATTTGGCAACAAAATGAAATATTATCCACAAGTCAAACAGTGAGGTAATTTGCATTTAGGCTTCATGTTGAAAGCATAAATACATCAATAGATGAGAGAGGTGGTAAAGCTGGTCAGTCGGAGGCGGAGCTACAGGAGGGGCCACACTGCACCAGTCCTGAAACATTATTGGGCATAGGAAGACACTTCATAGGAACACTTTAAATCAGAGCAAAACTGTGCAACTAACTGCACCATAGCACAAAGCTATATTCTGAGAGAATACTAACAGATATTGCTTTACTTCTCTCAGGTTCTTAATCAATTTTAAAATTAAAATAAAAAAGATAATTTAACAAAACTTAAATAAAATTAATAGTTGCTTTCATCACAACAAATTCTACTGGTCACAGAAAAATGTGTTCTTGCATATTCCCATATTTTAACTCCAGTACTGGTATTGTACACAATAAGATCAAGGCACCCAGCACACAATTCTTCATATGTAAGTTTTATATCTACCCAAGATATCTGTACAAATTTCAATAAATAGTTTAACAATAGTTTTAAATGTCGAACATTGTGAACCCCGTTGTAAAAACAAGGTGAAGAGTTAACGAAGATTTCATTTACGCCATTATTTAAGATTGTATTGTCTTAAATAGATTTTTTTTTAAGTCTAAGAATGAGACAAATTTCAATAACACGTAGCAGTAATAATACTGACGCGATATGAATTTGGAGTCTCGCAGCCGCACATTTGAACTCGAATGAAAGCAAGCGCGTCAATCCAGCGACAGTGCGCGCGGAGCAGGAGCGTCCCTCCCCTCCTCAAACACCGAGACCAGTTTAGGTTGTAAACCCTGTAACCATTCCCCGACTTAAACACGAGCAACAGACCCTCAGAGACGCCTACAGCCACAAAATAGCCTGTTTTAAAATGTCCCCTGCAAACGCCTCTAAAGTTGCTTTCGACACTTCAACTTGCGCTCAAGGTAACAGGTTGTTCCAAGAACCCGCAGAAAAGTAACCTGTTCTTAATTTACACCACATTCAAATACGTTTATACACTGAAAATGATGAAGTAGGCCTATATCTTGTAATTACTTAAAGAAATCAGAATAATTTCGTTTTTTAATAAAAGTAAAATCGCAAATGCTCTAAGTATTCTCATTAGTAGCCTCCTTACCTTGCAGGGTAACAGCAAGCAAGGTGCAGCAAAACCCGAACCGTCCCAACATCGTTCTCTCCATAGTTGCGTCTTAACTTGGCGGCTTTGTTTCGCGTCGCGTCGTTGTATTTCTTCTCAGCGTCTCGTCTCGGTCCAGCTCCCTCACGCTCACACGCAGCAGTGTCGTGCGCTACCCCGTCCTTCTTGGCGCAAGAAATCTGATGCGGATGGCAGTGACTTGGCTGATATATTTGCACAAAAGGTGACCGTGCGCCCCTCCCCTCTCCTCTCTCCTCTCTCCCTTCCCAAACGAGTAAAGTACTACTCGAGTGAGCACATACGACCAAGAGACGAGACAAGATAACACAACGGCTTATTTATGAAAAAAAGGTTGATACTTTGTATAAAAGAGATGGCTAATTTTGAAGGAACTAAGCAAATCTCATAGGACCTGTTTTGGAATGATCTCTAAATCTGTAGTACCTTAACCTCTATGCACAAAACGTGGGGGTAAACATGTTGTAGGCTAGATGACAGATTTTGTGTGATTGACAAGGATGTACTTGTTTAATTACAGCTCTTCCATCGTTTTAGAACATGCATTTGTGTGCCCCTTTGGTAATAATAGTCTCTCGGCTCATACTGGGTTTCAAACAGGCATTTCTGGGATAGCTGGAGCAAAATAGCTGCTTGACTTTTTTCAGGGCATGCATGAGAGAAGTGTGCATTATCGAACCTGATAAGAGGAGAGAGGCTTGGGAAATAGAATAGGGCAAAGTGATGAAAGAAGAGGAGAGAGGGAAGACAGGAGGGTGGAGCATTTGTGAGGACGCAGTGTGATATATTCAGCTGTGTCATTTCTGATACTTTGCGCTATTCTTGGGTCATGACAGCACAGCAATGTATTAAACTGCTTATCTCATAACGCCTGAAGTGACTTTTTGCACTTCAAAGTTCGCATAGAGACTGGTAATGCACAAGCGTCACTTTACTCTAATGCCTAAAATTCAGTGCAATGCATATAAGTTAGCGAATATTCAAAGGATCCTCTGGGAAAAACAGATAAGTTAAAGTCTGTTTTCAAGAATCAGTGGTTTGATAGTAGAGATTGTTCACAATAGTCGACCTGTGTCCTCCAACTTTTCTGATTCCTTTCTCAAATAAATGATTTTATAAAATAAAAAAAGTTTTTAAACATTGTACTGTATTACAATAAATTGGCACCAACCAAACTTTGTGTTATTTACTACTGAAATGTTAGTCAGCTGTTATTTAATAATAACCATCATCTATTGATTTTATTTTATTTTTTACTTTCATCAAGATTGATCGGCTGATTGGTTGATTGATTGATTGTTTTACTGCCATCCTCTGAGAAAACAGAGGAATTAACCCTAAAATAACAATACAAGCAGTGCATAAGCCAAACAATAGCATACTGACTCTGTGACCTTTCCACGCCTCATGTTGACCCTAAATGTTGTAGTGATCTAAAGTGTGTGTGAATTTCACCAAAAGTGTCATTTTCTTTGGGAACAATAGCATCAGAAGTGCAGAGTGCGTGTCTGGATGATGGAGGGATGTAATGATAAAATGATGAAAAGGGAGAGAAGAGGTTAGAAGAACTCTTTGATACTTGTGTCAGGGTGTGACTAGCATGGGGCCTGGGGGAACAACGGGGATACAGAACAGAAGCGGGGAAGAGAGAAACAGAATGATAAATTGGGGCTTAAGGGAGAGGAAAGAGGACTGCACACCAGGCAAGTAAATCAGAGAATGAATAAAGGCAGACCAAAAAGAGCATGGACAGAGAAGCAGAATTGAATTTGATGCTCGTTTTTACATTACAATGGCAGGTTGTTATGTAAACTGCTCTCACACTCACCATCTCTTTTGTATTTGCCTGCATCTTTTCAGTCGCGTGTTTGTTTACCCTCAAAATACATTTTAGTATAAATGGTATTCCTGCCATTTAGTTTTTTTTTTTGTAGAACTGCTGAATACAGAAGAAACACTGGAATAAAAATCTTGTAACCATTGATATTTTTTCTTTTGTTAAACGTCTCTTTTATAGAGAAACTTGGAATAGAAGCAGGGAAAATAAATGTATTTTGAGTCTAAATAAACCAGTGCACAAACGCTTAAAAAAAAACATAACACTATTTTACTGACTTTGTTACATGTTACAAATAACAGTAAATTATATATAATTACACGCATCTAACCCTAAACCAAACCACAATCCTAAGCTTACCTTGTATTATATTTCATTAATTCAATGTAATTGCACTAATAAGGACACCTTAAAATAAAGTGTAACCAAAAAACCCTTTATCATGCACAGTATTTTTCACATCAGAAATACACACCAAGGTCGTAATCACTCTATCAGGTTTTTAATTTTCAAAAATAACTGTCATTATTCCCTTTAGTGCATGGTTACAAAACTAAATGAGTAAAGATGCAGATGTTAAATATTGATTGGAGTTTAAATTATTTTATAATTTTACATGTTTTAACATCGGAAAGCTTTTGCAAAGACAAAAAGTCAATCTCAATGTACAGAACCATCAGACTTGCGTGTTTAATTGTAAACTAAATAAACCTTAAAGGGTTCTTTCAGGTGTTTATAGATAGACAGACAGACAGACAGACAGACAGACAGACAGACAGACTGACAGACAGACAGACAGACAGACAGACAGACAGACAGACAGACAGACAGACAGACAGACAGATAGATAGATAGATAGATAGATAGATAGATAGATAGATAGATAGATAGATAGATAGATAGATAGATAGATAGATAGATAGATAGATAGATAGATAGATAGATAGATAGATAGATAGACAGACAATAGTTAATTAATAGTTAATTTTAATAAAACTTTATGAATTAAAAAGCTTGTAAACATACTTTATCTCTAGATATAAAAAAACTTAACATAGAAGTATTGCAACAATTTAATTTAACTTATTTAATTAATAATTTAAGAATTTTCTCATTATACAGAAACATTATAGCATGAAGTGTTCTTTAAAATTGAGTCAAGAACTCTAGGGTTTGAGTGGAATGCTTAAAAATGGTAACCATTTTTGTCTGAAATAAAATGAAAGATCCATATTCGGCTCTACTTTCCAGAATGACCGTCACACCACACTAAACCCACAAGCTGCATGAATCCTTTAGATCTCGCCATAACAGTCTGTCATCATGGCGACACAGTGTCAGGATTCAACCCAAAAAGTTTGCATATTTGTACCAGTTATTTCGGCATGGCACGTGGGCGGACATGCTGACATTTCGGCTGCAGGGTTCATCCTCATGAGGGCTTTCAGTAGAACAATAGAGCCTATCATTCCTTCCCCTCACAGCCTGGCTGAACATCTTTCTCTATACACAGAGCAGATTATCATCAACTACAGACCACACAGATCAGAGCGGGTGTGGGTGAACTGACCTTAACTCATGCCAGAGGTCAAAGGAGCAACTGAGGAAGACATGGAAACTGATCGCGCTCTTACACATGGCAGAAACTCAAGAACAGCCTCATTAGCTCTGTGCACAATGACACTCACTGGTTTACTGTAAACACACTAACTTTTCAAATTCCCTGCCTGTTAAACAATGTACCCAATAAAAGACTTTATTTAACACTCACACAGATACAAGAGGGTTTAAAATGGGCAAATGGGATTTTTTTATTGCATTTAATAATGATTGTACTGATGTAATGATTTTTTTACTGCTGTATGTACACACATACAAACTAACACACACATACAAAAAAGAGACAGTAGAACGTAATAGTAAAGTTAAAGACTTGCATTATTACAAAATATTTGTTTCAAATAAATGGTGCTCTTTTACACCCTGAAAAATGTATTGTGCTGTCCATAATACTATGTAAGATACAAAAAAGTAGAACAACTTTTTGGAATTGATAGAAAAATAAGAAATTAGCACAAAATCAGAATAGAATGATTTCTAAAGGATCTTGTGACTGAATACTGGAGAAATTATGCTGAAATCATGTTAAAATAAAAAAGAAATGTAAAACTTTAATAATAGTTTTTACACATATTTCACAATATTCCTGTTTACACTGTATTTTTTATCAAATACATAACGAAGTAACATGCTTGAAACATAGTATACCCTCTCTTGAACCGCGAACATTAAATTCATATTCAAAATAATTTCTCTCTGGAAATAAATATTGAAATATTCATACGCCGAAACAGCATCCTTGGAGAATTTAAACCTTTATCCATTTTTAGCACTCCCTGTCTCCACACACATATTCCTGAACCACGCCTGAGGTCCATTTCCGCACCGAGTCGAGAAGTAGCGTATGAGCTTGAGTAGGGATGTGGGTGTTGGAGCTTAAGGCAAAGTGAGGAAATTTTTCAAGGAAAAATTCCTTGACTCACTTTAAAGAGAAGTGATAAAAGTTCTATGGAATGAATTAAGTAGTAATTATGGATGAACCTAAACATGACTGTTTATGTATGAAGAATATTAACGAGGCAGCCATTGTGTGTGTCAATAAGTCATACCAGCCACAAACCATTGCATAATCCCAACACAAAGACTGCAGTCTGATCTGTGGGCACATCAAAACATATTTACACCTACAATACAGCTCAAGTTCCCTCAATTGCACTTGATGATTAAACCAGTGCAGTATGCAGCAAAAACATTTTTAGCTCAGATTTCTTGTCTCTAGAGTCAGATCATGGCAGTGTTTGTCCACCTGTGCATCCATTAGACTGTGCTTCTGTCTGTGAGTGTTAGCTGGTTCACATCGGGCCCCATCTGTGTGTATTAAGGCCTGTTTCCGTGCCAAACCCCTCTGATGTCACCTCCCCGGAGGGGCCTCCTTCTTTGAGGGGACCCCGAGACTAACCGAAACCAGCGCACACTCAAACTTCTGCTCTTTATCGACCCAACCAGTGTGCTAATCCTGTCCCATCGCCTAGTTTTCTTCTCACAATCTGATTTTCTTCCACATTTCCTTAACCTAATCTCCGCCCATGTTCTGCCTCATTCTATTTATCCTTGTTTCTGCTTCCTCTGTCACCCATAAGCCCTTTCTTTACTATTCCATATCTGCTCATCTCATTCTCACCCTCTATTACTCATGATGTTGGTCATTATCTTATTAGCCGCCAATGACGGAGCATTCAGAGAAGAGAACCTATGACACACGCTCTGCCACAATAATGGAGCACAGGCACTAATGCCAGTTTGCTGCAGAGACCGTAGAGAGATTGCTGGAAATCCCAGCCTGCAGCGGTCAGTGCAACCATCTCTGCTGCCAGGCTCCCAGCATACCCGCTCATCAGGGCAAATGTGACAGGGCAGCAGAATGGTCAAGTGCTCCTTTAATCAACTTACTAGCTGATTCACTCGTGTCTGCTGGCAGGAATAGATTGCAGAGATCTGCAAAAACATGACTTTATTCAAGTTAAAAGGAAACTGATGTTTTCAAAAGCCAAGGACAGTATAATGTACACTCACTGCAGTAATTTCTTGAAAAGGGTTGAGACTACATTTACTGCTCAGGCATGGAAGCATAAATCAATAGGAATCATAATCAATACTCAGCATATGGTGAGGCGCAGCATCCCACGGGAGAGAGTGTGTGATTGTGAATGTGTTCAGCAGGCTCGGTTGGCTTGAGCCTCTTCTGTCCCTTTGATCATGCGAGCAGGTCTCTGTCAGACCCCCTACAAAAGCTCACGCTTGACTCGGTCTCTCGCTCACTCACACACATTGAAATGCCGTATTTGGATTTACAGTAAAGAAAGAATCAAGGGATGACAGTGGATGATGAATTATTTTTAGTTAATGCACATGGTGCTGATGCAGCCACAATGTGAAGCAAAGTCACCGCTTGGGTGTGCATTAATTATCAATAATTCAACAGCCAATTATTCCTAATAAGTAAGCTCATAAACACATCTTGTGGGAGAACTGCATCATTGATTTAGCAGCTTGTTTAGAAACAGCCCAAAATGTTGTTTTCAGAAAAGAGAGAGAGGTGCTTTCTATATATATAAAAATTTTATGTTGAAATTCATTTTCAAATAAATAGAAATACTCCTATTAAATCCTATTTATTTGTAAGGAAATTACAAATAATTCAATTCAGTCAATGTCTGAGGATATAGCCATGCTAATAATTCACGGCTTAAAACACCTCTCAGCCAATCAGACTCAAGCAGTAAACAGAGGAATTTAACATTACCTTTACAGGATCCTTTATACAGAGAATCTGTTCAAATTGAGCATATGTAAGAGGTCAGTAGTAAAATGACTACAGTAATCTCTCGCCATTTCGCGGTTCAACTTTCGTGGCCTTAGTGCATCGCAAATTTTTCAAAAATATTCATCGTAAAAAATACACATTCAAAAATACCGTCATATCGGCAGCCATATTGCAAAAAGCAATATTCATCGTGATGCGAGAGAAGCAGTTTCCCAGGATGCCATACAAAGAGAGAAACTCTCTCAGAGGCTTCGTACAAACCCACGGGCACTCAGACAAGACACGTGATTGGTTCCCTCCGCGAGATCAACCAATGAGAGCACGAGTGGAGTGGGAGCATCTTCAACTCTCTCAGAAGCAAATGTTGACGATCCAGCGCTGATATCTGATGATGAAGCGCTTCCCGAACTGATTTAAAGGCCTCATTATACCACTGTACCATCATTATACCATCATCATTCATCCTCATATTCTTCAAACCGCACAGGTCTGTCATCGTCGTCATTATTGGAGTCAAGTCTCAAGATACTACTGTCATTGATGAGTGTAGAACACCATAATTCGTATCGTATGAGAGAGAGAGAGAGAGAGAGAGAGAGAGAGAGAAAGAGAGAGTAAATGTATAATATTAAGGTTTTATAATACATTTATACATTTATAATACATAAATACATTTAATTAAAATATAAAGTATAAATATAGATATTTTTATAGATGCACACACATATACGGAAATTCCTAGAGGGGGGGGCCAATCCTACTTCACAAAGTTTCACCTATCGCTGGGGGATCCGGTCCACATTAACTGCGATAAACGAGGGATCGCTGTATTTGTACAAGAGTTCACTAATGATAAACTGGATATCTGTATATAGTCATCCCTTCAGTTCAGCAATCTGAAGTTTCTGTATATAGTTCAATATGTCAAAGAAATAAATTATCAAAATAAGCCGATGGGTTACTATCAGTTAAGGCTGGTGGTTGACAGTGTAGTAGTAAAACATTCCACATTACAGATCAAAACAACAGCAAATGTCCAGAGTAATAACCGCTATGGAGTTTTATTAAATTTCAGCATTATCAGTAGAATTATAGGTTCTTTCCATTGATTGCTTGTTTGTTAGAGGCAGATATGAATACAACACCAGATAGTTTGAAGTTTCACCTGAAGATCAAGTTTAGATTACAAAAGCTAAAACATATGAAATATATGCATGGATAAATAGTTCACAATAAGATGTAAAAAAAAATATAACCAAGACTTTGTATTTGAGAACTAAATACACATGGCGATGAACAGAAATAAGAAACTGCTGAGATGGTGATTAGTGTCTGATGAGTGATGGGAAACTGAAACAAAGAGACATGTGTCTGAATGAAAACAAGCTAAGGGTCCGTGGTGTGAGGGTGTGACAAATACATTCACAGTGGGGGAAGATAATTAAAAGTAACTGCAAGAACTGCTCAGAAAAAAAGAAGTTCTAAGTAAAGTTCTGTTAAGCCTGCCTTAAGTATCCAAATACTTTTTGACGCAACTTTATTTGGTCCCTGTGTTTGAAGTAGTGCAGTTCTTCAAAACTATGCAGAGCACATACTGTAGGCACACACACATACACACACACCCACACTTTAACAATTCACTTCTGATTCACATTCTTACATCCTCAACTTCAACATCTCTATGACATTATTAACAATAGGTTATTATTCTGTCATAGAGAATGTTGCTCACCACTTCCTGGTAGAATAATGCTGCTTAATACTCCAGGTTATGAGTAATCTGACTCAGCATCTCTCGCTTTTCCCGACAGAGATGACTTCACACTGCAGTCCACAGAACGAGCACTACCACTGGCATGAATATAAGAGAAAGGGGGCAAATGCAAGAACAATCGATTGGATTATAAGTGGAAATAATAGATTTTCTCTGAGTGCTTTTTAAAAGCATACAAACAAATACACTCTTTCTCTTTCTTTCCTCGGTTCTCTCAACCTTTCTTCTCTTTTACTCCTTCAAATAATCCCTCATTCCCTCCCCCTTCTGTTTGCGCTTTTTTTCCCCCACATCAGGCTGATCCACTCTTCATCAGCATGCAAAGCAGTTTGGTTCCAGCTGTGAACAAGGGATTGAAATGGAAATAAACGAGAGCAGAAGAGCAGATTACACTCCTCCAGCACACGTTCTGCCTTTTGGTTGAAGAAATTAGGGAGAAGGGTCAGAAGAAAAGGTGGAAGGAAAGAAAGAATATTTAATTTGGGTCAGAACTGGACTACGGCTAAGGCTGAGACTAAGGCTTTGTGGGTGAGAATTAAAGAATGAATGGCATTAAAAGAATGTTCAAAATGGTAGTTTAAGGGCAACTGGAAGACCTTGTAAGAGTAATGAAAACTAATGGAGGTAAAGAACAAGTAACGTTTTGCGGTCGGTGCCTGTCACTCATTTGTTACAGAACTAACTGACAATCATAATTATGTCATATGAAATAAAGACATATGAATATATAGGCACTAAAGACAAGATGGTTGAACAATACATAACATTAATAAGCTTATCCAAATTATTCTAAGTGTATAAATGAGTGCAACATTTGCATAGTTACCCTAATTTGTTACCATTGCCTACACCTGTCTCTTGGTAGTCCCTTGTTACCTGGTGTATTAAATCTGTATTAAATCATCAATATTTTGGTTGTTATAGTTTTTATTTAAAGAAAGTTCACCTGCACATGAATCCAGCCTTTACTCATCTCTGAATGCACTCAGTGTTAGAAATGTCTGCAATGATCTTCTTCACTTAGGGACTTCTCTCAGAAGAAATGATACATACAGGATTAATTAGATTAACATTTACTAAACATTTTTAATTGAGTGATAGCCTTAATAACTAAATACATTAGACAGTTTTGTCTTATCATAGTCATAGTAAGTACAAATCAATTAGTCATCCAGTCGTACCAATGCCGAAAACCCAAAGAAGCTCATTCTGCACTAAAATCAGGGCTGGAAATGACAGAATGGGTCAACAAACGGAATAAAACATGTTATTGCAGGCAGCAAGAGCAGAGTGGCAGTTATGCTTGCAGGTTGCAGGACATTTTAATGGGCAGGGTCTTTGTACTCACCCAACCATTACTCCCATAGGACAAGGAATAGTAGCAGTGCATTTTTATTCATGAAATGCTGTGTGTGCTGTGCTACAGATTTAAAACACAGCCAGACATGAGACACAGCTGTTACAGAAGCACTGCGGTTGTGATGAAAAATGAAAAAGAGGGTCATTCATATATCAAAAGACAGGGAAGCATGACTCCCCATTACTGTAGAGGAGAACGGCCTCAGGCAAACGCATAATGTAACACTAAATGTCTGTCTATTACATTTGCGCAGCCCTAAAGCAGGTTCAGGCCTTTCATCTGCTTCTGAATATGCAGATGAGTTTCAGAATGAAAAAGAGTGAGATGCAAAGTTATAATCTCTAACAAAGTTCGCTCTGGAGAGCACAAAAATTATTCAAGTACTTTAAACCCACATAATTCCATTTCTCTTCTGTAAGACATTTTCCTAATTAACCTGTAATGTAGCAGCCACCTCAATTTCATTTTACAAGTTTTAAAGTCTTGTTTGCCCCCTTGAAAAGACAGCAGTAGGGTATGCAATACAGCCTGGCATGCTAATGGATCTCAGAGCAATGACACAATGTCTCCTTTCTGGAACACTGTACCAAAATTTCACTGTCCTGACTTTGACTATAGCATTAGCATTCCATGCGAGATCTCTCCTGAGCTTTCTCCTTCAAAAGCAAGGGGACAGTCAGTGTTCTGTATCCAGACAGTGGTCTCAATGTCTCACTGTAGCTCTGCACTACCTGATAGACAAGCTCTAAGACTGGAAGATAAAAGATCTCAGACCTGGTTGCTCTCTCTCTCTCTCTCTCTCCAGTTTAATTCTTCCAGTTCTGATACAGCTGAACATTCAACCTAAACAGACTGGAAGAAATAACAGGAAATAGATAGAGAAATGGAATGACGGAGAGAATTTCGTTGAAGAGACTATCACTGAAGCCTACCAGGTCTCCTACACTGTCATTCAAAGGTTTGGGTTCAGTAAGAGTTTCTGTTAATGCTTTATTTTGATGGCCCCTTTTGAACATTCTGTTGATCAAAAGTAACTTTGCAACTTCTTGTCAACTAACTCTCACTAAAGTATTAGTAGATTACCTACTTAATATCTGCTAACTATTTATTGTGATGGTCCTCCAACAGACATTCTACTGTCTAAAAGTAACTTTGTAATTATGTCAACTTATTCTAACCCTAACCCTACCAGTCTACTAATACTTTACTAACACTCGTATGAAAGTCAGTATAGGTGCACTGTTACTTATAGTCAACAAAATGTGTTAAAGGGACCGTCAAAATAAAGTGAAACCAAGTTGTTGTTGTTTTTGAAAGTAGTCTTTTATGCTTTTATATTAAAGCTGCACTTGATCAAAGATAGTCAAAATAGTAATTTTGGGAATATTATTACAATTAAAATAACTTTTCTATCTGAATATGTTTTAAAATGTCATTTATTCCTTTGATGGCCCTTTACAGCATCATTACTCCAGGATTCTGTGTCACATTATCCTTCAGAAATCATTCTAATGTACTGATTTGCTGCTTGAAAAATACCTAAATATTTTTGAGGGAAAACACAATGGATTTTTTTCAGGATTTGTTGATGAATAAAAAGAGCCTTTAAGTTCTTTTGTTTTTCTCCCAGAATCATATTGTCACAATATATCAGTTGTGTTTGTTAGTTTTGTTGTCATGGATTTTTAATTTGTTTTCATTAATCACATGTGTTCCTTTGAGTTTTCCCGCCACTCATCTGTTTCCGTGGACATTAATCTTCACCACATCTGTTCATCATTTAGTTCATCACATGTGTATTTTTAGTTCCTCACCTTCATTCAATGTTTGTCTGGTCTCATTTGAGTTACCGTTTAGGAATGTGTTGCTATACCTTCTGTTATTTTTTCTGGTGGATTACTATTCAACCATTATTACACTTTATTGTGATGCATACCTGCAACCTTGCTAACACATTCCAGTGTAAAAGTTTTTACTGTCATTTTATTATTTCCCAAATTCATGCCCAAAAGCTAACCAAGAAGCCCAAGTCAACTATCTTGCCTTAAACGGGTTTTAAATCAAAAACTACTGAAAAGCCTTGTCAAACAGACAATACAAGTTTTCCATTTTAAAATGTGAATTTATATCAATGCTATAAATTCTATGCTATGCTATGCTATGAATTATAAAAATGCTATCCATAAATTATATTTAAAATATCCTTCACTCACCTCCATCCAAAGCCTTATGACTTTCTTTCAAACAAAAAGTAACCTATTATGAAAAATCTTGGGGTCCAGACAACATTAGATCTTATTGACTTGCATTGTATGGACTAAATGAAACACATATACACTGAATCACTTTTCAATAAAACTTGTGTTCCACAGAAGAAAGCCATACAGGTCTGGAATGAAATGAGGGTGAGTCAATTATGACATAAAAACCTTAAAGACTTGTATTGGTCAAGTACTATAAAGTAGCTTCCTCAACCAGGAATGAGAGTCAGCAGTCAGAGCGAGAATGTGACAATGTTAAAGAGAAATACACTCTGTCCAACACACAGAAATGTACAATTCCTCTTCACTGCATACACCAAACTATCAGGCACTCCTACTTACAAACAGCATGTCTGAACTATGAAGAGAGATAAAAGTGGGAGATCTTTGCTCCCCAAAGGAGAAGAATATTCCATTCAACGCATTGCTAAAGCTGAAGAAGAACTATCGTACCATCAGCACTGACCGGCCATAAATAATCCATTCCTGTCTTTCTAGAGAGTTCACCCACTCTAATAACCCTAACTCATGCGTGTCTGTTCAGACCTGGACTGTCATACGAGACTTAATAAATAACTGCAGGTATGGTTCATGGCTTATGTTCACATGTCTCTGGACACTGTTCGAAGTAAATATTTAATACCAAGATGTTGCAAAATTCATATTCCTGCACGAAGGAGTGGGATGGTGGATGTGTATTGTTTGCAAAAGTGAATGGGAGTGGAATGGGCTGAGAGGAGTAAATGAGAGCGAGACTCTGGGTCAGAAGCTGTTAAGATAAGACCACACATACTTGGGTTGGGGGGGATGGGAACAGCTGAGAGCTTATAGTGAACAGTGGTTTGAGTTGAAAGAGAGGTGAAGTGATGGTAGACACTGAAGGGGGATGGTGCAGGTGAGAGAAATACAACAGAAATAGGATCTGTAGGAAATAGGATAGTTATCATTTTTTTGTGATTAGATAAGGAGGTCTTGTCGAAGAACAAAGACAGAGACAACCCTGTACTAACCCCAAACAAGCTTGTGTTTGACTGTTGGCTATTTGGATAGGTGAGAACTGATTATCCTTCTGAATGTAGATGTTTCTAATAACATCATGTTGCAAGAACACATACTAGGTGTCATCACACCTAACTATATAATTCATTTTTGGATTAGACATATCTTCTGGACTTACTAGATGTTTACATACTCTTTACATTACCTTGTATGTATGGTAAGTCATCTGCCATACTGGAATGTCTATGACTATTCAATAGCAAGTTGATTGAGAGTCTGCAACTATTTAGACGCATGTATGAATATCTATATCTCCAATAGATTTCAGCAAATGATTTTGCTAAACTAATACAATACAACGAGACAAAGGCATCAGCTGACACATTTAAACCTGTGAAAGGTTTAAATGGCAATTTAAATGGAATTTAAATGGAATTTAAATGGCAATTTAAATGGCAATTTAAATGGAATGTAAATGGCAGAAGGTTGCTAATGCTGTGAGATCATTGAATCTTACTGTGAGTGATGACAAACTGACTGTTCCAAGAGTCTAGAGTGGTCGAATGTGGAATCTACACACACACACACATATGTATATACCTTGAATGAGTGTCTGTTTTCTTTCTCTGTAGATTTAAAAAATGATGCCAAAGACCTTCAAATATTATGATTTATTTGTGAGGGACCCCCTTGCTGAAACTAAGAAAGGTGTGTATTTATGCATTAAGACCCATTTGTGATGTCACTAGGTAACATTTATGCAAAATTAAATGGCTTTTTGATTGATATTTTGCTAAAGCTAAAATAAATAATACAAATTAAAATAAATATATAATAATACCTATAAAGTACTTACCTCAATATTATTTGATCAAGAATAGTACCTTAAAACCCTCAGTGAGCATGATGGCAACAGCGACAAGAAGAAACTAGAAAAGCTATGTTTGCACTGTCAAGTTTTTGTTGGGTTCATTCACATTTCTACCAGTAAATTTCCAAGATTTTTGAGGCAAATATTTATGGCCTAACATTCCATGAAATGTCTGGGGATATATGTAAAATAAGAATTTAAAAACATTTTAAAATGTCTAAATCACAGCATATCTTAACAAGTTAATAACAAGCTATGTGGTTTAATACAAAATAAACATTTATTTAAATAGCAAGTGAGATGGTTAGATACTATCTGACCCTCAAAATTTCACTTTCTTTTTATACTGGTGCAATATGTTTTATCCTCCTTTCATCAGTTTTTTTTCTTATGTTGCTGTTTCAGATTGACTGTTTAACTGTAGGTGCTTTCACACCATGTCGAAATTACTGCAAATGATTATTTCAACTTGTAAAAAGCGCACATTTCAAAATTCCCCTAATGTTATCCTCTAACATTACCCTAATGTTACAATCTAACGTTTCCTTAACATTATCCTAACGTTCCCCCAACATTATATTGTACTATTCCCCTCATTTTATATTATAACGTTCTTCTAACGTTATCCTCTACCTGTCTGTATGAATGTGGTGCATGTATTCTTTTACCACTTACCATAATGACAGTGACCAAAGTAACTATCCAAAATGGCTATGAACCACGAGTTCACCAGTCAAATCTTCATTAAATGACAGCAGCTTTTATTTCTGGATAGAAAAGAAGAGCATTTCAGTGACAAAAGATCACAAAACTGAAGGGAACAGCTCCGGTGGAGAACAGTGACTGTATCTAAATCCTTCAGATGACACACAGATGCCACTCAATCTCTGTCACTGTAAGCTACCGAAACCACACATGAAAACCTGCAGCAAGCACAAGGTAGACATATGATTTCACTGTATGATGTGAAAGGCAGCTAGTTGTCGAGTCCTGTTCCGTTCACACAGTGCTGATTTTCCAAGAATGCAATTGAAACAATGAAATTTCACACCTATACGTCCTGAAAATGTATAGCTGTGACTTCAGTTATACAATGCGGTTTTCACTCCAATAAATAACTCTACTCTGTGTGACGTATTCAAAAGTGGTCTGGTCCGTATGTTACGGAACTGACAATCATATTCTGCTGCTGTGGGAATGTAGTATTCTTCAGATCATTTAAGAAATAAAGGATAGGCTAGATAAACCCGTAATAAAGAAAGAAATCTTTAAAAATACTATATAAAGATTTTTTTATTACTAAGACTGCAAGTAGAATAATCAATTTATCGTTTCTAACAAAACAAAAGAGCACAACTATGAAATTGATGGCTAGAAAAATCCTTATTAATAAATATACATATGAGTATTAAATGTAAAATTGCAATAAAATTTTAACTAATATAACTAATATATAATAAAAGTATCAATACAATGTGTCTATTTATATGAATACAAATTACTATTCATATAATTTTTATTTTTTCACTAATCATACCAAAGTGGCCTGTTAGATTGCCAGCCTTTGTATCTTCCAATCAGTTTTTCTTTAAACTTGACTCTGCTCTGGTCCATTCTTTGACAGGTGTTTGACTATGTCTGGCAAATGTATATGAACCCAGATCAAATGCCAAACAGCCACACTCAAACACAGTGTTTCTAACCTGCATCTGTTCATAGCTCGCCTTTTGCCCTCAAAACAGGTGTTATGTCCAAGGGAGCAGGCCATGCCATGTGCCTGTTGAGTAAAGACAACACAGGCTTGTCTGCCCTGAGGCTGTGCCACACACACAGGGAGGCATCACAGTCACACAGAAGATTAATACACAAAAGCACAAGGACTTCCTACACCACCTGCCCCAACCACAAACAGAGCTTGATGGGTAGATAAACAAAGACGCCACGCAGAAGCTGAGTGTCAGCGACAGTCTGAGAATAAGACCGTCTCAGGGACCATTTACACAGAATGCGTTAGTGTAAAAGAAAAAGAAAAAGATGACGCACTGTCAAATGGAAAAAAGAAAGTTGAGCTTCCACTCATTTTCACTGACATTTCAATAGACCCTAGAGGAAACTACCCACTGCAAGTGTTTAAAATAATGAGCTTTGCAACTGTTCCTACTCAAATCAGTTTGCTTTTTCTTTTTTTTCAAAAAGACATTCAACACCAACAACAATAGCTGTTTAATTCAACTAGCAGATGGTTAGATTAGATTTTTCATGGCCAGGACAGAGATAAAAAAAATAAAAATTGCCCACACTTCATCAGTGTGTGAAATGGAAGAGCACTGTTTTAATGAAGAATTTGTTTAACAGGGGCATTGGATTATTTAGTATTTTTAACACGTTCTGTCCATGCGTTTACCCGCCCTGTCATCCTGACCTGCTGTCACAGATCTCTCTATCCTACAGAAAAACAGAATAAGGGTGTTGAGTGACTTTGAGACTTCACTGATAATACAGTTATTTTTGAGGAAGCAGCGTGCGACCCAGAAATCCTCTAATCAACACATCACAGTGGAAAATTACAGACAGCAGACAGACTCTTAGCGCATTCGCAGACGCAGCAAGCATTTACTAGATGATGGAGCGTATTAACTAGTGATGGCGCTTCTGAAACTCTTTATACGGCTTCAAACCCTTCAAACCAGTGATTAGGAGTATGTATCAAACTGTCGTAGTCACATGATTACATTTTTTTTTTAAATGTCAGTGGTTCAAAAACAGTGAACCATTTTGAGAAGCATTCGGTTCAGATGAATCAAGGCTTTCTCTCATTTAACTTCATTTATGGAAGTTGTGATAGACATTTATTTTGAATTTCCTAGTGAAAATGACTTCCCATGATGCTGTACAGACAATTACACCAATCAGAGAGTTGGAAGAAAGCGCCAAAATAGCTCTAAACCCGTCCATGCCTATGAAGCACTGCAAATAATGTACTCAAGTTTATTTTGCAGTTATCTTTAATAAAAAAACTTACAATTTGTAAATGAATAGTTTTATATTTCTCCATAATTGTAATTCAGTTACGCTGTTCGCAATGCTTCGTGGGATTGCAGTTCTTTCCCTCTCTAAAGCCATTAAGCATAACATTGTACCTTTGTCTTTTTGACCGATTTTTAAAAGCTTTTGTTGTTTCAAAGTAAATGTTGTGATTTATTCACTGCATAGGTGACTGGTTTGTTTAATGGCTTATGAAACAAAGACTTTAAAAATAAATCACTATATGAATGGAAAAAAATATGTCTAGCTCTATTGGGCTGTTCACACAGGAAACATTTTTTCCATTCCACTGCACCACTTTTCCATTGTTTTTCAATGTAAACATGCTAAATGGACGTCCTTAACCTTTGCACTCGGGTTTTGTGTCTTTTTGCAACGTCTTGCGCATGTGTCACAGCATTCTAAACTTTAAAAAACAACTTTTAAAACCTGTGTGAACCGGCCCTAGTTTTTGCAATGTCAAGTGAGTGACAGGCTGTCCTGCCCACTCGCTAGTAAACAGGTCATCAGAGAAAGAAGTTATTTTGATAAAAAAATAACTAGAGCACTTGAATAAAATAAATAAAAAAAGATGATGATGATGATGTGCACAGATAAATAATTTATAGCAAATACTACAATATTCTATAAAAAAAATAAGAACTGTCCATTTTGATTTTATGTGACTTTAAACAGGCGTGACACAATAACTTAATTATCTTATGTATTCATGTTAACAGTAGTAATTACAGTTTTTAATCTCCTCTTTTTACACCCACAGGCTCCATTGTGAAAACAATGCCCTAGAAAGTTAATAGACGTAACTTGAAGGGTTTTGGCGTCGTTGGAGGCCAGGCCGCATTCAGACAGTAGCAAGTGAACAAACAGCAACACCTTCAAAGCCAGCATTCTCGACATTCTCCTCTATCGCTCAAAGACATGTTTATCTTTCTCTCTTTCTTCCAAATTACAGGGTAGGAGACAGAGAGAGGGAGCGGTTCAGGTGTTCCCAAACAGCTGGCGAGTTGAGGGAAGGGGGGCGGGGGCTTGAAAATGCTACAAATGAATATCTCTTGAGAGATGAAGGGCAAACGCAGAAATGCTAATTATGTTGATGACTGATATTGTAAAGAGAGATTCTGTATTTACACCACTATTGATAAACTGGCGCGGAGCTGCATTGTGGACACAGTGAATGAAACAGCTTCCCGGGAGAACATCTGAACACACATTGTGTGAAGCAAACACAGAACAATAAACAACACAAAGCGGCAATCACATAGGTACAAATCACTCGTCGAACATCTTCACTGTCTGCAGTGAACAAAATGTGTTGGAATAGGCCTAATTTTTGTTTTTACTGTATGTGAATTCTTATGAAACGAAACAATTTCTACATGTTATTGTTCATGCATCAGAAGATTTTATTTTGATGCAGCTCAGCTTCGCGGTCCATAAAATCTTGATATTTGCTGCCTTCTGGCGTCCGTTGAGCGTAATTAGCCAACACATAACTTTTTACCAGTGGTGTTTTAAAAATCTTAACTGTACAATATTACTTAAGTCTCGATAGGTTGTCCCCATTACAAATAATTCAAAATAACATAATTGCTTTTAGCAGAGACTCCTACAGGACTGTCATCCAATGGTGCAGGAAATTGAATAATGGTCGCTGGTTCACAGCAGCGTTTTGTTTACATTTAGCAGTCCTATCTATAACTATAACACAGTATATTGTGCGCAGTTATTAAGTATGGAAGATATAAGTTAACAATTTTATTGAACCATTTAATAAAGGTTTAGTGTTTATATAAAATATGTAGTTTGGAAAAATTTGAAACTGAAAAGATTGGATATTTTTGCCATTTGAAAATAGAAAAGGTTACAAAAAACCTGTTTTGTTGCGGTTTTGAATAAGGTCCAGAAGGCTGAATTAAAGTTTAGCGTCAAATAAAAATCTGCGAGAATTTTTACACAAACAATTTGTGCTTGATGAACCAGACAAAAGGTGGTAGTCCTAATTTTCTTTTGAAAACGGATTTTACAGTGACACGAGTGTCATTTAATGGTAAAATGTTACATACCAAGTACAGTATGGATAATTCAGACCAATCGGACATAAAATACGTTCTGGTTTGGGCTACAATTTTGATTTATTTATTGCAATAACGTAAGGAAAGTGCAAACGCATTACAACTATAGACCTACCTGCCTTTCCGTAGAAAGAGTACAAATAAAACACTTCCTGATTTAGTGTTCGCGTTGTCGGTCACTACTTTAATGACTGTTACAAAGTATCACCTCAGTCAAACTAACTTTCCTGTCAAGACGATGCATGTACTTATATTAATCTTCAGGATTTATCAACAGCTCATGCTGGTATTGCGTATTTTTCTCATGGTAATTGTAGTTTCAATAACCATAACACAAAATACCATTTCACTTCTAGCTTTTGTGTTATTTTATATACATATTTGACTGTATTGGTCATACTAATTTACCAAGTTTATTCTATTAACAAAATAAAAATAAGTTTTGGACTGCTATTTAATCGTCTTGCATTATTGCAGGATTATTCATCAGTTATTGATATTCTTGCAAAAGTTAATGGTGGGAAACACATTTGCTTGCTTCAAATTCCTAGAAACGTGGGTCACAGCTTAACGACCATAGAAAATTACAGGTCGCATGTCCAAACGCGTTGAGAACCAGTTAGACCAGTGGTCCCCAATCCCCAGCCTGTTTGGCGGTGAGGGGTGTCTAAATCTCTGGATTAACTTGAAGGTGGAAGTCACCAAAAACCCAATGGTAAATGTATTGGTCAAAAGAAAGACCAGACAAACCTAGTTGCCTAAATGCGTAAATTTCATTCATGATTAAATTAAGCAATTTAAATTAGTTTTTCAGTTATAATTTAGGAACTTCATCCCCAAGTTGTTTCAAAGAAGCAACATTTCATATTTCCCTGCACATTTGATTGGAATGAGACTTTCTTGGAGAAACTAAGGATCCTTGGCTTTATAATGTTTTCTTAAAGAAAAAAAAGGGTCTCAACCTTTGAAAGAAACCATGATTCACCTTCAGCCAAAAAGCTGAGCAAGTGCACTTACCATTGTGCATATGGGCATACATCCCTGTAACAATTATGGGATGATATATGCACAAGTCATAGAGAACTCTGGCTGCCATCACAAACCAAATGGAGTTTATATTGGACAAGCCCACATGATGGCACTGTTACCATGTAGCAACCACACAGTTTCTCTCAATACACTGCGGTTTGACTGCCATGCATATATCCATTAACTGCTCCAAACTCATCTGCCAAAACGAGCAGAAGGGATATAAAGACACTTGTCTTAATGAGTAAATCAATCAACATTCTTGCCAAGTCACACAAATCCAGCCTTAGTGTTCGTCAGACTCCAGGAAGATGCAAGCAATTTGCCTGAAGCACCTGAGACTGAATTAATGGAAAATATGGCTTTAAGACCCCAAACTGAAAACAAAAAAACAATTAAAATATGGATGGAGGGGAGGAATAATATTTTTATAGAACATCAAGACGAAGCATCTTATTTTTAACTATATTGTCTTTGAAGGAAACAAAAAGACAGTATTTGATTTCTCACAAAAGTTTATTGTACACTTCAAGATTTCTTGCTTGCAGCAGCAACCTGCAAAAGATAATGAAGAAAAAGATCAGGATTAAGAGACATCTAGAGACACTGGTTAGTTCCCTTGCCGCACCAAAATCCTTGAGAAACTAATGAACAGTGGGGAAACATTTAGGAGCTTTTGTGCTTCTGGGCGTGATCTTAGCCAGGAGATTAGGAGCACCATTGGGTTCTACGCTGACATTGTTTTTGCTCATGCCACCAATGAGATGCCAAGCATATCAACAGTGCCCTGGAAAGAGTCAGAGTGCAGAAAACCCAGCCAAGGCAAGAACACCACAAGAAAATCACGTTAACTCATCTGAATTCAGCTCATTAAGGGGATCAGGCAGAATAAAATGCCGCCATACGGCAGCCCAGCGAGCATGAAATTCAATCGGCTTGTTTACTTCTTCCAGCGTCGGATTGGCGCACAGCGGTAGCCCACACAAAAAGCGGAGGGCCAACAGAGGGGCGGAAAAACGCAAACGATGGCTATGGAAAGGATGTGCATGCATTTCCTTTTTGAAGATAGCATGTTAAT
>JAWRVZ010000178.1:524258-536758 GCA_037043235.1 Rhodeus uyekii | reverse complement strand
ATGAGTGTGTGCGTGTGAGCGTGTGAGTGTGTGTTTATGTGTATGTGAGTGAGTGTGTGTATGTGAGTGTATGAGAGTGAGTATGTGAGTGTGTGTGTGTGAGTGTGAGAGTGTGTGTGTGAGTGTGAGAATGTGTGCGTGAGTGTGTGTGTGTGTGTGTATGTGAGTGTGTGTGAGTGTGTGTTTGTGAGTAAGTGTGTTTGTGTGTGTGTGAGTGTGTTTGTGAGTGAGTGAGTGAGTGTGTGTGTGTGTGTGTGTTTACTGCTGTCCAGATCTTCATCATTCTCATCTTCTCCAGCTTGTATGCTCATCTCTCCAGCCTCCATGTGCTTCTTAAACGACTCCAGCTGCTCTGTAACACAATAATCAGTCACATGAACATTCATGACAGTCACACGCATCAGCTTCAACAATGTTTAACAAAAAACGTTGAGATAAAAAACACAATGATTTATTATTTAAACGTATTCATTCATCAGTTTCATTTAGAGCAGCGTTTTTAGCGCAACAGCGGCTCGTGAAAAGACCAATCACAGGATGCAAATTCAGTATGCAAATATCACGATGACATCATCACTTTCAGAAATCCCTTTACCAGGGCAAGTTACGATACTAATGTTTGTGTTCAATTCTCCTTTAAGGAATATTGGAATATCGGTGAAATTCTACGAACTTCGATTCACAAAAATGATAGATATAAATCTGATGTGATATAGATATAAAGATATCAAGCTGATATGCATGTGAATAAAGTGAACAGTGTTCATTACATTCCCAAATAATCTACTGTGAACCAAGGCGCTATTATCGAGAACAGAGGATTGACGTTTTATGCTTAACTCTGATGAATCCCTGTTTGCTTTATTTCAGTGCTGAACCATCTTTAATGCTGAGCCGTTCTTGCAGCAGCAGTTTCAAGGGAGCTTGCGCTGCGTCAGTCAATATGGGAACGCTCTGCGTGATTGTGTCATGAAACACGCGTGTAATCGAACCGATCGAGTGAAGGGACATCAGAGTATTTCAGGCTGTGTGTTCATTACAGGTGGAGCGGAGCATGCAGCCGGCGCTCGAGGTCTTCGAGGAGAACGTCCTGCCTCACGCTTCCCTGGCTCATGCCCCTAATCTAGAACCTGGGGAAAAGGATTTGTCGGAGGGGTTTGATCCAGTGCCTGCACTCAGGAGGAAGCGTTGAGGCCGGAGATGAGGATTCACCAGCCCATTCTCCAGCCGATGAGGAGCTGGTGGAGGCTGTGTCTCACACTGTCACCACATTAAATATCGACTGGCCAGCAGAGAGGCGGGACATTTGTCCAAGAAGTAAACTCAATGAACGCTTCCCGCCCTCGCGAGCACAGCCTTCCTGTCGCGGACTTCCATTTTGTCTGATCTCCACACAATGCTGTCACTGAGGCTCAAAGAGCACGGTTACGGGGCAATGTATCCTTAAAAGCCCCGTGCCCAGCAAGCGCCAGTCTTAGTGTCCGCCCGGAACCGCAGCGGCACGGGACGGTCCCGCTCTCCGAGGAGAGATCAAGAGCTCTCAGTTCGGTTGTTCCCTGCCGGTTGGCTGCTTCAGGCCACGAGCTGATGGCTTGAGTAACACTTTCAACGACTGGACAATCTCTAAATGTAATGAATTATTAATGTGGAAGCATCTCTGAAATACTTCTGAATATGTCCTGCGCACGATTGAAAAGGGTCATACTATCCATTTCTCTGCTCACCCGCCCTGGATTATTGGGTCCTACATTCACATTTATTCATTTAGCAGACGCTTTTATCCAAAACGACTTACAACTTGAGTACAGAAAGCAATTCATCCTGACAAGGCAAAAGCACACAAGTTGGACATTGCTTGAAGTAGCGTAAGCCTGGAGAATGGAGGGATGAAGGGAAAGTGAAAGCAAGGAAGGAGAGTTGTGTTTATTTTGGCAGACTCTGGACTCTGCTGGGGAATACGTTCCCCTCCCAGACAGAGAATCAGGAATTACAGCCATCGTTCCACAGGAGGATGGGGGGGGGGGGGGTTGCTTCCAATTTTGAATCTGCACCTGCTAAAGTTTCCCTCCACACACTCAGCTCCGGCACGCAAGACAATCGCAGTCTGAACTACAGCCACCACTGGTTCATCTTAGCTCAGTCGCAACTGTTAGCGGCTTGACATCGAAGCACTTGCGAAAGTGTTGGGGTTCAGGCTAAATGTGCTTTCTCCATTTCAAAGGACCAGTTTTCTGGGATTGGGTTTTGAGGGACGCATGTCTATCTGCAGCACTCATTAATCCTATCAGCCGTAAACCAGATCAGACTAGGCCAGTCTCTCAGCCGTAAACCAGATCAGACTAGGCCAGTCTCTCAGCCGTAAACCAGATCAGACTAGGCCAGTCTCTCAGCCGTAAACCAGATCAGACTAGGCCAGTCTCTCAGCCGTAAACCAGATCAGACTAGGCCAGTCTCTCAGCCGTAAACCAGATCAGAGACTGTGAGATCTCCCACGACCCCTTCACTGGTGGCTCAGGAGCAGGAGTTTTCCCTGAAGGGCAACCCTTCATCGCATGATCAAGCTTACGTGGCGATGCCTTCATGCCCTTGCCATGTGCAAGAAACCCTGGTTCCCATCTAAATCCCCCATTTTGGGAGCTCCTTGTCATCGCCGAGTGCTAACGATGGATGCATTCCTCACGGGTTGGGGATGAACCTAGGCGGACACTCAGCACAATGTGTGTGGATTGATGGCACATCTGCTGTCTAGAGATGATGTCCATCTTTATGGACCTAACCCTACCCCAGACCCCTGGAGCCGCCATGTGCTCATCCAGTCACACAACAGGATTTTTCGCTCGTGTCCACTTCACAAACTGGGGCACCAAAACCTCCTGTGGTCTCAAGCGAAACTTCTCTCATTCATGGCGGCAGTAAATCAGCGTCTCACTTGAGTTGTCCCTCTCTCATGCAGCTCCTCTAGGACTGGATGCAGTGTCTCAGACGCGGCCGAGGCTCTGATCCCAGGAGTTTTCCGGGACAGGGTCTGTCTCACCTTGATCGCCCCGCTGTGGCCGAGCAGACTGTGATTGCCTTGATGCAGCACCAGGTCCCTTGAAAGTGAACGTCTCGGTTACGTATGTCTGTCCCTTCACTCGATTGGTTCGATTACACACATGCTTCATGACACACTCATAGTGCTTAACGCAGCGTAAGTTCCCTTTTCAGGGAATTAAGGTTGCATGCGTGACCGAGCCGGATTCAGCTCTGCAGACGAGAGCGAGTCATGTACGTACTCTGCTCCACTTCAGGCTTTAAGCGCTTGTTCTTGATGAGGATCTTGCGTTTGAGGTCGTTGGGCGACGGCAGCTGCTGTCCGGCTTCAATCTGAAACACAACAGCTCAGATCAGAAACATTCCCTCATTCACCGGCCGTATGAAGAGTGTGATATCAGTGAACTACACTGGCATTCCCCAGGAGCCCTGGATCAGTGTGCAGGAGAATAATCACGTACTGGGAATCCCTCCAGCGGCTGCTTGAGCAACAGCTCTCCGAAGATCTCCTCGCAGTACCTGGCCATCTTATACTGCTGCGGTTTACTGCAACACACACACACACACACACACACACACACACACACACACACACACACACACACACACACACACACACACACACACACAAACACACAGCTGTGAGAGGTGCCGCACATCCAGTGAATCATCGTCATGCATCTGCTTCTCTGTACCTGCAGTGATTCTCAAAGGACAGAATCACGGGATATTCAGACGTTGCGAACGCCGTTTCCTTTATGGCTTGAATTACGTCCTGTTACACACACAAACAAATACACAAACAGCACATCAGCCTCACAGAACCACAGAACAGCAGATCCCCTCACCCATGAACACAAAACAGACTTCACCGCATGAGACTGCAATCATGAGTTCGTTATTATTCCTGGAAATTCAATCAAAAAGCAGTTTATATATTAAATAAAGATGCGTAGGAAACAGAATTGTATTTGGATGTTGATAGACTTGATCAGATCAGACAAATGAATCACATTAAGAAGAAACTAAAGACTCAAAACAGCCTAATATTAGAAAACAGAAAGTCCAGTCTCTGATTCTGATCGTTTATTTGCATATTGACATAATTAACATTAAGACCCTGATATTCTCACAGCGAAAATCGTTTTCGTTCTTTGCTTGAGGGTTAGAGCGACATACATTAGCAAACATTTAGATGAATATGTAAATACATGCTGCGGTTTCCTCTCAAAAAACACAATAACACAATAGCAGCACCTCTGAGAGACACATTTATTCATAAGCACGTTATAAGAGAGATTGCTTTAAAACCAGCAGCTTTACACGATGAAACATGAAGATGGGAATCGAATCCATGACCTTGGCGTTGCGAGCGCCGGTGTCTCTTTAAACTAGAATTACAGCTTCAGTTCATGTTTGAACAGAAGAAACGAAATGCCTCACAGAAGGCGGAGCCTCAGAGTCACACCCACCTGTGACATCATCAGCCCGGACCAATGGCAGTTCAGTGCGTTTCCCAGCCGCAGAAAACCTTTCCACACACACTTTATTCTGACACCAGTCGCTTCTTTCGCTTGCAGTAAATCAGAGCCTTTAGTCTCTTTTTGCTACTTAAACTGAAGTCATAAAAATGTCGCTGAACGCTCACCTTGAACAGGATGTCGGTGCACATGGCCTTCCCATGAGTGATGATGGGCTCCTGATCCTCGCCTTTCCCATCCCAGCAGTCCAGCTCCACACACCTGACACACACACAAACACACGTCAGATTCTCAAGCGTATTGATGGCGGCGCTCAAACACAAGAGCATGTTCAGTTATTTCTCCATGTGACACACAGGCTGACAGTAGTGTGTTTTCCGCACACACCTGCAGCCGGACAGCAGCACCTGCCGGTACATCTCCACTGAAGACTTGCCGCCGAACTGCCGGCCGGTCAGGTATGTGTTGTGTGACGAGCTGATGAAATAATGAGCCAGCGGCTGATCCATCTCCTGACACAGATCCAGCCGGTCCAGAAACATCGGTGCGTTCTCGTCCGACATCAGATACCGGCAGAATCCGTCAGACGACATGCGACCTGAGAGACACCCGCATCAAACCATCACATGAACACTGACACTAATGCTTAATGTTTCTGAAAGAGTCTCTTCTGCTCAATAAAAATGAGTTTATTAGATGAGAAATGCAATAAAACAGTGTAATATTATAGCAGTGTAAAACAGCTGTTTTCTATGTGAATATATAGTAAAGTATCATTTATTCCTGTGATTAAAGTTGAATTTATTAGATGATAAATACAGTAAAACAGTTTAATATTATATCAGTGTAAAACAGCTGTTTTCTATTTGAATATATAGTAAAGTGTCATTTATTCCTGTGATTAAAGCTGAATTTATTAGATGATAAATACAGTAAAACAGTGTAATATTATATCAGTGTAAAACAGCTGTTTTCTATGTGAATATATAGTAAAGTGTCATTTATTCCTGTGATTAAAGCTGAATTTATTAGATGATAAATACAGTAAAACAGTGTAATATTATATCAGTGTAAAACAGCTGTTTTCTATGTGAATATATAGTAAAGTGTCATTTATTCCTGTGATTAAAGCTGAATTTATTAGATGATAAATACAGTAAAACAGTGTAATATTATATCAGTGTAAAACAGCTGTTTTCTATGTGAATATATAGTAGTGTCATTTATTCCTGTGATTAAAGCTGAATTTATTAGATGATAAATACAGTAAAACAGTGTAATATTATATCAGTGTAAAACAGCTGTTTTCTATTTGAATATATAGTAAAGTGTCATTTATTCCAGTGATTAAAGCTGAATTTATTAGATAATAAATACAGTAAAACAGTGTAATATCAGTGTAAAACAGCTGTTTTCTATGTGAATATATAGTAAAGTGTCATTTATTCCTGTGATTAAAGCTGAATTTATTAGATGATAAATACAGTAAAACAGTGTAATATTATATCAGTGTAAAACAGCTGTTTTCTATTTGAATACATAGTAGTGTCATTTATTCCTGTGATTAAAGCTGAATTTATTAGATGATAAATACAGTAAAACAGTGTAATATTATATCAGTGTAAAACAGCTGTTTTCTATTTGTATATATAGTAAAGTGTCATTTATTCCAGTGATTAAAGCTGAATTTATTAGATAATAAATACAGTAAAACAGTGTAATATCAGTGTAAAACAGCTGTTTTCTATGTGAATATATAGTAAAGTGTCATTTATTCCTGTGATTAAAGCTGAATTTATTAGATGATAAATACAGTAAAACAGTGTAATATTATATCAGTGTAAAACAGCTGTTTTCTATGTGAATATATAGTAAAGTGTTATTTATTCCTGTGATTAAAGCTGAATTTATTAGATGATAAATACAGTAAAAGAGCTGTTTTACACTGATATAATGTGTTGTTGAGCAGAAGAGTGTGTATGTGTGTGTATGTGTGTGCTGACGCTGAACGACCACTAGAGAGCAGCGCTTCCCTCCTTCATTAGACACTCATCTCTCCTCCATTCACCTTTCTTCTTTAAGTCGGCGTCTCTCTCGTACTTCTCGATGATCTGCGTGACTCGCTTGGCTTCATAAAACGGGAAGAGGATCTCGTTGAGTCGAGGGTCTCGCTGGTTCTGCAGGGAAAACAAACATCTTGAACCAGGAAGAGCTCGTCCTCTTTATGAGCTGGTGAAAGTACAGCCGTGTGTCAGAAATCAAAGCGTCCTCATGCATTCCTTACCCTTATGAGGCACAGCTTTACAATCCACATAAAACATGGCAAATCACTGTATTACAGCCGGCGGACGGAGAACAGACGAGAATATCACTAACTTAAACTGCAGGTCATGAACAGGGAGTGTGTGTTCATTCAGAGACGGTGTGTGTGTAACTGCAGCACAACACGCGTGTGAAGCACGACAAACACATGACACACACTCACACACACAGAGCAGAGCGGCATGCAGACAGAAACAGTTAATAAATGATAAAGAGCTTACTTCATTCAGAAAGCTGACTAACTGCTCTACGGTTAAATAATCACTTTTGTCTCCGTTGCTGCAAAGAAATTGAGCAGAAGAGATTTGGTTTGGTTACAACAACACAAACAAAACCATTAAAGACAGACAGAGAGGGAGAGAGAGAGAGAGGGAGAGAGGGAGAGAGAGGGAGAGAGAGAGAGAGAGAGAGAGAGAGAGAGGGTTAGACATGTCAAAGCTTCATTGACGCTCTGTTAGTGAAACGCGGTGAATGTTTGGCCGAACGGCAGACCTGCACCTACATCTTCTTGAACAGCTCCTCGATGTCGGTGCGCGGGCAGATCTTCTGCGTCAGCGCGTAGAAGATGTCGAAGGTGAAGGCCGAGTGCTCGATCTCATCGTTCTGAAACACAAACCACATCCGGGAAAACTTCCTGGAAACCAGATCCATGCAGATTTCAGGGATCATATGTGTTTCACTGGGTTCGGCAGTATTGAGATGAAGCGAGGGAACAGGATCTAAACTCATGTTTTCATTCAAACGTCAAGATAAAGCGGAATAATAATCAGCTTTAGATCACGTTTGATCACTTAAAAACCCACTTTATACTGTGAAAAATAAATATGTCAAATATTATTTGGAAATTATTTAGTTTAAGTTTTTATGACTTACTGTGTGTTTTTATTTTAATTACATTTATTTATTTTTAATTGAACTTTTATAATTTGCTTTCATATTTTTTAATTGCACATTTTTATTTGCATTTTTATTAGTTATTTTTATACATGTATTGATTTTTATTTTTTGATATTTGCATTTGAATCTTTTTTTTTATATTTAACCCTTTTCTTCAGAATCAGGAAGGGAAATCAATAAACGAGAGTCACAGATTAAAGGAGACATCTGACCTTCCCGCTGGGCAGACCGAGTTCCTTCAGCGCCTGGAAGATTCCCTTCTCCGTTTTCCCCGAGCCGAAGGTCCGAGTGATCCTGAGAGACGAGACACGTCAGATCAAACACTCCGGGATAAAGATGAGCGACACACTCACACACTCACCCTCGAACCGGGATCTTCCCGCTGATGTTCGTCAGGAAGGAGAGTCTCATCCAACTAGAGAGAGAGAGAGAGAGAGAGAGAGAGAGAGAGACAGAGAGAGAGAGAAAGAGTCTTAAAGATAAAGGTTCTTTAATCAAGACACATTTGCAAAATGAAATTCTTCATATCTGCAGTAAATCTCTCTTAATTTATGAATGTTTAGATGTTTAGAAGAACATCGTGTGTTTTGTCTGTTTGGTGTGTTTGTAGATCTGCTCACTGTTTCTTCAGGCATGTCATCGGACAAACATTATTGGCCTTGAAGTTGTGAATCACGGATTTCAGGCCTTCCATCCATTTCTGCAATCAGAAACCAGGAGAAGTTAAAGTTGCATGAATCTAAACACACATGAATCGACACACACGTGAATCGACACACACGTGAATCCAAACACATGTGAATCGACACACAAACATGAATCGATACACACATGGATCAACACACAAACGTGAATCTGCACACACAAACGTGAATCTGCACACACGAAACGCGAGTCGCTCTGAGTGATTAACGTCTGAGGAAGATCAAATCAAACAATCAGAATTAACAAACTTAAACTTGCATTCAAACCTAAAAGCACAGCAGCATAAAGTAAAGCAGTTCGAACTAGGGATGTACCGGATATCCGGTTTCGGTTCCGGTTAGCCGGATATCCGGCGTTTTTTTTCTATCCGGTTCCGTCTCCGGTTCCGGTAGAAATGGTACCAGGTACCGGATATTGCTCGGTCATTTTCGGTTATTAGTTTAATTTAGTTCAGCCGCCATTTTAAACTTCATACGAGAAAAATTTCCCTCACCCATGCGCAGTTTTGTGTGGAAAAAGTCCTAACGCTCAGCATCCTTGTGCGCATTTTTACATGAAATATCCTAATGACAGCCTCTCATAACACAGTCAGGAGGTTCCAACCCCTTTATAACTCTTAACTCATTCATTGGCTGCATCATTCACCACAGTGATACTTTTATAAGTGATTTACAGAAGTTTTTACCTCATATTCTAAACATTAATTAATTGTGATCGCTATTGTTCACGTAGTGAAATATACACACGGTTTTAGCCAAATAATAAACAAAGTAATAGGGTTAGACAAACCATATTTTTATACAAACAACATATAAGCCTCTCCTACAAATGAGCACTGTTTTCATGTTCGTCGGACCTGCTGTTTCTCTGCAGTATCGGCAAAAGCGCAAGGAGTAAAATGTGACTTCTTACCCCGTGAGCGGGGCTTGTTTTGACAGACAGCGGGTTAGTTGTAACACCATGTTATCCAATGCAAGTTCATTCACGTATTTTTATTTGTTTAAAAAAGTTGCGTCTTGATGATCATAAGCATAACTTAAGAATTAAATATATTTGTTTCCATTATTTTTTACATTTGTTGTGTTTTGAACAATGTAATGAAATGAAAAACGTTTTAATAGGTTAATACAATGCAAAATATATGATTATTGATGCAACTTGTTCAATGCGGCTTAGTGTTTAAGCCGCGCTGTCTTCAGGACCGGATAGCAGCCACTATCTGTTTTTCACGTCTTTCAAAATGATACCATCTTTTAGCCAAGAAGATGGTAATCATAACAATATAAGATTAGACTAACAATCTTTCACACATTCTGTGAAAATCGAAAAACAACTACTATAAGAAAAAATATTTACATGCTGCCAAAAGAGTTTTTCCTGTGGTTCTCATCCAAACTTCCATGAAATTTCTCGAAAAATGGCCAGAAGACGTGTGCAAACAGTGTGATGAAAAGCCCTTTAGCACGTCACATTTATGCCCGTGCAACTATCTAAAAAAAAAAAAAAAATTCGCTGTTACTATTTACCCCGCGTTACTTTGTGCCCCGCTCCCCTAGTTCTCTCGCGGCTCCCGCAAATTCGTTCGTTCGCGGCTCCCGCAAATTTGTTTTCTCGCTGCTCCCGCGAATTCGTTCTCTCCCGCCTCCCGCGAATTTGTTCGTTCGCGGCTCCTGTGAATTCGTTCTTTCGCGGCTCCCATGTTCCACGACTTTAACTCTGGATTATCACTTCGTTTGGTTTCTGCACTATTATAGTAAATTCACTCATTTGCTTTCATCCTTGCTTTCCCCGCTCCCCTCTCCTCTCTCTCCTCCAAGCAGGCTGCTCAAACCTGAAGTGCATTACAGTAAATTGTCAAGTCTTTTTAGAGTTTAATTGTCAATTATTAATTAGTATTTATATGAGATCTTAATGGTTACAATCTTAACTGCAATTAATAGGGTAAAACCAAAAAAATATTTAAAATGGGCATTTGTGGTCATGTGGAACGAATTAATTGATTTTTAGTGCATTCTTATGGGTAAATTTGTTTTGGTGTACGAGCATTTTGGTTTACGAGCTCGCTCTTGGAACGAATTAAACTCGTAAACCGAGATATTACTGTACATGTTTATTTGTTATTTAAAAACATATCTTTATTCACAATTTACAATGGTTTTGGGATTTTTCATAGGTCCGGAACGGATTAAATCGAATTCAGTCATTTTAAATGGGAGAAATTCGTTTGAGATACGAGCCGATTGACTTACGAGCTCGGTTCTGGAACGAATTAAACTCATATCTCGAGGTACCACTGTATGTGGTTTAATGACAGAAACTCCTGAGGTTTAACACACGCGTGACACACTGAGTGTTGCCATCTGACACGCGTGCTGCATGTGTTGCTGTGTGTGGACACACACATGTGTCCACACACAGCAACACATGTGTGTGGACACATGTGTTGCTGTGGTAACGGTTACCTTGGCGGTGTCCGTGTTGTCGGTTACCATGTACATGAAGCTGAGGTTGACCAGGTCAGTGCCGCTGCACACGCAGATGATGCGACCGTCCAGATCCGACTCGCTCTTCCCGGCGGCTTCCAGAGATGCAAGGATCTTCGAGTCCTGCAGGAACAGAAACGCGGAACATGCAGCTGAAAACACAGACTCTACAAGCTCACCTGGTCATGAACTTACAATAAATTTCTAACGAACATGAGGGATTCAGACTCAAGCCGAGAGACGCTCACGTTCCCGTCCGATTCATGTAATGATGTTAATTTAATGAGCTCACAATCAATAATTCAAACCTGATCAGATTGAGATGCAGAGACATTCATTCACTGAGAGAAACATTACGTCATCATTCCTCAAACATTATGGGAACACTGATAATGTTTTACTGCTAACGTTTATTATTTAACACCAGATGAATTTATGATAAATCATATTAGAAATGGAGCGGCTGAGAGGCGTGTTTTACGCCTGCAACACAACCGTCACGGTTCGATTCACACGATCAAAGGAAACCCGTCTGTTAGCGTGAACAAACAGAAACCTCCTGCTTCACAAACAGCAGTTAAACGTGAGAGGCCCAGTGACCACACACACACACATATACATACTGTCACACACACACACACTCTCTCATGCACAGGTAAACGGCTGCACTTCCTGCTGTGACTGTACCAGGCAAACATACACAGGCGCGGCTGCAGAGCGAGACACACACACACACACACACACAGGCACGGCTGCAGAGCGACACACACCAGTCAATATTTGACACACACAGAATGTGAAATATAATCTGTAACAGTCAATAGCACTTGAGTTCAGATGTAACGCAAACAAAGTCTCTCCCAGAGAACAAACATTTGCTCGAAAACTTCTTCATAACTTTCTCCAGAAGTGATGACATCATTATCCCTAAACGTACTCTGAATGTTACTAATCTCCAGCTTTGCAAATGTATTTTATATTATTTTAACATTAAGGAGATTCTCCCTCGCTCTGCTGTTCCCGAGGGATGAGTTTCCCTGCATTCCTCCGTGTTCCCGGCTCTTTGAGTGGAGGCTTGGATTCTCCCGGTTCACGTCGGATCCCGGAGGATTCATCCTCTTAATCCTGCTGTTTTTCAGAGAACATTCAGGAATAAAGTTTCTTAACTTCACGGGAATGTAAATACATCATTCTTGAAACATATGGGATGTTAAGTGATGTTTATGAATATCTGAACGGTAACGTCAATCCCATAATGGCTCATGAGCAGCTCTGACTGACATAACTCATTTCTTCCGTTCTTCATCAGCAAATCATGATCTTCTCATCTGAACAATTCAAGTATTTGTTTACATTCCCATTCCTGCATTTAAAAGCTGCTTTTATCGTCGCATTCAAGAAACACATTGACATTCTAATCAGTTCTTGCTTTCCCTGGGAATCAAACCCATGACCTTGATGTTGCAAGCGCTGCTCTGTGCTGTTAGACACACAGGAAAGGCTGTGTTTGAGGCGTTTACCTTCGGCACGACTCCGGGACGGATGCTGTTGATCAGAGAGCATTCCAGCAGCTGCCCTT
>JAWRVZ010000178.1:464258-519258 GCA_037043235.1 Rhodeus uyekii | reverse complement strand
CGCCCTCAATCCCTGTGGGTGTGTGTGAGGCTGGAAGAGTGTGTGTGTTCATGTGGAGACGCTGTTTCTGACTGATACGGTAAAACACACCATCATTACTGTTCGCATCTGCCAATCAAGAGCTGAGATTCACATATGATGATGAGTGCTTGTGTTCTGACCAATCAGAGCAGAGCAGCTCGCAGAGGGGCGGGGCTTAGAGAGACTGAATCTATGAACAAAGCGTTTCAGATGCGGAGAAAAAGAGCTGAAGCTGCAGTGTGTGTTATGAGAGAGTTAGAGAGATTTTGAGCTCAGATGAATGAAAAGCTGTTGAAGAGCCTGAAAATAACAGAAGAGAGGAAAATCTGAAATTAACAGAATTGAGGAAAATCTGTTTAATTATGGCATTGGCCAGGTTACATCATCTTTAAACACAATCAAACCAGGCGAGAGGATTGTGTGCAGAATCAAAGGATAGACACGGATCACCAGGTTCTGCCACAGCACATTTGACCAAACATGGTCAAACTCACAGACCCAGAGAAAAGAGAGAGAGAGAGAGAGAGAGAGAGACAGAGAGAGAGAGAGAGACAGAGAGATAGACAGAGAGCGAGAGAGACAGAGATAGAGATAGAGAGAGAGGGAGAGAGAAAGAGAAATAGAAAGAGAGAGCGACAGAGAGAGAGAGGGGGGGGGAGACGGAGAGAGACAGAGAGAGAGAGAGGGGGGGAGAGAGACGGAGAGAGACAGAGAGAGAGAGAGGGGGGGAGAGAGACGGAGAGAGACAGAGAGAGAGAGATGCTCCTCCAGCCGTCACCCAAACCGCACCACCAGCCCAGATAATCAGACGTGTGGAAGATGAACGAGCCGCATCAGGCCACGGCCGCTAATAATAGCATCTGCGGGCCGCAGCAGGACCGGCCGCTGTTTCCGGCCTGGGAACGAGTTGTGCGGGAGGGAGACGCTCCATAATTCCCTGCTATTATCTCTGACCAAATATGTACCTAACAGGAAAGGCAAATTACGGATTCTGTCCTCCGAAGCCGATAAGGCAAGAGAGCAGAAACACAGAATATTTTCCAGAGCCCCAGAAATAGAACACTGCCTTTTACAGAAACACAGAGGATCATGGGTAAATAACTGCAGCTGATGCGCCACAATCCATATCGGAACTGATGATATAAGAGCGCTTAATACAGGGTCAAGGACACGGTCAAGGTCACTTCAGGTCAACATGTAAATGCTTCCTCCTCAAACAACAGTATACAGATGCTGCTCAAGGAGACACGCTTGTCTCCATGGCAACATTGTTTCCGGGATCTCCAGCCCTTAATAGGCCTTGTTGGGCCAATGACTTACTTCAGCACCGTACGTGTATTTATAGAGCGAAGCACTGGAGGCCTCGTCTTCCCAGAAGAGCATCTCAACCAAAACAACCAATTCCCATAGAGCAGCGATTCACCTTCATTAGGACCCGTTGGGTAAATACCAGCGCCGTTTACTCATAAACCCCTGCGCCCACACCGGCCGTTTACCCATAAACCCCTGCGCCCACACCGGCCGTTTACCCATAAACCCCTGCGCCCACACCGGCCGTTTACCCATAAACCCCTGCGCCCACACCGGCCGTTTACCCATAAACCCCTGCGCCCACACCGGCCGTTTACCCATAAACCCCTGCGCCCACACCGGCCGTTTACCCATAAACCCCTGCGCCCACACCGGCCGTTTACCCATAAACCCCTGCGCCCACACCGGCCGTTTACCCATAAACCCCTGCGCCCACACCGGCCGTTTACCCATAAACCCCTGCGCCCACACCGGCCGTTTACCCAGAAACCCCTGCGCCCACACCGGCCGTTTACCCATAAACCCCTGCGTCCACACCGGCCGTTTACCCATAAACCCCTGCGCCCACACCGGCCGTTTACCCATAAACCCCTGCGCCCACACCGGCCGTTTACCCATAAACCCCTGCGCCCACACCGGCCGTTTACCCATAAACCCCTGCGCCCACACCGGCCGTTTACCCATAAACCCCTGCACCCACACCGGCCGATAACCCAGAAACCCCTGCGCCCACACCGGCCGATAACCCAGAAACCCCTGCGCCCACACCGGCCGATAACCCAGAAACCCCTGCGCACACACCGGCCGTTTACCCATAAAGATAACAAAACACAGACACAGCGCTAATAAAGTCTGCGAGCGCACAGATCAGACGCTGCTCGTTACAGTCAGGGTTAATTGGGTTTAGCTCAGTCTTACCAGGACAAGGCTGAAGGTGAAGAGCCGGAAAACTGATGGGATGAGGAGACGCTCACTTTCTGGAAAACAGGAAGACACACGGAGACAGAGTGTGAAACATCTGTGATGATGTGCAATCAGACATCATCTCATTAGCATATGACCCGCAAACATCATCTTATTAAGATATGACCCGTTAGCAATCTCATTAACATATGAACCACCCACATCATCTCATTAACATATGACCCACCCACATCATCTCATTAGCATAAGACCCGCCCATATCGGCCCCAATCATAGCAGAGCTCATGAGAAACTGCATCAGGTCTGTGGGGACGATTTGGAAATCCATTGCCGCTTGCTAATACAGCAATACCTTGGTTTAGGAGTTTAATTTGTTCCATGAGCGAGCTCGTAACCCAAAATGCTCGTACACCAAAACAAATTTCCCCATAAGAATGCACTAAAAATCAATCTATTCGTTCCACACGACCACAAACGCCCATTTAAAAAAAAAAAATGGTTTTACCCTATTAATTGCAGTTAAAATTAAAACCATTAAGATCTCATATAAATACAAATTAATAATTGACAATTAAACTATAAAAATACTTGACAATTTACTGTAATGCACTTCAGCTTTGAGCAGCGTGCGTGGAGGAGACGAGAGGAGAGAGGAGGGGGGAGCGGGGAAAGCAAGGATTCAAGTGCAAATGAGTTAATTTATTATAATAGTGCAGAAAACAAACAAAGTGATAATCCAGAGTGAAGGTCATGGAATATGGGAGACAGGAGACGTGGAGCCACGAACTAACGAACACACGGGAGCCGCGAACGAAAGAACACACGGGAGCCGCGAACGAACGAACACACGGGAGCCGCGAACGAACAAACACACGGGAGCCGCGAACGAACAAACACACGGGAGCCGCGAACGAACAAACACACGGGAGCCGCGGCCGCGAACGAACACACAGGAGCCGCGAACGAACGAATGCACGGGCGAAAAGTGGCGAGATAGGCAGATGATATGAGAATCAGGTGTGTCAGTGCTCAGTGACCACACACACACACAGGCAGAACTAGGAGACAATGAATTCATGAATTCATTTACTGCTTAGCGGTACTGTACGTATATATTTCACTACGTGAACAATTAATTAGAGTTATCAACAGGAGGTAAAACGCTGTAAATCACTTATAAAAGTATGCACTGTGGTGAATGATGCAGCCAAACCGAGCGATGCTGAGAGAACGAGTTAAGGGGTGATAAAGGGGTTGGAACCGTGTGACTGTTTTATGTGAGGCTGTGTTTAGGATATTTCCAGTAACAATGCGCGCAACGATGCTGAGCATTAGGGCTTTTTCCACACAAAAATGCACGTGGGTGAGGGAAAAATGATCTCGTACACCGATACAATGCTCGTACACCGATTTGACCCTCCATGCTCATTCACCGATTTACTCGTATACCAAGTCGCTCGTAAACCGAGGTATTACTGTATATTCTTTTATTTTTCTTATTTGTACCTTTTTTTTCTTATTTTCATGTTCTTTTCCTTTTTCTTATTTGAATGATTTGTAAAGAGTTATTTATAATCAAGTTAGGGATTTTTATTAGTTAAAACATTTCTTTACACTTCTGTAGTTTTCCATAGAATAAGGATGAATATTGTCTGCTGAGTCACTCTGTTGATAGTCGGAGCATGAGCCGAGTTCAGCCTTGGAGAAGCTGTGTATCTGTGTGTGTATCTCTGTGTGTGTGTGTGTATATGTATCTGTGTGTATGTGTGTGTTAATATGGTCTGTATTGGGGGGGTGATTAAATGGCACCATAAGGAGATGGAATGACCTGTTGTTCTCGATAAGCCACGTGGAAAGTCACTAATCCGTCAATCATGTGATCAACGAAGATCTGCTTCAGACAGTCTGCTCTTGTGTGGAAAATTACTAGCTTTGTTTATCTTTCTGTCTTTCTTAGCCGATCAGAATCATTTAACTTTCAGTAATAATGTAGTTAGTAGCCTCTGTTAGAGTATAATTGCTGAAGAATGTTATTATAAGTGGGGCGGCCTACAAACTCCTTGTGAGACCTGAAGCTTCTGCTGATGAAACTGCAAACTAAACTTCACTAAAACTTCTTCTATTGATGCACTTCTGACTCCCGCTTTTCATTCAACATATCTGGTCCTCGGGTCTTAACTGTAATTCCCCTACAGTTCAAACTCTACATATAAACTTCTTCTGTAATGCTTTACTGTAAGTGTTCTGAAGCAGAAGCCAATCTCCATATTATCAATCTGTCCGAGATTAAAATAAAGCGTTATAAAACACAAATGATCCGGTTAAATCTCCTGATAAAGCCTCTGTTCGTCTGGCAGAACCGCGGAACGAGTGACATTTATTTTTAGACTTTAAGCGGCGTTACTTCAGGTGACAAATATTCTCTTGATTAAAGCAGCCGATAATCCCAGAGTGTCAATCCGTTCACAAGCTCCCGGAAACACACCGGCTCCGGCTGGAGGAACGCGTGCAGAACCACAGAGAGGAAAACATGGATGTTCCCAGAGGATTCCGGAACACGGACCAGCGCTGGTATAAATGCTGAGACCTCACTGAGTCCGTCCATCACTGATCACATGCACGGCATCATGGGATACTAGCATGTGTTGATGGGATCGCTGCGGACTGAGTTGCTTTCAAAGGGGGCGAAACACTTCCTGTGTCAGTGGTTGTCGAGGTCAAAGGTCAGTGGCAAAGCTAGTGTGAGTCACTCGCACCGAATGAACAAAGCAGACGTCAATCATCCGCCCTCAATGTGAAATGGGTCACTTGATTGACGTCCAGGGCAGCCAGTCTGACCTCTGACCTTTTCTGACGGCACATGCGCACAACGGTGTCAAGTGCTGCTAAACTCCAGCGAGCGGGCGAGTGAGGAGTCAGAAACTACGCAGTGAGAGCTGGACTTTATTTCCCCGTGTGATTCTGGAAGTGCTTTTGCCTCAGTCTGTCATCGCGGCAGGGAAGAAGGGAAATGTGGAGTGGCATTTTCTGACTGTCCATAAAAACTACTGAATCTATTCAGTGTAAGTCATCGGCTGTGTTGTGCGAGACGGTTCCTGTTGTCACACCAACATATACTGTGCATGTAAATAATTCTCAAAATATACAGAAATAAATATTTGTTCTGTATTTTTATAGTAGGTAGATCCTTTTGACTTGGTCATTTAATAAGTATTATATAAGTATTGTGTCCCGCTGATATTATTGGGCATCTCTAATCTAATAAATTCATGACGATATTAAGATATTACCATTATTCTGCTTTTCTGTCAAACACAGGTGTAAAGCCGAGGGTTGGTTTGTGTCCCGTTCCCTCCCGTGACCCGCGGGATCCCATCCCATGCGGAACGGGGTCAGCGCGAGCGGCTAATAATAGCCAGCGCAGCGTTCAGGAGTTGTAGCGCAGAGGTCGGCAGGTTAATTGGAAGAGCAGATTGCGTCCGCATGCGAACGGATTCACAGCCGCTGCAATTAAAACAGCAGTAATAGCTCCGGCTTCGCTCTGTTCTGCGCTATTATTATCCATCAGCACGCCATCCAGGAACCCTGATGCTTCAGCAGAGATGCATGATGGGACATCTCGGGGGGGGTTCAATCAGCGCTTCAGGACACACACATCCAGAGTCATTACAGCTCAACACACGTGACCCAAACACTCCACATACATTCATATCCACACGCCAATATTTCAGGTCAGCATGTCAGTTTATCTCAACTAATGGCGTGAACTACACAACTACACATTCCTATCATAATAAAGTCTCAAATCAACAACAGAATTGAGCAGCGTAAAACTGCTGTTTAATTTCATGGCAAAAACATATCATTCAAACACACATTAAATATTGAAGAATTGTGTAAATATATCCTGATCCGTAATCTAGTAATCTAGTGCATATACGTGTCATGCGTGTGTCATGTATGTGTAAAAGATAGATGTCATTTATGCGTCATATGTGTCATGTATGTGTAATAGATAGATGTGTCAAATATGTGTTGTGTGTAACATATGTGTCATGTATGTGTTATGCATGTGTCATGTATGCATCGTGTGTGTAATATATGTGTCATGCATGTGCGTTATGTGTCATAGATGTGTCATGTAAGTGTTATGTATGTGTCATGTATGTCATGTAAGTGTCATGTATGTGTCCTGTGTAATAGATGTGTTATGTATGTGTCAGTTATTTTTCTAGCAGTGTCTTTAATATCTTTAATATCAGGAGATCTTTACGCTTTCCTGTAGCTCAATCAGTAGAGCATGGGTGTTTACAACTCCAAGGTCATGGGTTTGATCCTAGGGAAAGTAAGAACTGATTCAATGTCTTCCTTGAATGCAATGAATGCTTGAAGTCACTTTGGATAAAAGTGTCTGCCAAATGCATAAATGTAAATCTTTAGTATCAGGAGATCTTTAAAATCAGGAGATCTTTAATATCAGGAGATCTTTAAAATCAGGAGATCTTTCAAATCAGGAGACCTTTCAAATCAGGAGACCTTTCAAATCAGGAGATCTTTAGTATCAGGAGATCTTTAGTATCAGGAGATCTTTAGTATCAGGAGATCTTTAGTATCAGGAGATCTTTAAAATCAGGAGATCTTTAATATCAGGAGATCTTTAAAAATCAGGAGATCTTTAATATCAGGAGACCTTTAATATCAGGAGATCTTTAATATCAGGAGATCTTTAATATCAGGAGATCTTTAATATCAGGAGATCTTTAATATCAGGAGATCTTTAATATCAGGAGATCTTTAATATCAGGAGATCTTTAATATCAGGAGATCTTTAATATCAGGAGATCTTTAATATCAGGAGATCTTTAAAATCAGGAGATCTTTAATATCAGGAGACCTTAAATATCAGGAGACCTTAAATATCAGGAGACCTTAAAAATCAGGAGACCTTTAAAATCAGGAGACCTTTAAAATCAGGAGACCTTTAATATCAGGAGACCTTTAATATCAGGAGACCTTTAATATCAGGAGATCTTTAAAAATCAGGAGATCTTTAAAAATCAGGAGATCTTTAAAAATCGGGAGATCTTTAAAAATCGGGAGATCTTTAATATCGGGAGATCTTTAAAATCGGGAGATCTTTAAAATCGGGAGATCTTTAAAATCGGGAGATCTTTAAAATCGGGAGATCTTTAAAATCGGGAGATCTTTAAAATCGGGAGATCTTTAATATCGGGAGATCTTTAAAATCGGGAGATCTTTAAAATCGGGAGATCTTTAAAATCGGGAGATCTTTAATAACGGGAGATCTTTAATATCGGGAGACCTTTAATATCGGGAGACCTTTAATATCGGGAGACCTTTAATATCGAGAGACCTTTAAAATCGGGAGACCTTTAGTATCGGGAGACCTTTAGTATCGGGAGATCTTTAGTATCGGGAGATCTTTAGTATCGGGGGATCTTTAGTATCGGGGGATCTTTAAAATCAGGAGATCTTTAAAATCAGGAGATCTTTAGTATCAGGAGATCTTTAGTATCAGGAGATTTTAGTATCAGGAGATCTTTAGTATCAGGAGATCTTTAGTATCAGGAGATCTTTAGTATCAGGAGATCTTTAGTATCAGGGGATCTTTAGTATCAGGGGATCTTTAGTATCAGGGGATCTTTAAAATCAGGAGATCTTTAGTATCAGGAGATCTTTAGTATCAGGGGATCTTTAGTATCAGGGGATCTTTAGTATCAGGAGATCTTTAGTATCAGGAGATCTTTAAAATCAGGAGATCTTTAGTATCAGGAGATCTTTAGTATAAGGGGATCTTTAGTATCAGGGGATCTTTAGTATCAGGAGATCTTTAAAATCAGGAGATCTTTAGTATCAGGAGATCTTTAGTATCAGGAGATCTTTAGTATCAGGAGATCTTTAGTATCAGGAGATCTTTAGTATCAGGAGATCTTTAGTATCAGGAGATCTTTAATATCAGGAGATCTTTAGTATCAGGAGATCTTTAATATCAGGAGATCTTTAGTATCAGGAGATCTTTAAAATCAGGAGATCTTTAGTATCAGGAGATCTTTAATATCAGGAGATCTTTAGTATCAGGAGATCTTTAATATCAGGAGATCTTTAGTATCAGGAGATCTTTAGTATCAGGAGATTTTAGTATCAGGAGATCTTTAGTATCAGGAGATCTTTAGTATCAGGGGATCTTTAGTATCAGGAGATCTTTAGTATCAGGGGATCTTTAGTATCAGGAGATCTTTAGTATCAGGGGATCTTTAAAATCAGGAGATCTTTAGTATCAGGAGATCTTTAGTATCAGGGGATCTTTAGTATCAGGAGATCTTTAGTATCAGGAGATCTTTAAAATCAGGAGATCTTTAGTATCAGGAGATCTTTAGTATCAGGGGATCTTTAGTATCAGGGGATCTTTAGTATCAGGGGATCTTTAGTATCAGGAGATCTTTAAAATCAGGAGATCTTTAGTATCAGGAGATCTTTAGTATCAGGAGATCTTTAGTATCAGGAGATCTTTAGTATCAGGAGATCTTTAGTATCAGGAGATCTTTAGTATCAGGAGATCTTTAGTATCAGGAGATCTTTAGTATCAGGAGATCTTTAGTATCAGGAGATCTTTAGTATCAGGAGATCTTTAATATCAGGAGATCTTTAGTATCAGGAGATCTTTAAAATCAGGAGATCTTTAGTATCAGGAGATCTTTAATATCAGGAGATCTTTAAAATCAGGAGATCTTTAATATCAGGAGATCATGTATATTCTGAATGCAGACGCTTCTCTGCAATCCGGACCAGAGAAGAACATGAACCTGAAGAACATGATTCCAGGAGAACGAGTGAGCATTAGACTGATAACATCTTTATCTCTCTGAGCAACATCTGCTCTGATTGGCCAGAATCTACCGGCTGAACCAAAATAACACTGTTTTCATGAAACTCACAGTGAGTGTGAGTGTGAAAAAGATTAAAAACAGGAGCACAAACTCACCAGCTGTACGGAAAGTGACTTAAGGTTGGAGCGACATCTTGGTTCCTGTGAAGAAAAACACACAGAGAAATGAATGAAAGCCAAACAAAAGAGATGGAGCGACGGCAGAGACCGAGCAAGGAAAACACGCGGCCGGCAGCCACAGAAATGAGCAACAACAGCCAGAAGCCGTGACTCATTGTGTTTGCATCTGCCTAATTAAAAAATAATAGTGCATCTTTCTTTCCTGCAGCAAACACGCGGAACAACAACACGACACACGGCTGTCACGGGAAAATGGGAAACAGATTCCGTTCACACGCGTGTTGAGCGAACGGCAGCGCGGATTATTATCTGAAATCTGCACTCAAACACCAGCTTTCCCTTCAGATCAGCATCCGTGTAAAAGCCCTAACTGGAGTTCCCCGGATCCGGATATTCCCGGGAACAACTGCATTCTTTCCTTCTCAAATAATTTGACCCGCTCGTTGCATAAATCATGTTTTTGTATGGAGCGTATTGTTTGGCAGAGTTCGGGACGCTCTCGCCGGATCCACTGAGCACTCGTGTGGGAAAGCAGCGGAAAGCCCAGGACAGGCACATTTTTGCAGGAGTTTCCCTTGAAATGAATCACGCAAGATGATGGACCAGATTCCTGATAAATAAAGTGCGTCTCACACCAGAGGTTCGTTTGCGCTGCTCGTTACGGAATGATTGTGGATTAATGTGTGTGTGTGTCGATCCCAGAACCCTCCAATCCATTCGGGATTTCACTTTACAGTCAATCTGGCCATGCCTTTAAATTCACACACAGAACATTCAAATCATAAACATTATTATGTTAAAACCCTGCAACCGTCCGCACAAACGAAACGATTCACGCATCCATTTAATGAGAAGAAATTCAGACAAATACTAAAGCATGACTTTATGCTGGAAGCCGTTCATATGAAGAAATGTTATAAACAACAGCGGTCGGGAAGAGTGACGGGAATTACGGCAGACGTTCGTTTATTAGGAATAATTACAGTAATCATCTCAAAAACTGATAAAAGTGTGTGAGGAGAGAAAAGCAGATAAATGCTGTTCCTTCATCAACTTCTTTCATTTAACAAATCTATGAATGAACTTGCTTTAAACATTAGACCATAAACATAAACAAACAAAAATAACAACAAACAGACAAACAAAACATAGCATTACATAACAAACAAATATAATAAACAAACAAACAAATGGACAAAATAACAACGACAAGAATAACAACAAAACACAGCATAACATAACATAACAAACCAATATAATAAACAAACAAACAGACAAACAAAACATAGCATAACAAACAAATTTAATAAACAAACATAACATAAACAAACAAACAGACAAAATAACAACAGACAAGAATAACAAACAAACAAAAATAACAACAAACAGACAAACAAAACATAGCATAACATAACAAACAAATATAATAAACATAACATAAACAAACAGACAAACAAAACATAGCCTAACATAAAAAATATAATAAACAAACAAACAGACAAAATAACAAACAAAAATAACAACAAACAGACAAACAAAACATAGCATAACATAACATAACAAATATAATAAACAAACATAACTTATACAAACAAAGGGACAAAATAACAACAGACAAGAATAACAAACAAACAAAAATAACAACAAACAGACAAACAAAACATAGCATAAAAACAAAACATAACATAACAAACAGACAAATGTGACGAAACACACACTGATCCAGAACACAGGCGTATGAACAGAAGCGGCTCAATATAAGATCACATGAAATAAAAACATTAATACAAATTAATAATACATTAAAGCTTAGCTGGTCTATTATTATTCCATTTTTTTGTTATTGTTCTAAAATGTTTTCACATATTTTAAATGTTATCTATTATGGTATGAAATAAAGAAATTCGTCACTCTTTATGTATGAAGTGCTGACAAGGATCCGGATCAGGTTAAGGGTCAAAGGTCAATAGTGTAATTATAGAAGCATTCCAGAAATTAATTAATATGAAGCCGTTCTTTTAAATATAATTCAAATGCAAAACATGCGTAAGTGCAATAAGTGATTTATTTAAATGTCAGCTAAAGATCGGAGCAAGAGTGCAATCAATTATCAACTAACATTAATAAAACACAACCACCAAATAACAGCGTGGACTCCAGAATTTCACTACATATAATAATATAATATATTATAGATTTTCACTACATTAGTACTTTTATATATAAATGCATGTGCAAATATTGAGTTGTAGCACCAAAAAGTTAGAAATGAACTGAAATATTTAGAAATGAAACGCATCGATTGTGACTCAAAATAAGCATTACATCTATTTTGACACGTTTTTGAAGCTTCATTTGTCATTGATCATTTTTTTCACTACGGCAGGAGGAAAAAAAGCAAAGCATTGAGAAGATCCTGGACCTGCAAACACACACACATGCATTTCATCTATAAAGCGACTACACAATAACACAACAACACACACACAGACTGACCTGAACCCGACGCCTCGCACACGCTCACAGCCACAGATCTGAGCAAACCATCCCGAAACACACAGATCCCACAGGAAGAGCCGGCGCTGCGCACACGCACACACACAGCGCTTTATGACTGAACAAACACGCGTTCACGTGGACAGGTGGAGAGAGAGAGGCGTGTCTTTCCTCACACACTCCTCCTGCTCTTCCAACACTTCTAACACTAACATTTATATATTTATACACAGCAAGCCTGTAAAAATAACCCAACGCCTCAGAGAAACCAGAAATAGACTCTGGAAGAAGAAATAGACATCTTGAATATACAGTGAATTTAGAAAAGAGAGACAGAGACAGAGAGAGAGACAGAGAGAGAGAGACAGAGAGAGAGAGAGAAAGAGAGAGAGAGAGAGACAGAGAGAGAGAGGATCAGACATTAATCAGGGATCAAAATGTCCCAGATATTAAAATGTTTCTGAATATCTGCTGTGTTATGAAATCTTGAGCATTATTACAGACACACTTTGTCCTTTTAATAGTCAAAGAAAAAAACCTGAAAAATAAATAATGGAAATATGTGTCTGATAGAAGTTAATTTCTGACACTGGTACAGTTCTTTCTGAATAATAACCCGAGATCATGTTTATATTTATATTTACACACGTCTGCAACACGTCTGCTAAAGATCTGGAAAACATCTGCTGTACGAAACGTCTTTAAGTCGTCAGTTTAACATTCATTCTGAATCATCAACATCTAAAAGACATTTTCTAAACGTCTATTTAACGTCTGATAGGAAACACATTGCAGACGAGAAAACTCTCAAAACAAAACGTCTTCCAGATGTAAACACACATCATACACACTTCAAACAAACTCTCTGACATGAACAGGTGCTATCCGAACAGATGTGATCTCTCACACTCTCTCACACACACTCTCACACACACACACACACACTCACTCCCTCACACACAAACACACACTCACTCACATAGACACACTTTCTCTCACTCTCTCTCACTCACATTCACACACGCACATATATATGCGCGTGTGTGTGTGTGTGTGTGTGTGTGTGTGTGTGTGTGTGTGTGCAAAATACGGATGCGCACACACACACATATATATAGGTATACATATGTGTGTGTGTGTGTGTGTGTGAGAGAGAGAGAGAGAGAGAGAGAGAGAGAGAGAGAGAGAGAGAGAGAGAGAGAGAGAGAGACCACATCTGTTCTGGTAGCATATGTGTGTGTGTGTGTGTGTGTGTGTGTGTGTGTGTGTATCCGTATATTGCACAAACACACACACAATATATCTCTCCCGCATACATATACACTTTCTCTCTCTCTCTCTCTCTCTCTCTCTCTCTCTCTCTCACACACACACACACACACACATATGTATAATATACGGATGCGCGTGCACACACACACATACATACATACATACACAAACATACATACATACACTGCCAGGCCCCGCATGCATCAGATCCCATAGATTTCATTAAGGAGGCGTTACGTAATTCTCAGTGTTAGTTGTGATGATCCAGTGTGAGCTGGTCTGAAGATCAACACACACACACACACACACACGCATGTCAACAAACCACTGGTTGCGAGCACACGCATCCTTACCGTTCACATGACGGATGAAGATCCGCACGGATGATCTCGTGTTAGCCGCTAGCCGAGAGCTAACAGCGCTTCACTTTGATTCTCCAACACACATTGACACAAAAACACACGCGCGCGCCCTGCCCTACAGCTCAATGACACGCGCACGAGCCTCTGTGACGCGCGTAACGCGCTCATCTCTTACCGTCATCACACATCAGCAAATGCCCGCAACATTCCTAGGAAAAGACAGAATTCCCTCCGCTGGCGAACGGGCGGATGATGGTGGATCTTCCTGAGCGTCACGCGCGCAGGAAACCCTCAGTGCAGCCAGACATGCATTTGTGCATCAGCACTGCATCACACACACACAACAGTGTATCACTCCATCACTGCATCACACTCACAAATTAGTGTATCACTCCAGCACTGCATCACACACACATCAGTGTATCACTGCATCACACACACACACACAACAGTGTATCACTCCAGCACTGCATCACACTCACAAATTAGTGTATCACTCCAGCACTGCATCACACACACACACACATCAGTGTATCACTGCATCACACACACACACACACAACAGTGTATCACTCCAGCACTGCATCACACAAACACATCAGTGTATCACTCCAGCACTGCATCACACACACACACACACACACACACACACACATCAGTGTATCACTGCATCACACACACACACACAACAGTGTATCACTCCAGCACTGCATCACACAAACACATCAGTGTATCACTCCAGCACTGCATCACACACGCACACATCGGTGTATCACTCCAGCACTGCATCACACACACACATCAATCCATCACACTCACACATCAGTGCATCACACTCACACATCGGTGTATCACTCCAGCACTGCATCACACACACACATCAATCCATAACACTCACACATCAGTGCATCACACACACACATCAGTGTATCACTCCTGCAATGCATCACACACACACATCAATCACATCACACATCAATCCATCACACTCACACATCAGTGCATCACTCCAGCACTGCATCACACACACACATCAATCACATCACACTCACACATCAGTGCATCACTCCAGCACTGCATCACACACACACATCACTGCATCACTATCACACATCAATCCATCACACTCACACATCACTCCATCACACTCACACATCAGTGTATCACTGCATCACACACACACATCAATGTATCACTCCATCACTGCATCACACACACACATCAGTGTAACACTCCATCACACACACACACACACACACACACACACACACACACACACATCAGTATATCACTGCATCACACTCACACATCAGTTTATCACTCCATCACTGCATTACACTCACACATCACTCCATCACTGCATCAAACTCACACATCAGTGTATCACTCCATCACTACATCACACTCAAACATCACTGTATCACTCCATCACTGCATCACTCTTACACATCAGTGTATCACTCCATCACTGCATCACTATCACACATCAATCCATCACACTCACACATCACTGCATCACACTCACACATCACTCCATCACACTCACACATCACTCATCACACTCACTCCATCACTGCATCACACACACACATCAGTGTATCACTGCATCACACACACACACATCAGTGCATCACTGCATCACACTCACACATCACTGCATCACACTCACACGTCAATCCATCACACTTACACATCACTGCATTATCTGATCTGACCGTTATCAGTTTGTAGCAGTAAATGAGGAGATGTCATATCGATCACAGATTCAGTATGTAGTTCCTCAAGGTTCAGTACTAGGACCATTGCTTTTCACCCTGTACATGCTTCCTTTGGGTGCAATTATTCAGCAGCATGGCATTAGCTTTCACTGTTACGCTGATGATACTCAGCTCTATATTTCTTCTCATCCTGATGAAACGTACCAATTCACTAAATTAACAGAATGCATAACTGATATAAAATATTGGATGACCAATAACTTTCTACTGCTTAATTCTGAAAAAAAAAACAGAGATTCTAATTATTAGACGAAAAAGTTACCTGCACGTAATAATCTAGACTACTGCCTAACACATCACTGTATCAATGTCTGTGAGGAGATCCTGATGCGTCTCAAGTTCCTGATTTTCTCTCTCTCTAATTCAAATTGGCACGGTAAAAGGAATATTTACTTTTCCAAAGCCAATAATAATTTAAAAAATCTCTCTCTCTCTATCTATATATCTATCCATCTATCCATCTATCTATCTATCTATCTATCTATCTATCTATCTATCTATCTATCTATCTATCTATCTATCTATCTATCTATCTATCTATCTATCTATCTATCTATCTATCTATCTGTCTATCTGTCTGTCTGTCTGTCTGTCTGTCTGTCTGTGTGTCTGTGTGCCTGTGTGTCTATGTGTCTGTCTGTCTGTCTATCTGTCTATCTGTTTTCCAACTGAATCTCTGGAGGTTGTTTGTTGCTTGTTTTGCTGCTGATGTGATTAGTAAATTGAGGGCGTTTGAGTGTAATTAATGTCCACAAATGAAGCATCAGAGTGAAGAAACTGTTTTCTACATGAATCAGTCTCATCATTCTGGTCACTGTGAATTTGAGCGAACAGTTTTATCATTTATCATATGGATTCACTGTACAGTACAGCGCATATTTACACAACTCCTCCCACTGACTTGTCAGCATCCAATGATAATCAGCGCCATTATCTGACAGATCGAGACATGAGCGCTGTTGTCAGAAGTCACACAGTTGCATTAAACATGTGTCCGAACAGAGCAGGTCATTATCTCACTTCCTGTTTGTTAGACCATGATGAAGAGTTCAGCACGTTTATCATCACCATGATGATCAAAACACACACACACATTTCAGTACTTGAATGACATAAAGGCTTTAGGAGCTTTTCATCAGACAAATTTCCATCAGCTGCAGCTCTGTGTGTGTGTGTGTTTATCTACAATCAGACATTATGGGATTACACATTAAAAAAAGAACCTTCATAACAAACATCTGAAAAACAACAAGATGAGTTGATTGACAGTGACAGACTCCATGAGATCTGTTGAACTATGAAAGAGCAGCATTTCTCAAAGCTGCTGTGTTTATTTTTATGTTGATTATATTTCCAGCTGAATTCCTGGATTGGTTCACATGTGCTTTAGTCGCCCTCACAGTGACCGCTGGGCATCTTTACATAAAACATGTTGTGGCAACAGTTGCTATGGGGATGATGGGGAAACTGGCCTCGGCGTACATACAAAACACACACACAAAAACACATATACACACACAAAACACATATACACACACAGACACACACAAACACGCACACGCGTACATGCACACACACACACACACACACACACTCACATACACAGACACACACACGCACACACAGACATACACAGACACATAGGCAGATCTCAAATCTACCTTTTCTGTCAAAGATGCAATATCTTCACAACTATGTTCCTTTTCAGAAAGAAATGGCATCTGTGAGGATTTCCAGTCAGGATTTAGACCATATCATAGTACTGAGACTCTCATTAGAGTTACGAACAACTCTCATTGTGGTTGTTTCTCTCTGTCAGTGTTACTGGATCTTAGTGCTGCATTTGATACAATCGACCACAAAATCTTTCTAAATTAAATTATGTTGGCATTAGTGGAATTGCATTGGCATGATTCAAATCATACTTATCTGACCGTTATCAGTTTGTAGCAGTAAATGAGGAGATGTCATAGCAATCGAGGGTTCCTCAAGGTTCAGTACTAGGACCATTGCTTTTCACCCTGTACATGCTTCCTTTGAGAGAAATTATTAGGAAGCATGGCATTAGCTTTCACTGTTACGCTGATGATACTCAGCTCTACATTTCTTCTCATCCTGATGAAACAAACCAACTGGATGATTGTAATGCTGTACTGGGTGGTTGATCTGCCGCTTAATAAACAAACTCCCGCTGCTCCAAAAAGTTTGGGTCCTTGCTTACTTAGTTAGGAATATTTAATATTCATCTATATTATTGATCTGTCTGACCTGACAGTGCTGTATGAAAACTGAACTGAGCTGATGATGAAAACACGGTTTACTGAAGATCTGCTGTTTAGATGAATAAAGAAATGTAATAATTGATGATGTTTGACTTGATTAATTGATGGTGTCTAAAACACATAATTTTCCTATTATCACTCTAAAGCTGCATTGAAACAATCTGTTTAGTATAAAGCACTGTATACATGAAGGTGACTTGACACACACACACATGGCTCAAGCTTTGATGGAAACCTGAGTGTTTCTGTCAGTCGCTCTCTTTCATGTTCTATTTCTCTGGTGTTTTTCTGATTGTCTTCTATCACGATTCAGTCAGTTTCGTCCATCAATTCTCTGAACTCGATTTCTGTTTCTCCTCATGGACACGGAAGAGACGTGTTCATGACATCCACAGCACAGTGAAACACGGCTCTATAATTGACTCTTAATGAGACTCTTTCCCAGCATCCTCAGCACATTAAACCACAGCAGATTTTTACACTATTAAACAGGGATCAAAACATCCAGGGAAGCTCTTCAGAACAGAATGTGCGGCAGAACTCCCAAGAAATACCATCGAGCTCTTCAGAAGAGATGGAAAAACGACAATTACTAGACAGCAAAGCTCCTCTACACATAAGAAAGTATGACACACAGCGACACATTGAGACAGAAGCAACATTTATTTTATCCACAGGCATTTATGACCCGATTTCAAGAAGCTTCATGTACAGCAACTTCATGGAGAAACTTCAAGTGAAAAGCATTTCTATGCAGGTAACATTTCTCTGAAACACTGCTAGTCACAAGCTTCATTCAGTAGTGCACTAGAAAGAAAAGCTCATCGTTATATATTATAATGACAAATTTACAGGCTGCATTAGAGAAGGTAAACGTGTTCAAAGGCACAGGACGCTCACATCACGAGACGCTGTTCATCTGCTCAGTTCGTGGCACTAGTGTTGTTTTGACAAGTGCTTGACAATTTCAGACACGTCAAGGAGCTTTGTAAATATTGATAGAAGAACCTCAGAGTCTTTCACACACTTCTTCCGTTTGTTAAACACTGACATCGAGGACAGTGTCAACTTTAAACTCCTTCATTTGGTCCAGGCATGACTTGAGTCAGTTAGCTATTTTTTTTCTGACAGAAGGGTTATAAACAGTGTCTTTGTGGTCAAATATTCCTCTAGGTATGTGGCACATAAGAACCTTCATATTAAACATCATTCCTGTGACTCAAACAATAGATAATGAGGCTTGCAACACCAGGATCAGGGGTTCGATCCCCAGGCAAAGCGTGAACTAACAGAAAGCTTGAAAGCAGTAAAAGTCATTTTGGATAAAAGTGTCTGCCAATGTAAATAAGTGTTTCCCCGCACATCACATATTTGTACAATAACATGCAAATAAATCATTTGATGCCTTTGTTTAAATGTCCATGTGTTGTAATATACATATATATATATACATATATTCATACAAAGTCTAAACTGTGGCAGTCATGATGGCATACGTGGTAGTAGTCAAACATTCGTATTAAACGACTGCTCAAAATCATTAAGAGACTCATCTAAACATACATGAGAGTCCGTCTAAACGTATATGCATATTTAAACTCAGATAAGCAGCAAGATCTTGTGAAAACTAAGATTTAAAAGTAAGAAAAAAAGGAAATTATTTTAAACGTTGTTCAAGTAAGTCATCCAGTCATCACTAAAGGGAGCACATTAAATCAGGGAAAACTCTACAGCATATGAAGGACAAACATGAGCTCAGAGTGTGGCATCGAGCGCTTTCTCTGGAGACGGCAGCTGCACGTCCTCAGCCGGCCAGAGCCGGTCCGTAGCGCTGGAAACCGGACGACAGTCGCTGCTGATGCTTGATTTGCCTTTACAAGCAGCAGAATCCTGCACGAATTCCTGGATTTCCACCGGGAGCCTCCGGAACTTGTCCTGGTACTGCTGGTCCAGCTCGCTCTGAAGCTGCAAAACACAAAACCACATGAGGAAATCGAAACGAAGATCAGACCCTCTCAAGAGTTTATCGTTCAGTTGAGGGGTTTTGAGGATCAGAGGCATGCCTCAACAACCCTGGGAAGCGTTTCCTCATATCAACACCTGAGGGTTCGAGGGAAAAAACAGAAACGAGGTGAGAATCTGCATCTCCACATTATCGTCATGTGAGAGAATACAGAGCTGTAACATGAATAAGCACATGGATTAAACATCCAACTAAAGCTGATGTTAGCATGAGTCACTCCAGCCGCAGGAGAGAAGAGCCACAGCCTGAGGTGAAAGGTCAAGATCAGAGACCGTCTCAGAAGATCCACAAGCTTCATTACTTTAGTGTTAAAAAGCCAATGCAACATGACTTCATCCCACTCAGCATCTGCGTCCTCAGAGAGAGCCGAATATCCTGTTTTTCTCCAGGCACAGACTCCCCTAGTGATTAAAGATGTCAGAATTGTATTCATTCCGACCCAATAATTGCTTTACTGCTTATTTGACTGGTTAACTACCCCGCTCGTTCTCCAGGGAGCAGCGTAATTAAAGAAAGCACCAGAGACGAATCGTGTCGAAGACTATGATTTCCAAACATTGGTGCTTGCGTGTGATCTGAGAGCGTCTCTTGTTCCCTCAGTTCAGCTTTAGTTCTTTCATGCACTGGTTAAGACAAGCAGTTTCAAGGAAGCCAGTATGTAACGCTGTTTACCAACTAGAGCAAACATTTGCACAACCCAGTTCCACAAACCGGTTTAGCATCTTCCCCACACGCCGTCATCTCAAAGGTCACCTTCTAGAAAGTCATATTTTCAAGCGGCTGACATCGACATGCCACGGCCAGATGGTTCAGGCGGCGATGGCGCTGACGCCCCGCACAAAGCCCGACCTACTTAGGGGAAGGACATCTGCTGTGCCCCTGCTGGCCGAGACATAAAGGCCCGGGATTAAACCGCATCTCAGATCCTTCGGCACAGGGGCCGGGGCGAGGCGAGACGTACCACTGCGTTTGACGCTGAGCTGCTACTCATGCCAACCTTTCCCACCTCTGATGAGCTGCGCGTGTGCCACGTCTTTATCGCCTGCGGTCGGTGTGCAAACAGAGGGCGAAGAGATGACATGTGGACTTAATCTAACGAGACATATGTGTTAGTTCTTCTAATGAATAGTCAAAAAAGACGAATACCAGGCCCTTCGCACAGACCACATGAGACAAACAGCAAGAAATGAACTCCGGATCTGTTTACCTGTGAGCCACTGGCATCACTCGAGTCATTTCAGAAACTGCATGCAGCAGAAGCGTGATGACGTGCGTGTGTGTGTGTGTGTGGCAGCTCCTGCTTATTTCCAGACAGTGGGATTCATTCCCACCAGCCGTCAATACAGCTGGACTCACGAACACCAGATTCACACATTCACTGTAAGAGTCAAGAGATCCAACGCTCAAATCATCGTCACTGACAAATCAAACCTCTTCAAGCACACGAGCTGAGAAACACCTCAAACTCAAAAGTCAGCAGTTCGCCCCCATTTCACCGACCCAAAGAGACCTGGAGATGAAAGCACGGCCCATTCTAGTTTCTGTTCCCTCCCGACTCAGTTAAATATGTCTTCCCTCAAAAGACTCGTCATCTGTCAACAAACCACAGTCACGTCCAATGCCAGCGCTCTCTTAAAGCACTGCGGGAGGAGAATGACCTTCATCCACATCTGTCCTAATTCTGCTCCGCCATCGAGGGATGCGGCGCTTATGAAATCTAGATTCGGCAGCAGAAATGTTCCCGTTTCCTGCTCGTCATGTAACCGTCAGCACACGCGTGTGTGTTCACGAGCAGGACTCTCTGAATGAGAGCATCAAGACTTCGTGCCTGACCTGAACGTGAGGTAAACACATGCGCGGGGGTTTGTTTGTGCTCCTCGGGTGTCTATCGAGCGACAGAACTTCCCCTGGCGAGAATCAGGAGGGTCGAGTGAATTATTAATGAAGAGCATCAAACGCTGGATGCATGTGGGAGACGGAGGGAGCAGAAGCCGAGCTCATCACCGTCTCCATCTGCCTCTTGCTCGAACATAAAGATACGAGTTCATGAGTTGTGACACTAGCGTGACCACAGCGTGTTTTAGCATGTTAAAGGAAGAGAGATGGAAATGAACACACAAAGCAGGCGTCAGTGTGAGACTGGAGACGTGAGCGAGGGATCCAGCAGGAGCTCATCGATCAGCCTTCAGGGGGTTATTTTGCTTTTACAAACGGGGACATGAAATATTGACCTGAGAAAAAACGTTTTAAGATCATTCCTGTTTATTATCTTAGCTACAAAATAATCGTTCTAGCAAACAAGACAAACACTTGAACAATATCAATATGACACCGAGGACCTCCGGGTTCATTAATACAGTCGACAACTGAGACTGCGCTTAATACAACTAGAGAAACTCGAATACCCGGAGCAGGTTTTATCGAGCAGTAACTGACCTCAGAACAATGACTGACCAATCAGAATCAAGCATTGCAGTCGTGTAATGTGAACCTCTGCAGAATGTTGTGATGCATCTACACTGTAACTCTCATCGCACACTGACTGGAGAAAACGAGATTTGTGTGAAACTCCTTATTCCAGGAGTTTCCCTGTTTTCTGTGCGTCGGGCAGATCAACACCTCCTCTTCCTGCTATTGCAGGGGATGAGCGCTGCCATGGCGACGGCACAGCTCTGTGTTTGTGAAGTCACAGGTGTGTTCAGTGTGTGGCTTCATTCAACATCAGCACGCGTGACACGAGGTGTAAAACACCTCAGAAACCATCGATAACCATCAGCACTGCGTCCCAAATGACAGACTGATGCTGGAGATCCCATCTCTGCCCGACCCAGAGCAGCTTTCCTTCTGGGATCAGTCTGAACACACTAATTCATTTATTATTTACTCCAAAAAATGCCCCGGATGGTGCAGAAGTAGAAGAACCAGGACGGGTGAGCGGGGAAGTTCATGAAACACTGGCAAAGTGGATCTGAAGGTCAGATGAGACACACAGATTGAGACGTGCTGTGCGTGTGAATCTGTGAGCAGGGCGCTTTCTCACACACACACACACACACACACACACACACTGAGCTGTGACAAACACTGGGTTCTATTTAAACATCAGCACTTATTCTCAAAAGAAGTGTCGCAGTTCACAGTATCTCTGCTCCTAGAATACATAGTGTGATTCACTATTGAATGTCTGGATGAAGCACTTAAAGAACTCTGGGTTGAATGTTGGACCCTTAATTTCATTGACAAAACAGCCTCATGAACTCCATGGCTGTGAATGTTGAGTGTAATTTGGGACAGCACAGCACACTTCATGACAAGCGCAGCACATGTGGGCTGGGATGCTGAGGGTTTGCAGGCTGAATCTCTGAATCTGAGATGGTTCTGCCGGTCTCTGAAGACCCAGGATGCTTATAGCTGTCCATTAGTGCCTGATCCAAGGCATAAAAATAGGTCAGGACTCTCTCTCTGTCTCTCGCTCATGTTTCAGAGGACAGGATTGCAGCTTCGTCCTGGTTGGTTTATCTTCAAACCAGTTCCTGAAGCTCAGGATCCGTGGAACCGCTTGTGACGGCTGTGAATACGGCCTGAAACACACACACTACAGTTCACGACTTCACACTTACAGGTAATTCAGGTGGAATAAATGGTATCTGTATGTGGCTCGACGTTGGGCCTGAACCCAGAGAACTGCACCCGTATTCCCGGCTGTGGGGGGGTGGGGAGTCACATATATACTGTATATATATATATATATATATATATATATATATATATATATATATATATATATACACACACACACACGCGCGCTTCCTCTCATGCTGATGGATGAGACGTGATAACTGCTGATGTTGAGCTGAGTTAAACAAGCTCTTCCCAAACTTTGTTAATAAAACTTCATAATAACTGCTTTCATCCTCCAGTCCGTTGTGAAGCATCCGCCTCTCATCTGGTGTGTGTTTCACTGCACAATGACGCCCTCTAGTGAATCTGAACCGGTTAAACATGCAGAGGCTCGATCACAAACAGCCTGACCTTCAACCTGATCCCAGATCAGATACAGTGAAGAAGCTCATGTTCTCCGAGCAGATGAAAACATTTTATCATAAAATAACAGTTCACCCAAAAAACATCATTCTGACATCATTTCCTCTCGTCATTCAAACCTGTTTGATTTACTTTCTGCTGTGCAACACGAAAAAAGATGATTTAAGAAATGTTTTTGTCCATATAATGATAGTCAGAGGCTCTGATGTTGTTTGGTTCCCAACATTATTCAAAATATCTTCTTTTGTGTTCAGGTTTAAGTGACATGAGGACAGAATGATGAAGAGCTTCTGAGCACTTAAACACAATGCAAAAATAAAAGTACATACAAAAACATATACATGCTGTATATCACCTGAAACTGCATTAGAACCAGACAGTGACATCCAGCAAACACACACACACTCACTCACTCACTCACTCACTCACTCACTCACTCACTCACTCACTCACTCACTCACTCACTCACTCACTCACTCACTCACTCACTCACTCACACACACACTCACTCACACACTCTCTCTCTCTCACTCACACTCAAACACACACACTCACACTCGAACACACACACACAAACAAACACACACACACACACTCTCACTCACTCACTCAAACACACACGCAGACGGTCGGATGAGGCCGGAATGATCCAGAGTTTTTGTGTTAATGTCAGCGGCTCAGAAACTGAATGTCAGGTGAATGTTTGTGATGAACTGAATTCTGGAGCGTCTCTTACCTTCCAGTTCCTGAGAGCCCTCCTCCTAAAATAACAGTGACAGTGAGGAGACACAAACACGGCAGCTGAACGTGTGTGTGTTTCTGCACGCTTTAACTTCCTGTGTGATCCAAACATGTCAACAAACCATTAATGGTTCAGAGTGTAAAATAGGTCATACCTTCGGTTTGTCATCCAGGATTTGCTGACGAATATCTTTATGTTTTTCCAGCAGTCTCTCCAGCCTTTTGGCCTGAGCATCTTCCAGCTGGAAAACACACACATGCACACGTCATACCGACACGTCACGTTCATCACGACACATCACGATTATCAAGACACGTCACGATCATCATGACACGTCATTGTCATCACCACACGCCACTGTCATCACCACACGTCACTGTCATCACCACACGTCACTGTCATCACCACACGTCACTGTCATCACCACACGTCACTGTCATCACCACACGTCACTGTCATCACCACACGTCACTGTCATCACGACACGCCACTGTCATCACCACACGTCACGATCATCATCACACATCACTGTCATCACCACACGTCACGATCATCATGACACGTCATTGTCATCACCACACGCCACTGTCATCACCACACGTCACTGTCATCACCACACGTCACGATCATCACGACACGCCACTGTCATCACCACACGTCACGATCATCACCACACGTCACTGTCATCACCACACATCACTGTCATCACCACACGTCACTGTCATCACGACACGCCACTGTCATCACCACACGTCACTGTCATCACCACACGTCACGATCATCACCACACGTCACTGTCATCACCACACATCACTGTCATCACCACACGTCACGATCATCACGACACGCCACTGTCATCACCACACGTCACGATCATCACCACACGTCACTGTCATCACCACACATCACTGTCATCACCACACGTCTCTGTCACTGTCATCACGACATGTCTCTGTCACTGTCATCACGACACGTCTCTGTCACTGTCATCACCACACGTCACTGTCATCACCACACGTCACGATCATCACCACACGTCACTGTCATCACGACACGCCACTGTCATCACCACACGTCACGATCATCATCACACATCACTGTCATCACCACACGTCACGATCATCATGACACGTCATTGTCATCACCACACGCCACTGTCATCACCACACGTCACTGTCATCACCACACGTCACTGTCATCACGACACGCCACTGTCATCACCACACGTCACTGTCATCACCACACGTCACGATCATCACCACACGTCACTGTCATCACCACACATCACTGTCATCACCACACGTCACGATCATCACGACACGCCACTGTCATCACCACACGTCACGATCATCATCACACATCACTGTCATCACCACACGTCACGATCATCACCACACGTCACTGTCATCACCACACATCACTGTCATCACCACACGTCTCTGTCACTGTCATCACGACACGCCACTGTCACTGTCATCACGACACGTCTCTGTCACTGTCATCACCACACGTCACTGTCATCACCACACGTCACGATCATCACCACACGTCACTGTCATCACCACACGTCACTGTCATCACGACACGTCACTGTCATCACGACACGTCTCTGTCACTGTCATCACCACACGTCTCTGTCTCTGTCATCACGACACGTCTCTGTCACTGTCATCACGACACGTCTCTATCACTGTCATCACCACACGTCTCTGTCAAGGTCATCACCACACGTCACTGTCATCATGACACGCCACTGTCATCACCACACGTCACTGTCATCACCACACGTCACTGTCATCACGACACGTCACTGTCATCACCACACGTCACTGTCATCACCACACGTCACTGTCATCACGACACGTCACGGTTATCAAGACACGTCACGTTCATCATATCACTAGTGTTTTTCAGTACATGATTGATGACTGATTATCCGTCTATGTGAGTTAAACTGAGAATCATTTATCATACATTCAGAAATAACTACATCTATCGAATGACGTACATTCACACTCAAACACAAACGTAAGTTAAAGCCTAATATCATACAAATTAAAGATTACTCCAAGTTTACATTTGTACAGTGATACTATAGTGAAATAATATAGTATCACTAGAAACTGTAATCTGTCATTTGTCGCCGCTTACAGGTTCAAATGTGCAACTGCAGGAAGAGTCACTGTAAAATCCTGATTTAATGAAATATCTTCATCCTGCCAGACAATAAATCACAATACTTTTGATTTTAGAAATTAAAGGGAAAGGAAACCTGCTGCTCCCCTACACCCCCTTTTTCTTTTTTCTTATTTTCTTTTTTGTTGCGTTTTGTATTTCGATATGTGACAGTTGAATGTATTCTTGATCTTTGTTTGTAATGCTTTTGGAATGGCTGCCTGTTTGTTTTGTTCAATGTAATGTTCAAAAAAAAAAATCATTAAAAAATTTAATAAATAAATGAATCACAGTACAAGCAAACAGTGTTTTCTCCTTCATTTTAAATGTTGCTCTCTGTTGATGAAAGGCTATTTGGGTTTACAATGTTTTTCTCTTCTGTACATGAGCTAATCAGAAAAGTTGAGGATGAGCTTATTCTGACACAAAACGTCCACATCAAAACTAGATGTATCACTCACATGTCAGAAAATTTGGCTACTTTTGATTGACTGTCAAAGGAGAATGAGGCTGTGTGATTAACTATGGCTAACTCATCTCTGAAACCTCTACTCACCCGTCTGATGGACTGCACCACCTCATTCACGTGCGATCTGTTCATCTCCATCTTTCTCCTACAAAACAGGAGGATTTTACTTGTCAGTGTCAAGCAGAGGCTAAAGATGATGGTGTGTCTGTGTTTGTGCAGGAGATTATTTCTGTTCAGAAACATAAACTCTGGTCATCACAGATCACTGTGATTAAACGTTCTACTGATGATAAGTGACTTTGTAACATGTCAAGTTCTACAAGTAATACAGATGTTGCTCAGTGAACACGTCCAACACAGAAAGACGGATCGGTTAAAGTCACTCACTCGTCAGTCAGAGTTTTCTCCAGCATTCTGGCTTCATGAAATTTCTCTTGTCGTCTCTTGTCCATCCTCTTCTTCAAGTCTTTGTTTTCTCTGAAGAAAATGACATCAGAATCGCTCAAAAGAAGATATTTTGAGGACCGTCGGAGTCCAAACAACATTTCTCAGAATATCTTCTCTTGTGCTCCACAGAAGAAAGACACACAGGTTTGAGCGTCATGAGAGACGATGTGCAGTGACTTACTTCTCACACAGATCTTTGAGTTTCTTCAGCTGGTTACTCTGACACTCTTCAGCCACAGACGTGAGCTTCTCCACCAGCTACAGACGGACAGAAAGACAACATGAGTGTAACATCGGCTTGGCATCAAAATACAGTCACAGTTCCTGCACTATATTTGGTTTCTTTTCTGGTAATCATCATAACATCATAAATAAAGAGGATTATACAGTATATCATCATATCAGCTCAATGTTAAGCATTATTGACAGATACTGTTTTTCTTCAGTGTCTCTGTCTTGTTTTCCAGCACAAATATCTGTCAATGGGATCTGCAAAATCATCTTGTTTTCCTTTTGCATTAATATTATTTCCCTTTCAAGGGAGCTTGCGTTGCGTCAGTCAGTATGGGAACGCTCTGCGTGATTGTGTCGTGAAACACGTGTCAGAGGCGGGTAACGTCAGGAACTATTACGGTGAATTTTCAACATTTAGATTGCATGTTTTCCCTGGTTAAAGAATAAAAAAGCTGAGTATTCACATGATTTTTGAGTTGCTTGTTTGCCGCTCCCGACTGGCACTCTTTGAGGAGCGCAATAGGCTCACCGTCCTCTTGGCTCATTGTCCTGTTGTGGCTGAGGCTCGTTGGCCCGCTGTGGCTAAAGCTCGTTGTCCCCCTGTGGCTCGGGTCCCGCTGTGGCTGAGGCTCGTTGTCCCGCTGTGGCTGAGGCTCGTTGTCCCGCTGTGGCTGAGGCTCGTTGTCCCGCTGTGGCTGAAGCTCGTTGGCCCGCTGTGGCTGAAGCTCGTTGTCCCCCTGTGGCTCGGGTCCCGCTGTGGCTGAGGCTCGTTGTCCCGCTGTGGCTCGGGTCCCGCTGTGGCTGAAGCTCGTTGTCCTTATAAGGTATCCTTACAGCTATGATCTCATACTTTCAAATGCATGGACACTGCACTGGCACCGCCGCACTTCCAAGGCATTCACGTACTAAACTACATCCACGATCTGTTGATTTTAGCTCAGTCGGATCAGTTAGCGAAGGGGTCACCAAACTTTTCAGCCCGAGGGCCGCATTAACTGTGAAACAACAGTTCGGGGGCCGACTACACACTCGAGGTCCAAATAAAAAAGAATCAAAACATCGATGTTGTTTTTAATTATTTATTTAATATTATTTTATTCAGTTATTACTTAATAACACATTGATACACTACACATGGACACCTGTATTAGTAGGAATGGTGAAATTTTTACCTGGATGCCAAAATAGCAGACATTTCTGGCTTTTGATTTGATGTCCCTAACATCAACAGTGACCTGAGATTATCATCGGACAAGTTTGTTCTCAAATTGTTCTTCAGGTATTTTATTCTTGAAAATGTTTGTTCACACATGTATGTTGTTCAAAAGATTGAAAGGTACGTTGTGCAAACGTTTTGACATTAGGAATGTCTTCATTAGGCAAAAACGGGGGGAAAAACCACCAGTCCTGCGGGCTATATCACAAATTTTATATGTTTATAAATTTTTCTACATTTTACATATCACACCCGCGAGCTATGTGAGGGTGCAAATAAACTGCATCTGCAGTTTATATGCGAGCAAAAACGGTATGTCATCTCATTGACGGTGAGTAGAAAAAGTAAACAACAAATAAGGTTTTGTAATGTTGTGATCGGTTGGAAATCGTCTCCGTTTACTATCGTAACCTCTGTTATTTTCCATATTCCGTTTAGAGAAGTGTGAAGGAAATATTCTGACGCAATTGTCGCGCTTATGCTATTTATACATCTGTCTGCCAGATCCGCATCGCGCTACAATTCGCCAGTTGTCAACTGGCGTTATCCTATAAGGTTTCAGATATCACATGAAGGGGAAGAGTCCCAAATGCATTTCATTGCAACATCTCATTCCCACTCTCGAAAGGGAACGCGCTACTGCGCGCCTCTATTTTAATTCGGTAAAAACATAACGTCCACGTAAGCGACAGCTGATCTTGGCAGGATACACGTAAAGTTCCGTATTTTTTTTCCGTAGACAAAAGGTCTCCGCGGGCCGGATGAGAGGGCTTTGCAGGCCTTTAGCTTGGGGACCCCTGAGTTAGCGGTTTAACATTGACATTTAACATTCTCGCGTAAATGGAAGTGTTGAGATTAAGGCTGAATGCAAAAAAATTTGCTTTCTCCAGTACTGAGGAACACTTTTCTAAGCAAGATTGGGATTTGGCTCTGATGCATTGAATCAGTCCTATAGGCTTTAACAGTTATAGCTATGCCAGTCACTCACTTTGAAGCAGTTCCAGAGATCTGATGACAGCGTCCAACGCTCTTCCTCTTTGCCTGCTGTACACGAGACCCTTCAGGGGAGACTGAGGACCAGGAGAACCCATTTTACATGATCAAGGACAAGCAGCAAAACTTCCTTGCCTTGACATGGTTCCTGTCCCAAGGTCCTGTATTGAGAGCTCTTTGTCATCGTGTAATGTTAAAGACAGACACGTCCCTCACGTCAGCTCAGGTCCCACTATGTGCTCATCCAGTCACACAAGTGTTGTGGTTAATCGTGGCCTATAGATTCACCAGGGGGAGTTGCACATGCATCCACTGGACAACTGCCACACAAAATGCTCCTATGGTCCCAAGGGAAGCTGCTCTCACTCAGGGCAGCTTACATCCCTGTATACCAAAATCAGGGAGCAGACATCCAGTTGAGGAAGGGGCGGAGGCCTGGGGAATGGAGGCTCCACCCCGAGGTGGTGGTGAAAATATGATGTGGTACAGACTTGGCTGAGGCTCCGTCTGTACGCATTTCCCTGATTGCTGTTCTCCAAGAACTTCTAGACAGGGTTCACTTGGACAAGGTAAGCCTCACTGTGGCGAGCAGGGCGGGTCGAGGGACTGTGAGAGCGTCACGAGAGCCGGTGGCGTGATTGGAAATGAGCGCCACCTGTGAGCCACCAGTATCGTATCTCAGCGGAGGCATAAAAGGAGGAGTGAGGACAGTGAAGGACGAGAGAGGACCAGGCCTGGATTTATGTTGCGTTTGTGTGGGCAGCAGTCATTCGTGAGGGACTGCCGCCATTACGTTTATTTTGTATTTATGTTTTGTTTTGGTTATTAAAGTCTGTTAAATGTTCGCCGGTTCCCGCCTCCTTCCTCCCTGAACACTGAACATTGTTACACTCACCATGATCGCTCCACTGTACCAGCCTGAGGTGGTTTCCGGACCTAGTGTCCCTCCTTGATGACTCTCCTTTAAGATTCTGATCATATTTTCCCAGACAGGGAAGCAATACTGCGATACTGTACCCCTGGAACTGTGGGGATTGCGGGCTCGGCTGGTACAGTGTGTGTGAATGCATAAGTTATAACTTATTGCATAAGTGTGTGCGTGTGTGTGTGAGTGACTATGCATGAGTGTGTGCGTGTGAGTGACTGTGCATGAGTGTGTGTGTGTGTGTGTGAACAGCTTAGCTTCAGTGTAGTGTTGTTTGATCGTTTGATTGATGTTTGTTCAACAGTGACACCCATGATGCAAAGTTTCACTACATGATGACAAGAAACCTTGACAAACCCTGTTCGTGTTCATACTAACCTACCCTAACCAGTTAAAGCCTTAACTATTATGATGTGCAGAAGGTTAGTTGAAGCACATCTCAGTCCCTGTAATCAGCAGACAGTAGTTACCAGCCGCACGTGCTCTCGTTTGAGGTACTTCTCGCTGTAGAACTGCTCCTGTCGCAGCTTGAGGAGCTGCTGCTGCTGCTGCTCCTTCAGGTCACTCAGTCTCTGACATCTGTCTTGCTCCAGCGCCATCAGATCCGCCTCCTGATCACAGACTCTCCTGCAGGGACACGAGCATTCAGACGAAACCAGAGAAAACACAGGACGACTGCAGGGAAACTCACCGCTTCTGCAGGACCGACCTGCGGCGCAGGAACTCGCTGTGCAGCTGCTTCTGTCTGGACGCGTGTTCGTTGATCAGGTCATTGGTTTTCTTGTTGTGTTTCTTCATGAGATCTTTTAATTCTTTGTACTGTCTCTTCTGCTCCCTCGAATAACCCTTCAACTGTTTCAGTTCATCTACTGTCTGAGCGTCCACCTCTGTCAAACACACACACACACACACACACACACACACACACACACACACACACACACACACACACACACACACACACACACACACACACACACCTGAGCCAGTGCTTGTGCAGTTAGATCAATAATATTACTGTCTATGATCTTTCAGAATGTATATTATCACAATATAAAATTCATTACATCATTGATGAACTTTACAGTCACTGAGTTAATTTACTGTAGAATCTGAATGTGTCTCATATTCATCATTGATTCTGTTAAACACAGTGAAGCTGCTCTGAAACAATCTGATTAAATAAATCTGACTGATTTAAATCTGTAATCATGGTTTACACATGCATCTCTGGTGATCATCTGAAGCCATCAGATCAAACCCGTGAGACGCCACAGACACCGTACCTGTTAACACACTCTGAACCACGTCCTCCGGCCTGCCGGCAGGTTTTCCCGACCCTGAAACACACAGAGAAATGATGAGGCGCTGATTCTGCCGCGTGCAGCCGGTAATCCAGCGGCTGCCGGCGGCGTCACACACCTGAGGATGGAGTCTGCTGACTGACCACGGATGCCTTGGGAGAGATGCTGTCGTGGTTCGGCCCGGTCTCTGCCGCCGCGGCCGGGTGCGGGTCAGCCGTGACCTCTGACCCCAGATCTACACCTCCATTCACCTGCACCGGTCAGAAGCAAACCAATCAAATACATTCAGATCTGTCATCAGAAAGACTGAACGATGATGATCAGGAGCATTTTCAAGATGAATCTTTCATTTATGATGACTGGAGTATAATATTTACCTATTATTCTTCTTCTTCTTCTTCTTATTATTATTATATATACTTATTAACCAATGAAGAACCAGAAACTATAATATAAAAACTATATATATACTGTAATCTATATATATACTGTAATCTATCCATAGGTTTAATGGTCTTTTATAGGACTATAGTATAATTCCTGTGTGCATGTTACCAATGCTGAGAACAAAACATGGCATCCTGTACGGTTACTAACGGCTCACAGAAACCCGAGATGATGTTAGTCTTGAATCAAGTTTAACGATCAGCAGCGATCATACCTGTGTGTGTGTCCAGAGCGTGTAAACGTACCGATGGAAACCCACTCTCAGCATGACTGACCGACACGAGTCAAGCGCTCAAAACATGTTTTCCATCTGTCAGTGCGACTCGTGTCCAGCGGTTTAAAACTGCAGCTGCGGCAACAACCGTTGCTAGTGGATCTCGCTGATTCAGCTCAACCGGGAAATACTCTCAACAACAACAACGTGCAAAGTGAAACTATTTCTTATTTTCTTATTTTAATGCATTCCCTCATTAGCTGTTATTTTATTGACGAAACCAGGATTCTCTCTGATTTATGAGAAAATATTTATGAATTATATAGATTTATATTATTTATGAAAATTGGTGGAAAAGTCATAGAAATCTATAAGATAATTTTCTAATTATGTCTAACTTTTATTGGATTTTATCCAGTTTAAATAGAATTTACAAACAACTGGAACAGTGATGTAAATTCAGTGTGAACCCAGAAAAATATTCAATGAAATTAAGTACATCTACATTCACATTCATGCATTCAAGAAACACATTGACATTCTAATCAGTTCTTGCTTTCCCTGAGAATCAAACCCATGACCTTGATGTTGCAAGCGCTGCTCTCTACTATTAGAGAAGTAATGAGAATATGCACACTGACAGAACACGCCTGTTGCCGTAGAGACACAGATGCACTTGGCAACTGAACTGCACTTTAACAACAAACCATTTACATACAATCACACTCACTCACACTCACACTCTCACACACACTCACTGGTCATGTTTCTCCTGCAGGAACTTGTTGTTTCCATCTGTGATGGACAATCTTGAGCTCATTCTCACATATACCATATTAGATCATTTCATTAAACTTTCTAGCTGATCTACAACACCTGGTCAAAACACACCATCGCAGAGTGACATCAAACAACCTATAGATCAATTATCATCATCATCTTCCTCTTCATCATGCAGAGCCGTTCAAACAAACAAATCAGATGTTAGTTACCCAGCTCTGTCGGCCTGTCACTGCACGTCACTCACTGCGAGACGGAGCTGAAGGGAAACCGCCATCTCAAGCAGACACAGCTCATCATTTTCACTAGCTTTATATTTGTAAACATGGTCTGCTTGTGTCAGGAAGACTTTAAAACATAACAGACTCACCTGCTGCCCATCGTCCTCCCCCTCTTCCTGCGTCAGTGCCGCCAGCTGACTGGCTCTCTGCTCCATCAGACTGACGTACAGGATGGGATTGGAGAGAGCCTCGATCACATCTGACACACACACAGGACAGGTGCTCAACTCTATATGAGTCTTAAAGTACAAAAACTGAACACACTACAAACAACAGGGCAGTTTATTTGGCTCTTGTACCCGCAAAGGTGTCTGGGACGTAGTCTTTAACCTCAGTGTAGACGAACACAGACGACAACGTCAGCGCAAGGTTCTTCTCATTCCTCAGACTGATGTAATGATATCCTGCAGCAGAGAGTCTTTACCCATCAGCCACTGCACCGCAATGCCATTTCATATCAAGAGAAAAGAAACGGATACTTGCCAGGTCGGATGGCACATACTGGGATGATGCGATGGCCAATGAGTCTTCCATTGTCTTCATACACGGCTATCCTCAACGAGGCGAGTGTGGGAAGAACCACCTGAAACACACGGCTCATCAGAATCAGAACATCTGCCTGATGGGTTGGTGTTTGTCACAGCATTCACACATACTCTTTTGAAGACCATCGGCTCTTCATCCCACACCGGATTGACGGCATTGCTCTGGGAAGTCTTTGTCTTGAAAGCTTTCCGTTTGGTGTCCACGGGCAGGCCGTACATTTCCACCTCCACGTAAACACCGACTTTCTTTTCGGACAGGAACTGAGCGGATATGATCTGTGAAAGACAGGGGAGCACATTAATACTGTATACACAGAGATCACAGCATCTACTCCTAGTTAGTGTGTTCTTTCAACAACACAGACTCCAACAAGTCCTGAAAAAGCACACTTACTGTACACAAAAAACACAAGAAACGGGGGGCACTTTATTTTAAGGGGTATTTATTACTCTTTAATCATGCATTAAGTGCTGAGTGATATTCAGTAACTTCAAATTACTTAGGATCATTCATGTAATTATACATAATTTATGGTTATTACTATTGTAATTACATGTAACCACGATTCTAAAATAAACTGTTATGGTTAATGGAAAACACTTTTATTAAACTTCCCGGGCCAAGAACCTCTTAGTCTCTGAGTGCAAGATTAAAGACACCAGACAGGATGTTGGGTCCAAGTTTTGGGTCCCTGGGATGTGAACTGCCCTTTGGACCAAAGGAGCTTGATTCCCTGATTATCTGATTACCATTACTCCCTGATTAACCCGGAAACTCTGGCGGAGAGGGGTACATACTCCATGGCCCCTTTCCCCAGCAGTGAGTTCACTTCTTGTTCCATAACTAGAGCCTACTCAGGGACTAGCACTTAGGGTAGAAACCCGTTGAATGATGGTGTGCAGGACCCACTGAGACATATCTGGGAGCTGTGTCCACGCGACCAGTAACTCTACTAGGGGAACCAGCCTCTTGAGTCTGGCCTCCGGTATTTGTTGAACATCCACTCCAGGTCCTGTCCAGCAGAGGACACCTCTAGGACTCTCCTCGGAGGGGGCGACCTCCCCAGTGCAGCTGGGAACACCCACCTTGGACCTGTGCCCTGACTCCATCGGGATACCAGGGATGGCACAGAGCTCCCTAACAGTAACCCTCAGGGAAAAATCCCCTGGTTTTGAGTCACTACTGAAGGGACCACATGCACAGACGACTGAATGAATGTACAAATGCCTCTGCTGGAGTGGAAGTGACTGCAGTGCGTGCTTTCAGCTCCGGAAAGAGGAAATCAGACCATCATATGTGGGCAGGGATAAGGTCTAGGACTGTCTCTAGCCCCATTGACGGGTCCGTTTGTGATCTCCAGGAAAATAAGTCACTGTTACCCTCCTCAGAGACTGCCAGGCAGGAGTGAAGTGAGCACAGCCAGCGGCCTCAAGCGATGATCTGGCGTGCTCCGCTCCGGACCAGATTTAACCTTCCGTCCTTCTTTGGACTAGTGAAGTATCGGCAATAGTACCCGATATCATAGCTGGGTGAGGTGCTCGATGACCCCTAATGCAGCAGAGATCACTTCTTTGTCCATTATCAGAGCCTGCTCACAGGACCCAAAGAGAAATATTCGGTAAACGTAACAATGCTGCAAGAAATTCTACAAGGGATTCAGCCTCTAAAGGCTGGCCTCTGGTATTTTCTTGAGCGTTCGCTCCAGAGCCCTGTGTTGCAGGACGTGGCTGAAGTGACGGCTCGAGGATCCTCCTCGGAGGGGGGCGAGTTTCCCAGCGAGTTTCCTGGGGGAAACTGGGAGACTCACCGGGGATTGCTGGATCCTGGAGCACACGAGGTGTCAGGGATGGCAGAACGATCCCCTGATTGTCGTCCTGACGCCCTATCACTCTCAGGGGGTGTGGGTAGTTTTGAGTGGCAAAACTAAGTGAAAAAAAACGCGTGGGCTATGAGACTGGGGCTGGCTCGCAGATTGTAGAGTGAGGTAGCTATCAAGTTATCAGGGAGAAACACAATATAAAACTACTGTTTGCTCACATAGTAGATTTTCCCTAGTATGGTGTGGGATGCCCTGTTCTTTTTAAACTAGCTCATTTCACTTCGACCTTTTCACAGCGCTTGCTGAAGACACTGAAGTCGCCGCTTCTGTTTTCCGGTGCACCTTTATCCTCCTGGTTCATGACGTCATCATCCCGCGACATGCATTCACGCAATCATTTCGATTGTACTTCACGAGACAATCATGCTGCAGCGTTTCGACACAGCGCATGTTCCCTTGAAAGGGAATCACAGTTTTAATGGCCAACAGAATATCATTCACTCTTTTTTCGTCACAGACACATTGGCGTGACCGTCTTATGGATGCATAAAGACATATTTCAATGTCTCAAAACAAAATGTTGACCAATTAACAGAAATAACCTTTCAAAGTAAATGTTCATTTTCAGATTTGTGCTGTGAACGAGAGGAAAACTGTTTTCTCTAGTGATGATCTTAACCATCATTGGGCTGATTAATCCTCTACACCCGTGCTGGTGAACATCTTTCTCCAGCCTGATAAACGCTCAGCTGACTGCAGATTTCTAACCCTTAACACCTCGATGAGCTCGTTCAGGTGTGTTTGACTAGGGTTGAAGAAATCTCTGCAGAACCAGTGTTTTCCAGCACTGCTCTTCTCATCTCATTGTGATCAACCTTTCAGACCCATAATGTGTGTCGTCTCCTTTTTGAATGGAGGGACACCTGGTTAAACCCCAGGTTAAGGCATTAGATCTGCCGACTGACCCATCACTCACCTTCACGGAGAGCGTGTGCGCTACGATCCCGTCCACTGTACTCTGTGTGAACGGGTCAAACTGCTTATCCGTCCGTCGCATGAACTCCGGCTTTAGCCTGTAGCCACATTTCCCGTTGTACTCGAATATGCCCAGATTCAGCTGCATGGGAAGATCTGCCAACCACAGACACACACACAGAGCTTGATCAAGCACATTAGGGCTGATCCACTGAGATGTTCCTGCACAAACATGCAAAAAGCATTTCTATGAGCATCTGAGGAACAGCAGCGAGTGAGGCGCACCAAATAAAACATCCCAACCGCTGGAAAGCTTTATATATTATACACTTATGCACACATTGATCAATGTGGGTTAGCCCTGTCAGACTGACACTCCTGGAATCATGAAAAGCTCATCCTGACAGCCGGTCTGGCCGTCCTCGCGGAGTAAAAAAGGAACATGACAGTTCAGAGATTTAAACTTTGGTAAAGCAGGAGATTCTGCTCCGGTCTCCCTTTCGATCAGCTCTCCTGCCTTCAGACAGACAACAGAAACACACACACATCTGAAGGAACAGAGCTGAAGGTACCGATGGTCTGGAAGTTCAGAGCGACGAGTTGACAACCGGCGTTCCAGAACACTTGAGGCATGTAGTTTGAGGAGTCGACTCGTGTTCCTTTGGGGTAAATTCTGCTCAGCTGTAGTTTATTATACCTGTGCGAATGAGTTAAGAGTAACAAAGAATAAAAACAGCTTTTACATATTTATATAAATACAAAAATACACAGTGGAGAGTTTTTATGGTCGGCTCATGTGGATAACAAAGGACAACAAATAATAAATACGGGCTTAATAAGGAATAATAAATGTGGCATGTTCTCTGGACCTAAAAATAAAAAACAGGGGAGGAAGAATATATATATATATATATATATATATATATATATATATATATATATATATATATATATATATATATATATATATATATATATATGAGAAGAAAAGATGAGAAAGAGCCCCTCTAAGGCTCTTTAAGATGCACACAGGTCTTTATTCTGACGCCGGATCAGAGGGTAAATGACCCATTAAGATGCACTTGTTGCCTAACGAACGTCTGCACTGTCAGCGGAAAACAGGCGCAGCACGAACAAACAAAAGATACTCCACGAACTCCACCGGCGACTCTTTGAGCAGCTCCAGTGCTTTAGTCTCCACAAACGATGACATTTCATAGCTTCGATCAGTTCCTGTGGAAAACAAACACAGTCATGCACCTTAACAAACACTGATCTTACAGGGCAAATACATCTTGTAGCATAAGAACAGACTGACTTACTTTTGCACACCTCGAAGGAGTTGAATTTAACAGGCTGAACGTAGTTGACTAAGTTGGACATCTCCTCTGTGGCGAAGGCTTCATTTACTGCCATTCCCTGCAGACGCAGAGACACGCGTCACAGAGACGCCACACACACTTCTCCACTGGAGCTACAGATCCCAGTCAAGAAATCTCATCATGTGCATCATATGCAATAAGCCTGTCAGTGTCTGTATCTATTGTATCTCAGAGTCAGTATCTGGACTGGACAGTAAATCACAGTTTACTCATACTAGCATATTAAACTACTGTATAATAATATATAACATATAATTTAGAAATGTGTACTAATGCTATGAAATCCATATTTCTAGGTGCTGATAATGAAAAATGTCTATAAATGAAATATGTTCCTGGTTAAGCAAAGACCTGCCATAAAAATAAATACATAAATAATTAATGTAATCAGTGAATTCAATTAAATTTTTAAATATAAATGTAAAATTTTAATATCTATATTTACCTAAAAGGGACTTAAATTTCATTCAAGAAACACATTGACATTCTAATCAGTTCTTGCTTTCCATGGGAATTGAACATGACCTTGATGTTGCAAGCGCTGCTCTCTACTGTTAGAGACACAGGAAAGCTGTACCATATACTTATATGTGCATATATGTCTAGCATAATTATGTATTTTCAACTAAGTAGAATTATGAATAGTTTTTATTTTCATAACATGTGGTCACAATAAGTATTCAAATAAAAGTTCAAAGATTTACAAATAAATTAATAAAACTGTTTAAAAATGTAAGGGGAATAAAATTCCATTTAAAATTGAAATAATAATGGTTTTATGTAAAGTACAGCAAGAGTATCAAATCATGAATTCAGTATCACTAAAGGATCATCACACACTCAAACTACTGAGAGCAGAGAATGCACTGAAACACCAGCAGATGGCAGCACACACACACACACACACACACACACACACACAAACAGACTCACACTCACACACACACACACAAACAGACTCACACTCACACTTTATACTGATTTAAACAATCACACGTTATTTGCCTTCTGCAGGAACTGTAACCCATGGGAGCTTTACCCAGAGTTCAATGGAGTGGTCACATGATCCACACATTACTGTCACTTACCTCATCAATTGACTTTTTACTTTCATCGTTGTCGTCATCCACATCACTCTCTGCATCTGCTTCACCTGATGGACACACACATCACATCACTACACTCAGTCACTACACCACACTCAATGATAATACTTTTCCATCGGCCAGACCTGCGTTATTAGACATCGAGCCGCTCGTTTTATCAATGGACTTCCTTCCCTCGAATCTTCTCTCTCCTCTGTCAGTCCCGTCTGCATGAACGCTGTCTAGCATCTCCTGATGCATCGACCCTGTCACAGAAACACCAGAGATGGTCACTGACAGGTTCAGCCTCACCAGCCCCAGGAAAAACTCCTGGGATCAATCATTGAGGACTATAAGACCAGAAACGAGTGCAGTGCTAAACTTCGACAGGTTTACAGTCGTAATGAATCGGAAGAAGCAGATTATAATCTTGGGTTATTAAAGAAAATACTTGACTGGGAAATCGGACATCATCCCAACTTTAACCAAGCGCATAAGACAAATTTGACATCCTGCTGTTATGTTGATGCACACATTACACAATGACTAATGCGAGAGGTTTCCTCAGAGAGCATGTTTACTGAAGCCGATCTATCGTCTTGCCCACAGCATTAACATCAATCTCAGCATCGACATCAGCATCAGTATCAACATCAGCATCAACCTCAGCATAAACTCAACATCAGCATCAGCGTCAGCATCAGTATAAACTCAACATCAGTATCAACATCAACATCAGCATAAACTCAACATCAATATCAACATCAACATCAGCATCAGCATAAACTCAACATCAGCATCAGTGTCAGCATCAACATCAGAATAAACTCAACATCAGCAACATCAGCATCAGTGTCAGCATCAACGTCAAAATCACCATCACCATCACCATCAGCATCAGCGTCAGCATCAGCCACAGCCTCAGCGTCAACATAAACATCAACATAAGCCTCAGCATCAGAGTCAACATAAACATAAACATCAGCCTCAGCATCAGCCTCAGTCAGCATCAGCCACAGCATCACTGTCAGCATCAACATCAGCAGCAACCTCAGCATCAGCAGCAGCGTCGGCATCATCATCATCATCAGCATCAGCATCACTGTCAGCATCATCATCAGCCTCAGCATCAGCATCAGTGTCAACATAAACATCAACATCAGCATCAGCCTCAGCGTCAGCATCCGTGTCAGCATCAACATCAGCATCAGTGTCAGCATCAGCAGCATCAGTGTCAGCATCAACATAAACTTAACATCAGCATCAGTCAGAGACTCATCAAGATCCTACAGCCTTCACAAATGGCTTTAACAAAGAGGAATATAGCAGCTTTATCAGATGATGAAAAGGAGGATCTCTGCGCAAGTGTGGATGTGACTGCATGTTGCACAGCAGGTCAAACACATTAGCGCCGCTTCTGGTCACAATGACATTCTTACAGAAACTCAGAGTGTCAGCAAATGCTTGCATATGTTCTGTACCTGCACTGGGAGACGAGGGCTCACAAATGCTAGACGTGTCACTGCAGGCGCTGGACGTCTGCTCCGTCAGCTTCTTCTTGCCACTGCCGTCTCCTTTGTGTGAATTCTTCTTGTTTTTGATGAGGATTTTCCCAATCAAGTCCACTGGGCTTGGCAGAGGAACACCGGCCTCCAACTGAACACACCAGAAAAACCAAGGAAAGTTAATCTGAGAAAACTACCAGCAGAAACATACTCTCTCTCTCTCTCTCTCTCTCTCTCACACACACACACACACACACACACACACACACACACACACACTCGGTTTGGTTTTATTTATATACATGATGACAGAATGATCATTTTTTAATCAAGTGTCTCTTTCATGGAGAAGTTACACACTGGCCTCTTTAGAACCACAGCTCAAGAGCTTGTAGAGATAAAACCCGACTGGAGGAAACAAAACTTCAAGTGTGAGTGCTGGATGGGTCGACACTGACGTGACAGAAGGACCGAGACTGATCAGTGTGTGTTTGTGTGAATGAGTGTATCTTTAAAAGGTCACAAATGACCTGTTGATCGCTGCAGACTCTGGCTGTGTTTTAATTCTAATTCTTCTCGAGCTTAGCACCGCTTTTGACACAGTGGATCACTTTACTTTACTCAATAGTTTGGAATCTGTTTTCGGTGTTACTGACACAGTATTAAACTGGTTTAAATCTTTCCTCTCAGATCGAAGCCAGTTTGTGTCACTGGGTGGATGTAGGTCCAAAGTTGGGGCAGTGCATTTTGGAGTTCCTCAGGGATCTGTTTTGAGTCCCTTGCTTTTTAGTACATACCTTTTCCCCCTGGGTTAACTTCTCAGATCTTCGGGTCTTCAATTTTATGCAGACGACACCCAAATTTATATTCATTTAAAACCTGGCGATAATACGGCTGTCGGCTCTCGTCAACAGTGACAAGACTGTGGTCATGCTCATCGGTTCAGCCCAACAAATTCGCAGAGCTGATGCTGTGACCTTAATGGTGGATGGCTCTGTATTGGAGTTTCAAACAAAATGTAAAAATGTGGGGGTGATATTCGATACAAATTTAACATTTGATCCTCATGTACAGAATATGTTCAAAACATTTTTTCATCTTAGAAACATTGCACTATTGTGCCCCATGTTATCTCTCTCGGTGGCTGAAAAATAGATCAATTCATTTGTCTTTTACCGTATCGACTATTGTAATGCTCTGCTTGCTGGGGTTTCTAAAACTACAGTGGAACAGTTCTTCAATCCGCAGCGGCGCTGAGCAGAGCGCGTACTATGAGGCTTAGAAAAACACACACAATTTTGTTACCGACCAATGAGTATGAGGCTTAGATAAACACACACACACACACACACCTGCTTTTGTTCTGACGCGCGCTCTGCTCAGCGCGTAAGAACGATACGATATGTGTTATCACTTCAGAGAGTGCTGAAGTGAGAGAAGCGTCACTGACGTGCAACGCAAACTCAGCGCATGCGCAGTGAACTCGGTACGATCATTAGTCAAGGGATAACAATGTGAGTGTCACGGTTCTGTCTCGTTTCCAGTGTTCTTGTGACAGAACCTTGGCACTGCTCCTCCTCCCATCTCTGTGTCTCGTTAGTGTCTGCCCCACCTTCTCGTTTCCCGTAATCATTCCCAGCTGTCTCTGATCACTCCTCCCCTCATGTGTCCTATATAGTTCCCTCAGTGTTTGCTGTCTGATGTGGCGTCATTGTCATTTGATAAGTTGCTAGTGTTTCCTGTGAAGTGTTCCTCTGTTTTCCATTGCCGTTTTACCCGGTTGATTCACGTTATGTTTCTTGTGTTAATATCTAGTCATTCTCGTTGTGTTTTCCCCATCGTGGGTTTTCTTTTGTGTTTTGTGTTATTTTATTGTTAAAATAAATCCATGTCTTCTGCAATTGAGTCCTCCCTGATCTGATCCGTGACAGAATGACGCCACCATTCTGGACTCAGCAGTGAGGTGGATTATTTTTGTTTTTGTTTTATTTTTGTGTGGACATTGGGATTATGGGAATTTTTCTGGGTCCCTCGGCCACCAGAGGATTATCCGTCTGCGAACGGATGCAGCGGCATGTCAACCAGGTTTATTTCCGCCAGCTGGGAACGGAGGTGAGGGTCTTCGCCCGCAGCTTTTTGATTGAGGTGGATAATTTCGATTACACCGAAGAAGACCTCAAAGAGGTTTTTAATCTCTGCCTGGACAAGCCCCTTATCTATTGGAGGATGGAAAAGCTGACTGACCTCTCGTTCTGGGAATTTGTCGACCACCTCGACGACCTAGAACTACAGGACCAAACTTCGCAGAGGAGCTCCCAACCCACCTACTACTTCCCCGTTATTCCCGTCGTCAGTGACTCTCCCAGCTCTCAGAAAGGGCGGAGGCGGAGAAGGAAGAGCAGGGCCTGTCCTGAGGCCGCTGCTTTCCCGGAGCCCGCTGCCTCTCAGGAGGCTGCCGTCCCGGAGCCCGCTGCCGTCCGGGAGGCTGTCCAGGAGCCCGCGGTACTTGTCAGCCCTGGTGAGGCCAAGAAGGCTGTGGACTGTTTTTTTGTTTTAGCAGCGCTGAGAGCCTGGAGGACACACCGGGCTAACGTCCCAGAGGCTGACCCAGAGCCCGCGCTGCCTGACCCGCCGGCCGACCCAGAGCCCGCGCTGCCTGACCCGCCGGCCGACCCAGAGCCCGCGCTGCCTGACCCGCCGGCCGACCCAGAGCCCGCGCTGCCTGACCCGCCGGCCGACCCTGAACTGTTGCGCCCGGACCCGCGGGCCGACCCTGAACTGTTGCGCCCGGACCCGCGGGCCGACCCTGAACTGTTGCGCCCGGACCCGCGGGCCGACCCTGAACTGTTGCGCCCGGACCCGCGGGCCGACCCTGAACTGTTGCGCCCGGACCCGCGGGCCGACCCTGAACTGTTGCGCCCGGACCCGCGGGCCGACCCTGAACTGTTGCGCCCGGACCCGCGGGCCGACCCTGAACTGTTGCGCCCGGACCCGCGGGCCGACCCTGAACTGTTGCGCCCGGACCCGCGGGCCGACCCTGAACTGTTGCGCCCGGACCCGCGGGCCAAACCTGAACACGCGCCGCCTGACATTCCGGCCCTGCCGGACCCGCCCGATCCGCCGGGCTCACTGGCGCCAATCTGGCTCAACCCGCCGGTTCCGCCCGATCCACTGATACCGCGGGAGCCCACCTGGCTCAACCCGCCGGTTCCGCCCGATCCCCTGATACCGCGGGAGCCCCCCTGGCTCAACCCTCCTGTTCCCCCCTCCCTGGACATTTAGAATTTTTTTTTTCTTTCTGACCCTGAGGTTTGCCATTTCAGTTTTTTTTATGTTGTTTGGACTATCTTGAATTTGCCTTTTCCTTTGTATGCACTGTCTTGATTTTTGTTGTTAATGTCTATTTGCCCTCCCAGCCTCCCGTTCCTGATTTTACCATTAATTCTTGAGCTCCCTGTCTTGTATGTTTCTGTGTGGTGTTAGGTTGTTTTGTCTCTGTGGTTTCAGGTAGGAACGCCAGGTGGCGTCCCTTTAGAGGGGGGGTAGTGTCAGTGGTAGGTTCTGTCTCGTTTCCAGTGTTCTTGTGACAGAACCTTGGCACTGCTCCTCCTCCCATCTCTGTGTCTCGTTAGTGTCTGCCCCACCTTCTCGTTTCCCGTAATCATTCCCAGCTGTCTCTGATCACTCCTCCCCTCATGTGTCCTATATAGTTCCCTCAGTGTTTGCTGTCTGATGTGGCGTCATTGTCATTTGATAAGTTGCTAGTGTTTCCTGTGAAGTGTTCCTCTGTTTTCCATTGCCGTTTTACCCGGTTGATTCACGTTATGTTTCTTGTGTTAATATCTAGTCATTCTCGTTGTGTTTTCCCCATCGTGGGTTTTCTTTTGTGTTTTGTGTTATTTTATTGTTAAAATAAATCCATGTCTTCTGCAATTGAGTCCTCCCTGATCTGATCCGTGACAGTGAAGTGGTGAATTTGTCCCTCTTTTGTGCTTGAGATATTAGGGTTCGACGACATAAAAGAATCGACATTACCGAAAAGAAAATGCTAAGACAAATAGTTATGCGGTTCCACTTCAAAAATGTCGACATAATAGGATTGGCGAATTAACCGTGAGTCGAGATAAATGAACTCCACTGTACTATAAACAAATTGCAGTATGTCCAAAACTCAGCGGCCAGAATCCTGACAAGCTCCAGGACAAGTGCACACATCACTCCCATCTTGGAGTCTGGCTCCCGGTCAGGTTTCGCATTGATTTTGAAATAATAATGCTCACCTATATGGCCTTGCATGGTTTAGCACCGTAGCACCTTGCATGGTTCTGATTCTGGCTTTTTAATTGTTCCTTCAACACATTTACATTCTGTGGGTGACCGGGCTTTTTCTTCTTTTGTTCCCAAACTCTGGAATGCTCTTCCCAATGAGATCAGACATGCTGACTCTTACAGTGCTTTTAAATCTTCACATAAAACTTTTTGTTTTAGATTAGAAGTGATTATTATTATGTGTTCTGTTTTGCTGTTTATATAATGCATCTTTCGCTTTTAAATGAACTATAATGTATGTTTAGGTGCAGTACTTTGAGATGTAACTTTTAATGGCGCTATAAAAAATAAAGTTTATTATTATTATCTGTGCCTGTTTTTTCACTCACAGGGTTTTTCTCCAGCGGGTCTATGAGCAATGCATCTCCAAATATTGATCTGCAATACTCTGCCATCTTCGCCTGCTGTTTGGGACTGAGACACAAAGATAGAGACAGTAAGACAACGAGAATCAACCGTATGTTCAGAGGAAACACAGCTATGGACACTTGAACAGATGCTCGTTACAATCTGAGTGAAACACTATCAATGCAAGTCAAAAGAATGAAATACACACAACTAACCTTGTTTGAGGAGGAACATCATCACAGTGTTTTATGAGGACTCTCTATAGACAATGACTTTTATACTGTACAAACTTCAACCCTCCAACCCTAAACCAACCCTTAAAGAAAACATTCAGCGTTTGTACATTTACAAAAAAATTAAAAGTTATTTATTATGATTTATAATCACCCACACACACACGCTGTGAATATTATAAACATCCTGTGAGTAAAGCTGTAATTACTTTGAGCATTCATGCTAGTAAGAAAAGGAGGAACGATGTAAAGAGAGGTTTAGCACTTACGAGTCCACATGGTTCTCAAAGGACAGGATGACAGGGAACGGGGACGTCTTGAAGGCGCTCTCCGCAATGGCCTCAATCACTTCCTGAAAACGAGGCACTTTACATTTACATTCATGCATTTATCAGACGCTTTTATCATTGCACTCAAGAAACACATTGACATTCTAATCAGTTTTTGCTTTCCCTGGGAATCGAACCCATGACCTTGATGTTGCAAGCACTGCTTTCTACTGTTTGATCTGCTTAACCTAAACTACCTTTGAAACCATAGCAACACAACTGTGACGACTGATGCTTTATCTGTGTGTTTGATCATCTGCCGCAGAAAATGATGAGATTCTTTTTCGAATCGATAACCACTTGCTTTCATTGTTACAACCCGATGGCAGCGTTTATGTTCTCAACAGCAAACCATTATCATTCTGATGCGCCTCTTGAATGGATCATTAGTCCTGGATCTGTGTTTCTGCCTCTTTCATGCTGCTTTCTCATAATCCTTCATATTCTGCCTCACAGATCCTAAAGTTCTTTCCTGTCTGGATGTTTTGTTAGATCTTAACTTCTCCACAACCCACAACCATCTCAAGCTTGCTCAATCTTCACTATGGAGATCAATGCATTCCCTGTCAATGTACCTTGAAGGAGATTTCGGAGGTCATGGTGAAGCCGTGTGTGATCACCGGCTCCTCGTCGGTGGTTCGACCCTTCCAGCAGTCCAGCTCCACACAGCGGCAGCCGGACAGCAGAACCTGCCGGTAGATCTCCACCGATGAGTTTCCAGCCAGCTGACCCGCTGCGAGACACAGAGAGCACGTGAACAGCGCCTGATCAGTCTATTTACTTTGCTTTCATCATGTTGAATGCAAACTGTAAAAGTTATTATACCATTTCACATCCAACATTAATCGCACATCAGCTGGGAAGAAACGCAATGCAAAGTCTTTAATGAGGGGAGATTACATTACAGAAATCACTTTTCTGAGCAATTATGTACTTTCTGTCTGATTGAGATATTTGGCAAAACTCATAGAAATTGAAAATGCATTAGCAAGACATCTAGTGTTTTATTGCAGATTTGAGTATATGGATTGCAAATGCTGAAAGTACTCCCATAAGCGCAAATGATACAGACATTAATATCATAATCTATAAAGAATATAAATGCATTTACATCTGAAACAACATTCACGCTGGATCATCTGTTCAGACCACAAATGATTTTGCTTAATTATGAGAATTTGGTCTCACAGTCGTTCATGTTCAAAGGCTGAACATCTGCTTTATGCTCTCAGAGTGAATCTCTGTTCTCATTCACTTATTCATTTAGTCTGGGGCTGGGGTTTTATATTTCTCATTATGAATTAATTAATGACAAACACATTTTGGGATTGAGTGAATATCTTACCTCCTTTCCAAGTCATAGAGACACATTCTCTCAAAATACATATTTAAAAGAGGAACATATTCTGAGATCTGTGACATATGTGTCATGTGATTCATCTGATTGTCTGACCTGTGATATATGTGTCGTGTGAGTCTGATTGGCTGACCTGTGATTTATGTGTTGTGTGAGTCGTCTGATTGGCTGACCTGTGATTTATGTGTCGTGTGAGTCGTCTGATTGGCTGACCTGTGACATATGTGTCGTGTGAGTCGTCTGATTGGCTGACCTGTGATTTATGTGTCGTGTGAGTCTGATTGGCTGACCTGTGATTTATGTGTCATGTGATTCATCTGATTAGCTGACCTGTGATATATGTGTCGTGTGAGTCTGATTAGCTGACCTGTGATATATGTGTCGTGTGATTCGTCTGATTGGCTGACCTGTGAGGTAGGTGTTGTGTGAGGAGTTGATGAAGTAATGTGAGAGCGGCAGCGTCATGTCTTCACTCTGGTCCAGCTTCTCTGGAGGGATGATACTGTTCTCTTCTCCGCTCAGATATCTGGCGAATCCTTCCACCGAGATCTGCCCTGCAACACAAAACTAGCAAATGAACAATCCTGCATCAGATTGCAAACATGAGCCAGTGCTTGAAAGGAGCCATCAATCCAATGAATGGTTCCCTTCTTCAAATACCCTGCGTGTATATTTCTGTTCCTGAGATTTACCCTTTTGCACAGTCAGAACCAGCTGTTGAAGACCTTCAGGAACACTAGAGGTGTGTTTGGAGCAGGAACAGGAACAGACGCCAGCACCTCTGTCTATGTAATCTCATTGTAAGAAGCTCTGCAGCGCTGAATGCAACCACAACATGCTGTGAGCGGTTCCTCGTTAAAATGCTAACAACTAATGAGTTCAACAGAATTGACAGCTCAGGCTGCTGGAATGTCTGCCGGCCGCTTCTCCTCACAGTCGCTGTTCATGCGGCTCTCTCCGGTGGAGTCTGGCGCATGCAACGTCCCGCCGTCCCCCTGGCCACTTTACGCTAATTAATCTTGCCATGCCCTCCGTAGACTCCCACTGCCTAATTAACACAGTTCTTCCTCTGACATCTGAACGAGTTTCCTCTAATGAGGCAGCAAAGGGTGACTTTCATCTCAGCAGAGCGTTCACCTTTCCAGCCTCGTGAGGAACACCAGGGAGGAAGACTTCATTAATGCCGTGCGCTCAGTGCTGGAGACGGAGGAGCACGAGGAACTTCAACATACAGAGTCTGCCACTCTTTGCAGCAAGACATATTCAGCAGAGAAGCGTCTGCTCCTCAACAGGGTTCATGACTACATTCTCTGCAAAAGACTTTTCTGATTCACAGATCTTCTTATTGCAGTTAGACAGACTCTATGTCACTGTGATATATACATGATCTCATTTATGATTGGTAAAACTCACACTAAATAGATGTTAAAGAGCTGTGATGCTGTTTCTGCAGTTTAGTTGTAATAAATGTTGTGGATGAACGAGAGAGAGTAAGTTTTGTGGTTCTGATCGTCACACAACATCAAACTCTTTCGAGCAATTTCAAACCTTCAGTGTTCGGGAATCAAACAGCAGGCAGTGGGCGGTGTGTGTTGGACTGACAGATAAACACAAACCTCTTTGTGAAAGCATGGTGTCAGGCTCATATTTCTCCACCAATCCCTGCACTTGCTCGGCTTTGAGGGGCGGGTACAGGATCTCGTTCAGACGAGGGTCTCTCTGCTTGTTGTTCAGGAAATCGGTCATCTGCTCCACGGTGAGATACGGCCGGATCTTTGCGCCGCTGCGCATCAGACACACAGAAAGAGTTAACTCATGATCACATACGAGGCCAGATCACATGCACATTGCATTTCTTGTGTATTTCCAGGTCTTTGTGAATGATTAAATATGTCATGAAAAATAGTAAAACGTCTTCATATAACTTGGCCCAACAATTCATTGTCATTTAGCCTGTCACCATCCATCCAGCCACTCACATCTCAATATTCAACATTATTTCAGGTCTAGGATGTTTAAAGGGGCCTTTAGAATTGAATTAAAAACCATTTAAAATAACAATTTCTTTTCTACCACATGACTAATATTAGTAACATCAGGTGTTGTGAGGGATCAGATTGGGAAGGTAAGCTCCATTCACAGCCGAATCTCCTTCATGCAAATATTACAGCCAATTCAGTGTATGTGAACTGATGGATGAATATAAAAAAAAACATTTGATATGCATTATCTGAGAACTTCAGTGGCTTTAAATTGTATCAAGTGCTGCGTTTCTGGTTCTTGTGTTGTTATTCTTTGGTCGTCGTTCATGCGATCAGTCGCAGAAGAAGAGGTGGGATTTTATTCTCTGTTAGAAAACAAGACTTGAATAAAAGGAGAACTGACATTTCTGAGAAGATGGTATCGATGTCGTTCCGCGGACAGATGTTGTTCAGCAACTGTCGGTAAACGTCCTGTGTGAATCTGTCCTGAGGAATGGAGTCGCCCTGCGGAAACAACAAGCGTCAGATCATGTTTGACAGTTTCTGCTGCGACGCTCTCTAAGGGATTTCTGGGTAACAATGTTAATAATAAATGACAAAATGTAAGGTTTAAAAGGTTAAAAGGTTTCAGGTGTGTAATATTGAGAGTAATTACAAACTTTAATATACCTTCTATAGGTGAAAATGAACGTGTAGAGGACACATTTACATCCAAGTAACAATTAGTGGCTTTGGTCAGATTAACTGAAAAGAAAATGTCTTTGGGTGTTTCAAGACAATATATTTTAATTACCGGTATCATGAATACCATGAGTGTGTATTCAGACCCCCTTATATTTTTTAACTCTTTGTTATATTGCTGCCATTTGCTAAAATCATTTAAGTTCATTTTTCCCTCATTAATGTACACACACACCCCATATTGACAGAAAAACACAGAATTTTTAACATTTTGCAGAAATATCTCACGTTCTCGGTATTCAGACGCTTTTCTCAGTAGATAGTTTTGGTAGAAGCAGCTTTTGCTGTAATACAGCCATGAGTCTTTTTGGGAAAGATGCAACAAGTTTTTCACACCTGGATTTGGGGATCCTCTGCCATTCCTCCTTGCAGATCCTCTCCAGTTCTTCATGAATTCCCTGTCTCTTAGAAACTGCATGTGTGTATGTGAGGTGAGTGTGGGGGGCGTGGATACTGATCGCCTCATCAGCAATCATCACCCACAGCTGATCACCATCAGCCCTTGCCTTCATATTCCCCTCTCACCATCAGTGTGTTGTCAGGTTGTTGTCTTACATGGATTGGTCTGAGTGGGGTTTTTCCCCGCTCCTTGTGCAACCGGTTCATCTAGTATTTCTGTCATTCCTTAAGTGTTACCTGTTTATGTTAGTGTCATGTTTTCCCCCTCGTGGGTATTACTAGGGATGTGCCAAACGAATCTTCTGAAGCAGTGAAGCTTTTACATGAAACTGTGTTGGAGCTTCGAAGCTTTTGACACAGTGCTCTACTCTGCCATCTGGTGCTCAATAAAAATTCCTACACCAACTGTGTCATTCAGATGTTTTGTTCATTTGGGAAGGTTTATTTGTATATTTAATAAGTTTAATTGTATTGTGCAACTTTTTATGTGTGTGTGTGTGTATTCCTTACAAAACAACACAAACATGCATATTGTTAAAAAACAAACTAAAAAACAAATGCTCAATTACAAATGCATTTACTGTATTTTCCGCATCATAAAGCAAAAGGATTATAAGGCGCAGTCTCAATTACGGGGTCTATTTCTGTACTTAACCCATGTTAAAACATACGGTCTACAAAAAAAAAGGTAACGGAAGCAAAACAGCATGTTTGGTTGAACTTTATTCTACTATTTATGGGACGGCTCAATCTATGCGCTCTGTGAGTCTGTCGTGACGTGTTAGTGAGGTAACGAAGCTTCGTTCACACAGGTCACGTGACAGCCCCATTTCAATTAAAGTGATGCTCCGAAACAGTGTTTCGAAGCACTACTAGTGTGTCGAAAACTCGAGACGTGTGTCGACACAGGGTGTCGAGCTACCCATCCCTAGGTATTTCTTTTGTATATTTATTTATTGTTAATAAGTGATGGCGAGATGAAGCCTCCTCATGAAGCATTGAACCTTTTCAGCCAAGTTTTTCACAAAAGGGTTCATTTCTCGAAGCCTCATTTGCTCACAAAACCATCTTGAGTAAAAAACAATCAGATACTTTACAGATGTGCCTGATGTGGTGTGTGATACATTATGTATTTATAATGTGTATTTTCTTCTGGTATATAATGATTGTATTAACATAACTTTGTAATAAATGTATTGGCTCGACATTTATGGGACTATCGACTATATCCAACTATTGTTGGATTGTCTGTTTTTATAATTTGTCTGAAACTATAATGTGCTGCTGTTTTTTGACCAGGTCTCTCTGGAAGATTATGATAGATAGGAAAGGATAGATAAATAAAATGTATGTAAATCAATTGTTTGGTCATACGGGTTAGACGGGTCAAAATTATAATTGCATAAGTGTCTGGGTTTAACTGGGTAGAGGGCAGTGAATTTGCTTGTGTATCTTGGACTGTGATTTTTGGAAATAAGAAAAATAATGAAGAGGATATACTTTAGTTTTTTATTCAAGAATATAATTTTTCAACTGTTTTAGGGCTAAGGCGATTCCTTATACAGATGGAAATATAACTTTCTGTCTCTCCCAGTACTGAAGCGTCAGCAGCCATATCACCCTGTAGCCCAAGACTGGTTGCCCACTGAAGCTAAACAGGATTGAGCCTGGTTAGTTCCTGGATGGGAGACTCCTGGGAATGACTAGGTTGCTGCTGGAAGAGGTGTTAGGAGGCCAGCAGGGGGTGCTCACCCTGCGGTCTGTGTGGGTCCTAATGCCCCAGTTTAGTGACGGGACACTGTACTGCAACAAGCACTGTCCTTCGGATGAGACGTTAAACCGAGGTCCTGACTATCTGTGGTCATTAAAAATCCCAGGATGTCCTTCGCAAGAGTAGGGGTTTAACCCCGGCATCCTGGCCATATTTGCCTATTGGTCTTGGTCCATCATGGCCTCCTAATCCCCTCATACTCTAAGTGGCTTCATCACTCTGTCTCCTCTCCACCATTAAGCTGGTGTGTGGTGAGCGTTCTGCTGCAATATGGCTGCCATCACATCATCCAGGTGGATGCTGCACATTGGTGTTGGTTGAGGAGATTCCCCCCTACTATGTAAAGTGCTTTGAGCTCTGGAAAAGCGCTATATAAATGTAACGTATTATTATTATTATTATTATTATTATTATTGAAGTTTATCCTCCAATCGCCCAATATTTGGTTCGGCAAGATAATTTCAATTAAAAAAGATGAATAAAAATTTAGCGTCAAGATTCGAACCGCTTACTGAACCACTCAGGCGGAAGCGAGGCTTCAGACGTCATCTATGACGCCATCTGTCTAAACTGATACAAGCCTCGATACGCGCTTCACTAAAAGCTTACAGGATTTCTCGACACGCTCCAAAGCCTCGGCACAGAGTGGAACATCACTAGTTAATAAATCCTTCACCCCTGTACTTGAGTCCTCTGATTCCCTGTTCATTCCATGACAGTTCTGTCAGGTTGGATGGTAAACATTGGTGTTCAGCCATTTTTAGGTTTCTCAGAGATGCTCATCTGGTTTTAAGTCAGTTCTCTGGACAGTCATGACTCCATGACTGTTTCAAGAACAGTCATGGAGTTGTTGTGAAGCCACTGCATCGTTATCTTAGCGTTTATTTTAGTTAGCATATTAGTTAGCATATTATTTACTAGCCTATTTTTTCATTTATTTTAGTTATTGTGTGCTTCGGGTCATTGTCTTGTTGGAAGGTAAACCTTCGGTCCAGTCTGAGGTCCTGAGCACTCTGGAGAAGGTTTTTGTCCAGGATATCCCTGTACTTGATTCATCTTTCCCTCGATTACAGCCAGTCGTCCTGCAGCTGAAAAACACCCACAGCATGATTGATGCTGCAGCACATGCTTCACTGTTGGGACTGTATTAGACAGGTGATGAGCAGTGCCTGGTGTTCTCCACACATACCGCTTACAATACAGCCCAAAAAGTTCTATCTTGGTCTCATCAGACCAGAGAATCTTATTTCTCACCATCCTGGAGTCCTTCAGGTGTTTTTTTTAATCAAACTCCCCACTGGCTTTCATGTGTCTTGCACTGAGGAGAGGCTTCCGTCGGCCACTCTGCCATAAAGCCCCGACTGGTGGAGGGCTGCAGTGATGGTTGACTTTCTACAACTTTCTCCCATCTCCCGACTGCATCTCTGGAGTTCAGCCACAGAGATCTTTGGGTTCTTCTTCACCTCTCTCACCAAGCCTCTTCTCCCCTGATAGCTCAGTTTGGCCGGACGGCCGGCTCTAGGAAGGGTTCTGGTCGTGACAAACATCTTCCATTTAAGGATTATGGAGGCCACTGTGCTCTCAGGAGCCTCATGTGCAGCAGAAATGTTTTTGTAACCTTGGCCAGATCTGATCTTGCCACAATTCTGTCTCTGAGCTCCTCGGCAGTTCCTTTGACCTCATGATTCTCATTTGCTCTGACATGCACTGTGAGCTGTAAGGTCTTATATAGACAGGTGTGTGTCTTTCCTAATGAAGTCCAATCAGTGTAATCAAACACAGCTGGACTCAAATGAAGGTGTAGAACATCTCAAGGATGATCAGAAGAAATGGACAGCACCTGAGTTAAATATATGAGTGTCACAGCAAAGGCTCTGAATACTTAGAAACGAGATATTTCAGTTTTTCTTTTTAATAAATCTGCAAAAATGTCAACAATTCTGTGTTTTTCTGTCATTATGGGGTGTGTGTGTACATTGAGGAAAAAATGAACTTAAATGATTTTAGTAAATGTCTGCAATATAACAAAGAGTGAAAGATTTAAGGGGGTCTGAACACTTTCCATACCCACTGAATATTAAAGACTGTGTTGATAAATAAGATAATAATTTCACTCAAATATGCAGAGTTCATGAATGATTGAAAGACACAGAGAGAGATGATGATGTTAAAGATGAAATACAGACGAAATGAAAAAGAAGAAAAACAAATGGAGAAAAGAGGATCAGACAGAAAGAGGAAAGAGTGTGAAGAGAAACATACATTCAGTGATCAGCAAGCACTGAGCTCTAATGAATAACATCATAAACTGACCAACATGAACACGTGTTTGTGTTTGCGCGCGTGTGTGAGTGAGAGAGTGTGTGTGTGTGTGTGTGTGAGAGAGAGAGTGTATGTGAGTGTGTGTGTTTGTGTGTGTGTGTGTGTGTGTG
>JAWRVZ010000178.1:411758-461758 GCA_037043235.1 Rhodeus uyekii | reverse complement strand
TCTCATGTCTTTCTCAAGCGTTACCTTGGCCACCTCTTCATGAAAGGACACAAAGTTGTGGTAGGTGATGTTGACCATGTCAGAGCCGCTGACCACCGTGAGCGTCCGGTTCTCCATCGTCCCCTCCAGAGTTCCCACATCCAGCAGCTCGCGCAGCTTCGCCTCCTGCCGGAAAACACAGGACAGGCATCACACACACAGACAGACAGACACAGACACAGACACAGACACAGACACAGACACACACACACACACACACACACACACACACACACACACACACACACACACACAGACCTGCAACTTGAGCACAGCCCTCTTTCTGTGACGAGCATAACACCAGCTCTCACTGTTTCCCACAGTTCATCACATCTCACTTGGCTTTGGCTCGTGTGTCACGGCCGAACTCTTCACAGGATCCTGCTGTCTGCGAGCACTGGATTCGGGTTAGAGCACTGGGACATTTACACTCCAGACTGGGCAAACTGCTTCTCAGAAGCATCGTGAGCCGCTTACTGGAGGCTTTATTGTGGCGATGCTTCTACGATCTGCGCAGACTCAGATTGCTTTTGCAAATCCTCAAACCCTTGCCGTGGAGCGTCTGACCGACAGCATGTGCTGCTGCTCAATCAATCAATGCAATGAAAAGTGCTGATTTAAGTGAGAATCAATCACACAGAGAGCCTGCGAACACACACACACACACACACACACACACACACACACACACACACACATTCACCACTGAGAAATCACTGCCACTTTATCACAGCACAAGAAAGAAAGACCAGCAAGCATTATTAGAATAACGCTGAACACACACGTGTTGTGAAGGACTGAGGGGTGTGAAGTGGCTCGTTGCACAAAGATAATGAGGAGAAACGTTGTCACACTTGTTGAAGCCCAAACACACACACACAGACTCAGAGACTCAAGCTCTTCTTGTGTGGTTCCTGCTGAAACTAATCAATCCGTGACTCCGTAAACTTCATCAGAATCTCTGAAATCAATCGCTTGTTGCTCGTCCGTCATATAGAGACACTTTCATCAATAAAACTGTGTGTTTCGTGTGGAATATTCTTCATCGTTGTGTCTCTGAGCTCAAACACACTTCATGTCCAGCTTCACTCGATCAGCGCACTGCTGCATTCTGGGACTTCTGGAGGACTGGCCTTAAAGTTCTGTCGCCATGGCAATCGAGGCCTGACAGGGGCCCGATGTACCAAAGGCAGGATCCTGTGTGTGTGTGTATGAGAGAGAGATAGATATAGAGTGTGTGTGTGTGTTTGTGAGTCTGTGTGTGTGTATGTGTGAGTGTGTGTGTGTGTGTGTGTGTGTGTGTGTGTGTGCGTGTGTGTGTGTGTGTGTGAGAGAGAGAGAGATAGAGAGTGTGTGTATGTGCGTGTCTGTGAATGAGTGTGTAAGTGAGTGTGTGTGTGTGTGTGTGTGTGAGAGAGAGCTAGATATAGAGTGTGTGTGCGCGTCTGTGAATGAGTGTGTGAGTGTGTGTGTTTGTGTGTGAAAGAGAGAGAGAGAGAGAGAGAGAGTGTGTGTGTGCGCGCGTCTGTGAATGAGTGTGTAAGTGAGTGTGTGTGTGTTTGTGTGTGTGTGTGAGAGAGAGAGAGAGAGAGAGTGTATGTGTGTGTGTGTGTGTGAGAGAGAGATGGAGAGAGAGAGAGTGTGTGTGTGAGAGAGAGATGGAGAGAGAGAGTGTGTGTGTGTGTGCACGTCTGTGAATGAGTGTGTAAGTGAGTGTGTGTTTGTGTGTGTGTGTGTGTGAGAGAGAGATAGAGAGAGAGTGTGTGTCTGTGTGAGAGAGAGATAGAGAGAGAGTGTGTGTGTCTGTGTGAGAGAGAGATAGAGAGAGAGTGTGTGTGTCTGTGTGTGAAAGAGAGAGAGCGAGAGTGTGTGTGCGCGTCTGTGAATGAGTGTGTAAGTGTTTGGGTGTGTGTGTGTGTGTTTGTGATGGAAGCGTGAAAGGAAAAGCATTTACAACAAAGCGTTTGCTCTGAATGCTCTCAGTTCCTTTCAGCTGCTCTGCTGGCGGTGATGAGAGAGTCCAAATTTCCCGTGTTCCCATGTTCCTGTGTCCCGTGTTCTGATGAGCAGAAAGAGCAGAAGTGTGTGCAATGACACAGTAAAGCACTGACTCATGGATATTTATTCTGTGTTTCTTCACCCTTCAATCTTCTCTTTAAATTGTATCTGGTTTCCAAGATTCGTTCGCCTGTTTCTACTCTTTAGTTTTGAACTCAAGTGTTTCATAATCTATCTTTATTGACGTCAGACTGACTCAAAAACCATGAGTCCATTAAGATCCCAATAGAAATAAATGAATTGGAGGGTTGCGGATCACATCATCATACATGAGAACGAACACAGAATATGCCGGACATAAACTCTCATTGGCCACTTTATTAGGTACACTAGCTAGTAGTGGGTTAGACCCCCTTTTGACTGCAGTATTGCCTTATTTCTTCATGGCAGAGATTCATCAAGTTGCTGGAAACATGTTTCTCCATCTTGTGTGTGTTCTGCTGCGGTAGAGCTTCTGCTTCAGTGCTGGACGTGTTAACGAGGGTTCTCTGAGTTACTCGAGACCAAACACTCAGACCAGCCCAAATGAATTCATTAAAATGAAGCGCCTGACGAAACCCTTCAAGATTCTAAGAGAAACCTTTCCTCTAAAAGTGTACAAACACAAATCCCGTTGATGGCAGTGACAGGAGCGGCCCGTGGCTCATCCGAACGCCGCTCTCTAACCAACGCTTCACTGACCAGCAGGATTCCACAGCCTCGCTTAATGACCACTCGCTTCACGTCCTCAATTCCGCTGTTTAATTAAGCAGAAAGCTACGGGCCACACGTACGTTACAGATGACAGCTCTGTGTCTGAAGAGTGGAAGCAAAGCCTCAGTGAACACTCTCCAGACTCCATTGAGCCACCTGAGTTCAGTTATACTGATGGACTCTTGATCCGTATGGAAAAACTCCATTTCAATACAATCAAATCAGCCAAAGCAAGAACTAGTTTCTGTGTCAAAGTGCTTTTTAAAAGAGCAATAAAGTTCTGTCTCTTGTTCCTCCTTCAATGCAATGTTTCCGGTCCAGCGGATGAAACGTGTGTGTGACTGACAGCTGCTGACTCTCCTCAACACACACACACATGATCTGAGGCAGCACAAACACACACTCAGCTTTAACACTGACTCGACAGAAACACTAATGCTGGAGCATCTGACAGAAGTGTCCCAAATCAAAGACAAAATACACTACTAATAAAATTAACTTTGATCCCAAATTCCTTTTCCTTCTAAATAATCAATTGTAATTTTCCTTTAGCAAGCAGATTTCCACTGGCCGACCCTTGACTCGTCCAGCCAAAGAATGATGAGCTCAACTCATCAAACTTGAAATAAAATCCTTACAGTCTTATTCAGCACAATGTGTGCAGACTGAGCTGATGTGAGGACAGGAGAGTCAGAAAAACAACAGCAAACGCACATTTACATGAATGAAAGAATGACTAAAGATTCAATGACATAAAGATTCAGAAATGGAAAACGAAATAAGATTCAAAGTCTTGTTTTCTGAGAAATAAAGTTTCTGCTTAAAAACAACATATCCGCCAAAAGGAGATTAAAACGAGAACAAATATCTGCCACTGGGCTCAGAGACATCTTGTATCTAAAAAAATATATGAATGGCAGATATTTGTTCTCGTTTAAACTCACTTCATTTGATACATTTCTTAGAAAACAAGATGTTTACATATTTGTAATAAAAAGAAAGACATTCTGAACTGGAGTGTGTCTGCTTCCCGAAACTATATCATGAAAACTGTTCCAGACTTTAGGAATCAATAGGAAAATGATCGACAGGATCTTCACATATTCTATGTATTATCAGCTGAACAGAATTATGGGATGGCAATAGACGTGAAGGACTATAATGTGTTCAGAGATCAAGTTCTGGGGAGAGTAACCATTTAATGCTTTGTATGTAATGAACAAGATTTATAAATTGTGTGTTTAATAGGAATCAGTACAGTATTGGAACCGGATAATATGCTCACACTTCCTGCTTCTAGTAAGAACTGGAGCTGCTGTGTTTTGGAGCAGCTGGAGTTTGTTTATTAAGCGGCAGATCAACCACCCAGTACAGCATTACAATCATCCAGCCTTCAGATCATCAACATCAACTCACTTTCTGCATTTATCTTTGAGCATATGCTGCAATTTAGATATATTTTTAAATCTGTCAGTCTGAAACTCCCTCACTGATATGCCTTCGCAGGTAAATGTGCTCTCATTGCAATAAAAGTATGGTTGATATTTTACTGTACTGATTTTACAGACTGGCAGCACACACTTAATACATAATCACAGGTATTTGATGAATAATTAATTGAAAGCATCTCAATAACTGGTTTTAAGAAATGCTGAGAGCAGCTGATGGGTGTGTGATGGAAAGCTGTGGCTGACAGCAGAAAGATGCAGTGGCTGCACCGGTTGAGTGTGTATTGATCTACAGTTATGAATGACTCTGGACACAGCTGAAGTTTACACAGCACTTACCATCAACGCGCTAAAACAGGAAACAGGCACGGAAACATACGCAGGGGATGGACATTTATCACAACACACAGCGCTCCATTCCGTTCATAAAACACATTTACTGTTTGAGATAAAGAGACAGAAGGGTTTGTTATCAGAGTAAATATATACTTTGTTTCTAGATGTCTGTCATTTCCAGAACAATATTGGTGTTCAGTTCCAATTCCTATTCCTAACCCTTAGCATGAACACTTCAATGATCTAGTGATGTTTACTGAGCAGATAAGAATGCAGATTTAGAGATGTTTCTGTAAGATTTCCATCACCAGTTAATGAGAGTGCGCTGATGTCAGAAGTGACACGCTCAAAATACTCAATACTAACTCAACAGCCACAAATTATTTATTAATTATTAATGATTTTTTTTTTAGTTCCTCATCTACAAATCTATCTTTAGAAAATTTTCAGTTTCCTCAGATAATGGCATGATTCTGTGGGTGGGATCATTGAGGGTCTCATGAAAAAGGAGCCATATTTAAACAGCTCAGTGTTCAGAAAAATATCTCCTTCTGATAGACGCTGTCTGAAATAACAAGCATAACACATCCGTGTCAAAATCATTGCATAGAACAACACACAGTACAAACACTGATACTAGAGCCTTGTCACTGAACTGTGAGTTATTTATTTATTCTTATTGTTTGTATTTTAATGTAGACTAGAAAGCAGATTTTATCTGACCATCAAAGTTCACTGTCCATAAAACAGAGAGGGCAGAGTGCAGTGCAATGAACAGAGTCCAGTGCAATGAACAGAGAGGACAGATTCCAATGCAATGAACAGAGAGGACAGAGTCCAGTGCAGTTAACAGAGAGGACAGAGTGCAGTGCAATGAACAGAGAGGACAGAGTGCAGTGCAATGAACAGAGAGGACAGAGTGCAGTGCAATGAACAGAGAGGACAGAGTGCAGTGCAATGAACAGAGAGGACAGAGTGCAGTGCAATGAACAGAGAGGACAGAGTCCAGTGCAGTTAACAGAGAGGACAGAGTCCAGTGCAATGAACAGAGAGGACAGAGTGCAATGCAATGGACAGAGAGGACAGAGTATAGTGCAATGAACAGTGAGGACAGAGTGCAGTGCAATGAACAGAGAGGACAGATTCCAGTGCAATGAACAGAGAGGACAGAGTGCAGTGCAATGAACAGAGAGGACAGAGTCCAGTGCAGTTAACAGAGAGGACAGAGTCCAGTGCAATGAACAGAGAGGACAGAGTGCAATGCAATGGACAGAGAGGATAGAGTGTAGTGCAATGAACACTGAGGACAGAGTGCAGTGCAATGAACAGAGAGGACAGAGTGCAATGCAATGAACAGAGAGGACAGAGTGTAGTGCAATGAACAGTGAGGACAGAGTGCAGTGCAATGAACAGAGAGGACAGAGTGCAGAGAGGACAGAGTGCAGTGCAATGAACAGAGAGGACAGAGTGCAGTGCAATGAACAGTGAGGACAGAGTGCAGTGCAATGAACAGAGAGGACAGAGTGCAGTGCAATGAACAGAGAGGACAGATTCCAGTGCAATGAACAGAGAGGACAGAGTGCAGTGCAATGAACAGAGAGGACAGATTCCAGTGCAATGAACAGAGAGGACAGAGTGCAGTGCAATGAACAGAGAGGACAGATTCCAGTGCAATGAACAGAGAGGACAGAGTCCAGTGCAATGAACAGAGAGGACAGAGTCCAGTGCAATGAACAGAGAGGACAGAGTGCAATGCAATGGACAGAGAGGACAGAGTCCAGTGCAGTTAACAGAGAGGACAGAGTGCAGTGCAATGAACAGAGAGGACAGAGTGCAGTGCAATGAACAGAGAGGACAGAGTGTAGTGCAATGAACAGTGAGGACAGAGTGCAGCGCAGTTAACAGAGAGGACAGATTCCAGTGCAATGAACAGAGAGGACAGAGTCCAGTGCAATGAACAGAGAGGACAGAGTGCAATGCAATGGACAGAGAGGACAGAGTCCAGTGCAATGAACAGAGAGGACAGAGTGCAATGCAATGGACAGAGAGGACAGAGTCCAGTGCAGTTAACAGAGAGGACAGAGTGCAGTGCAATGAACAGAGAGGACAGAGTGTAGTGCAATGAACAGTGAGGACAGAGTGTAGTGCAATGAACAGTGAGGACAGAGTGCACTGCAATGAACAGAGAGGACAGATTCCAGTGCAATGAACAGAGAGGACAGAGTCCAGTGCAGTTAACAAAGAGGACAGAGTGCAGTGCAATGAACAGAGAGGACAGAGTGCACTGCAATGAACAGAGAGGACAGATTCCAGTGCAATGAACAGAGAGGACAGAGTCCAGTGCAGTTAACAAAGAGGACAGAGTGCAGTGCAATGAACAGAGATGACAGAGTGCAGTGCAATGAACAGAGAGGACAGAGTGCAGTGCAATGAACAGAGAGGACAGAGTGCAGTGCAATGAACAGAGAGGACAGATTCCAGTGCAATGAACAGAGAGGACAGAGTGCAGTGCAATGAACAGAGAGGACAGATTCCAGTGCAATGAACAGAGAGGACAGAGTGCAGTGCAATGAACAGAGAGGACAGATTCCAGTGCAATGAACAGAGAGGACAGAGTCCAGTGCAATGAACAGAGAGGACAGAGTGCAATGCAATGGACAGAGAGGACAGAGTCCAGTGCAATGAACAGAGAGGACAGAGTGCAATGCAATGGACAGAGAGGACAGAGTCCAGTGCAGTTAACAGAGAGGACAGAGTGCAGTGCAATGAACAGAGAGGACAGAGTGTAGTGCAATGAACAGTGAGGACAGAGTGTAGTGCAATGAACAGTGAGGACAGAGTGCACTGCAATGAACAGAGAGGACAGATTCCAGTGCAATGAACAGAGAGGACAGAGTCCAGTGCAGTTAACAAAGAGGACAGAGTGCAGTGCAATGAACAGAGAGGACAGAGTGCAGTGCAATGAACAGAGAGGACAGAGTGCAGTGCAATGAACAGAGAGGACAGAGTGCAGTGCAATGAACAGAGAGGACAGAGTGCAGTGCAATGAACAGAGAGGACAGAGTGCAGTGCAATGAACAGAGAGGACAGAGTGCAGTGCAATGAACAGAGAGGATTCTTGTTCAAAGCCTCTACAATATATGTGTGAAATTTATGAATGCACAATTCTAGACTAACTCTAACCTGTTCTAAATGATCTACTCATGTATTTTTAATGCTGTCTATTTCATGTGCTTTAACTTCCGTATGGTTTGTAAACCAGGAAGCAACATTTGTGAAGCTTCGTCGGACACCAACAAGTGGGGCTCTGTTCTGCTTGAGACAAACACTAACCCACTGCTAGAAAGCAGGAGGCAACTCTTGCCGGACGTCGAGATGTAGAGCAAAAGGATAACTGGATGTTGGTTTGGTGCCCAGGCAATGGTGTGCGAGACTCCTGCTGTGATTTGTGTTAGAAAGGGACCCAGAATGAAAGAGGCCGGGGAAAAGCTGGGAATCTGCAGTAAAACTGTCAAACAACGACCAGGCTTTTAGAATTACAGCAGTGTCTAAAGCATAGGTTGGTAGCTATGGTTGCAGTAGCTTACAGCTCACAAATGACTGCACTATCACATTATGCAATCGTAACATTTACTGCCTTTTGTCCAACAGCCAAGTTTGGAGTGTGAACAAAAGGTCTGTATTGAGAAGTTACACAAAACAGTTAGTATCTTAAATTTACCTGTACAATGAATTATTCAAGAAATTTCACACAAAATAACCTCAGTGGAAATAAACGGTCATTCAGCAGAGGACTTTCACAGGAAGTGCACTTACTGAGCCTGAGAAACTTACTGAGAAACAGACACAAATTAACTTCAGATTTCACAGGTCTGAGCTAGAGCCGTGCGACATCACCATATTAATTTGTGAATGATTCAAATGTTTCCACAATAAGCCTCTACAGAGCATTCAGCATTCATAGGCTGGACGACTGCAGTGCTGGTTCTGCTGGACTTCCAGCATGTGCTTTCAAAGCTCTGCAAATGATCCAGAACACAGCAATATTCCTTAATCTCTCCCTGTTCTAGCTTGTGCTTCTCCAAACCATGTATGCATTTCTTTAGTTTTTGCCTCTTTATGATGAATCGGTGTATCCTTCACTTCCCTCATCCTTCCATCTTTACATTTTCATAAACCAGGAAATTAGTTTGACTCAGTGACTTGTAAAATAGTCTTAAATTCCACATAAAAAAGAATAGTGAAAGGTTGCAGGAGTCTGAGATACCAGACACTCACAGCGCTTCAGAAACTCAATCGTCTCTTCCTGGCGTTTGTAAGAGCTCTGAATGAGCTGCACGTCACTCGTCTTCATAAACGCAGCTCATGCACTCCAGCACAGCCATTCCTGTGCAAATCACACTCTCACACTCGCTCATGCTTTTGTACTCTCTCAATAGCTTGCAGGAGTAAAATCTACTTCAATGCAAACGAGCATAGAAGACATCTGAGTGTTCAAACTCTATCATATAAAGTGGTTTTGAAATGCAAACATGTTGAGTGTATCGATCAAAGAGACACAGCTAAAATCAAAGTGCCATAGGGCTTTTCATATCGACAGTCAGTGGGAACTTCACTCGGCTGTGCTGATGCAGGTCAGAGACTTTCACAGGCTGACCTTTGTCTCTACAGTGAAACTACATGAAATCCATAAACTTTAGAGGACATACCACAAGAAAGTTAGCCGTCATGGTAAAAGAAAATCTTTGGTTTATTTTAGGCCAGGACCTTGAGCTTGTTACCTTTCATCAAACACAGAGAAACAGCAGCCCAGGTGTGGCCAACACAATTACCCAGACTTCCTTCAGCAGAGCGAGGCGTCTACGGTTTCATGGGCGAGTGTAATTCGAACAGGGCTTTAGGGAATCTAACAAACAAACCCGAACAAGCTCCGTCTGTATGGAGAGGAATGCGGGCAGATCTGCTGCTGGATAGAGGGTTTGTCAGGCAGGTCGTCTGACTGTGAGAACACCGATAATAGAGAGAGCTGGACTCTGAGCTTCTGTCCGATACAGATTAAGTGCAATTAAACTGATTGACTGTCTGGAGAGAAAGAGGTGTCTGTATCAGTCCATCATTCAGGCCATCTTAGCATTCATCCAAGCCAATTCTTCCGTTTATGAGCTTCTGTTCTCAGTTTCTCTCAGCTGCGTCCATGATTATCAGCACTGCTCCTGTGAACTTTCCATGAAGCCTTTATCTTTAATGCAGCATAATAGATGCATATGCTGTATCATCTGATAAAAAAAAATCATTACAACTGTTACAATAGATTATAACACTTAACTATTTGTGGTTATAACTTTTAAGAGTGCAATCAATTATAACACCAGATGAAGCCTGTATTTATAATGCGTCATAATACTTTATTTTAACGCATTCCATCATGTCATGAATAATCATAACAACAGTAATAATATTTATGTATTTCCAGCTTTCCTGTGTGTCTATCAGTAGAGAGCAGCGCTTGCAACATCAAGGTCATGGGTTTGATTCTCAGGGAAAGCAAGAACTGATTAGAATGTCAATGCGTTTCTTGAATGCGATGATAAAAGCGTCTGCTGAATGCATGAATATATTTGTGGTTATAACTATTAAACGTATGATGATTTATAACATGCAATGAATATAATTGTATCCACTTATAATGGATTAAATATCCTATAGTTTCATATATTTTATTTTAATAAGTCTCACCTCTTCACATTGTTTGTTTCAATGCTAGCAGCGCTGTGAAAGGGAACTATAACTTCCCGGTAGAAATAAGAAAAAAGGCAGTAGATTTTTAATGAAACATTATTTACCATTAGTAAGAAATCATGTGACTGAAAGTACAGAGGAATCACTGAGCAGATAAACAGAAAACATTGTTGTCACAGAGTAAATGCAGCAACTGAACTCAGATCAGAGTAAACTTCACATTCAGACGATCCAGGAATAAATGGACAGCCAGTTGAATTTTATAAACAATTTTGGAATGTAATTGGAGTGGATTTATATGAAGTACAGTGGAGTTTGATTATGTCGACGGCCTCGGGGGTTGCAAAAAAGCATCAAGATAACCGATGGCCGAGATAACCCAAATAACATATATGACCGATTACTTTTTTATGTAAGATCACATTTCGAATTTTAAATGTTGTTCGCATGACGTCAATTATCCATAACTGTTCAGGCTCGGTACACAGTGCTTGTGCGTGAAATTCACACAATAAAATAACAAACACAAGTCAGAATCAGAACATGAAGAAAAAGCAGACTCGTAGCAGCAGCTCGTCCCTTTAAGAAGCGTTGGATGAGATGAGAAGAGCCCGTCCTCATGGCAGCACAGCCAATCACGTCTTCTTGCATGATTGACAGGTCAGACAGCCTATCAGCGCCAGCTGTCAGAGTGATAGTGGAAGCACCAAATATAACAACCCTCAGAAGAAAGAAAAACGAAAATGTATTGATGTATATGATGCGAGTTATTAAATGAGAATGTACATGCTCGAGTTTTTGGTGTCTTTTTACATAACGTGTTGCCGCGATTTGATAAAGCATTCATCTAAAAAAAAAAAAAAAGTACATGCACTGTACTGTGTTTGCTAACAACAAAAGGCATATGTAAAATGCATATGTCTTTCTGGATAAAAGACAGACTTCTCGTACATTTGCTTTATCACGTCGGCCTTCTTTTTCCATCCTGAAATGATGTTTGCTGGAATGCCATTCTGACGGTTTTGTTCCTTTTTCTAGTTGCAGTACGATTTCATACTTTTTCTCCATTGATTGATTGTACAGTTTTCTCTTAACACCTCCAGACATTTTTAGAAGGAAAAAAAACAGAATAGCTACAGTGTGAGTGAACCGTGAGCGGACCGCAATCCACATGCAAGGCATACTCAGCACATGCACAGTGAACTAGGTACGCTCGAGTCCCAAGATAAACATGTGAAGTGGCGACTTTGTCCCTGTTTTGTGCTTGAGATATTAGATTTCGGCGACGTAAAAGAATCGACATAACCCACAAGAAAATACTAAGACAAATAAGAAGTTTGGCGGTTCCACTTCAAAAACGTTGACATAATAGGATTGGCGAGTTAACCGTGACTCGAGATTTTAAAGTTCTTTTAAGTCACAACCTATAAGTTTTCGATGTGCAATTCTATCATTGTTACCAAAAAAGGGGATTTATGTTAATAGAAAACTATCCCCCCCCTCCTCTCTCTCTCTCTCTCTCTCTCTCTCTCTCACACACACACACACACACACACACACACACACACACACACACACAGTCACTCTCTCTCAAACAGTCTCTCTCGCTCTCTCTCTCTCTCTCTCATACATACATACATACAGACAGACACATACAACAAACAACAAGACAATTAATTTCCCTCCTGTTGTATTTTCCTGACACATATATGGGGAATATGCTAATTAACCTAAATTACCTGGCCAATCCACTGCACAGGTTGCCTGGATTTCCTGACAACCTAAAAGTACTATGGTTTACTAGCATGTTTCTCTCTGAACGCCACAGTTGGCGTGCGGTAAGGGAACATCCGTCACCTGCGGTCTGGTTCAGTTACGCTCAGGGTTTGTGTGAGTTTTATGAGTCATGATTTGATCAAATCAAACCTGCTCACAATTGCTGAGGTCAGGCTGAACCGGCTGGCGTTCTGTTCTCTGAGCGTGTGGCCGAAGGGGGATTTCATGTGACAGCAGGAGTTTGGAAGAGAGCATCAGCATTTGAACTGAATGCCCTGTGAGTGTTACAAACCGAAGCATGTAAAGCTCATTGATCTTTCTAAATGTGTGGATAGATGCTGTATGTTTCTGCGACTAAATGCTTTCATTCAGATGATGTAAATTCCCTCTCTCTCTCTCTCTCTCTGGCCATCCTGTAAGGCCACTATCGTGACATGGGAAACAGCCATCTGAAGCAGCCATCATATGAGTCAATGCTCGCTCACATCCGCTCATGATGCTCTTTAACTTGAACATTTCAGACAATGACACCAATCAGCACTAATGAATGCTGGAAACTGGAAACCATCAGGTCCTTCCGCCTTTAAGGCCCAACCTAAAAATCTCGACTGCAGCGATATGGACGCTTTCTTGATCGGCAAATGTGTTTCTGACAGCAAAGACAACATCTCTGGAAAATATTTGAAGGCCGTTAGATTGTAAACAAAAAGAGTTTCTGTCCGTCTGCGTCTCATGAGCTCCGGGTTTCTCCAGCTGTTTGTGGAACATGTGAAATCTCACTGGCGTTTCCGGCGCAGGGCAGCTTTGCTTCTTGTCAGCACATTCCTCTCTGGACATATCCACATTTATAATCATACAGTATTTGTGCCAGTAATAAAGAGACAATAATGTCTGTTCATTTTCATCTTGTACAAACACAAGCTCAGCTCTGCTCTGGATGTGAGAACAAACGTTTGACGCAGGCACACATTTAAATGCTGGATTACCTTTGGAATCCTGGCAAACTTCCCATTTCTCGTATCCTTGATGAGGGAAACCTCTAACAGCTCGGTCTCCTGCAATCACAAATGAGATTTATGGGCATTATGAGAACAGCATGTTTAGACTCATGTCACCAGCACAATTATAAAAGACAATAAAGTAATAAAAGAAAATAAATATATAATCGTGACACATGATGGAAAACAGGTTGCTTCTTGCTCTTCTCAAATAAAAGTCTCTGGCAATGTGTGTCTCAAAGCTTCAGTAGTGACACCGTAAGGGTCAGAGAAAGGTCAAGGGTCTGTGAGAAACACTGGTCAGCCAATCAGAACACAGCTCATTTACATACAAAAGAGGCTGGGAAACACACTGTTGGGTGGAAAACCTTTCAGTGTCCAAATGAGACACTGTGTCAGGTTTAGCGAGTTAACAAGGACTCAATATTCAGGAGGAAGGCTTTTATTAAACAATAAAACAAAAAAAACTGTCCAGAGGGGGAAACCGGCTGACCGAACAAGACTTAACAGACTTGACAAGACTGGGAGCTTCGACATAGAGTGACACAGGAGGGATTAAATAGGGAACACATGAGGTGGGTAACAAGAGGGAACAGCTGGAACAAATCAAAGTATAACAGGGGAACAAGACGGGTGGGGTTACATAACGCTAAGACACGAACACACAACCAATGTGAACGCGCATAAGCCGCGTGTCCGTGTGAAACTAGACGAGATAGATAGCGTGCAGCTAGAGGAACACAAACTTCATGCGACACAAAACACAACATGCAAGATTGTGGGCGATGTAAACACGAACCGCATGCTAAACACTACACACAGACACGAGAGAACGCGACCCGAGCGAAGCTCAAAACCGCGTCCACTCACATGACGTAGAGCGCAGGAGAATGAGCAAACACTCGTCCCATTCGCTCACAACAAGGACAAACACACAGTCATGAATGTCTGAATTCCGACACAAAACTAAGACTGATCAAGACCAAAGCACACAAGATGCTTCACGGACAAGAGAGCATGCGACGCAAGACACTCGAAGCCACACTCTCCCACGAAAACGACGATAGGGCAGTGCCAGAGCTCTGGGGAACACGACCGAAGGGACAGAATCCCGACACACCATGGCTGAAAGTTCCCTCCAGCACCACAGCTGAACATCGGCAGGGACTGAAGGACGTGTAAAATCTGACAGAGACAGAGAGGCTGCTGGGAAAACACGGCTCATGTTTTGCAGTTGCTACGAACTATGAAAATAGGGTTAGAGTTAGGTATGTTATGTAAATTTTTCTAAATTGTATTTTTGTCTTCTGCAAAACAAGTCATAAGGTTTGGAATGGCATGGAGAGTAAATGACCGAACAGTTCCTTCAAATGCAGAATGACTGATTTGACATTAACACTAGATAGTGGTTAACAAAAGTATTATCATTAGAAGGGTCATGCATGTTTGCTGTAGGATGGATCCATTCTGATCTTCTGCTCTTCAGAAAAGACCAAATGACGTTGGACATGATTTTGTTTAGTACAATGTCAGTAGCTTCTCTTCCTCCATTCCAGAGGTCACGAGATTGAGGCCGCACACGACCAACATGTAATACGATGACAGCGTAACCCATACCTCTAAAACAAGCGCATAATGTTCAGAACGTTTTGTGCTTGTGTCTCTGTGAAGTGTTTAAAAGAGTGAGACAAACGTTTAAATAAAGTGTGTGCGAGTGATGCTCTACAGGACACAATGAGACCTGGCCAAACCTGTCCTTTTCACTGAGACATTCAGCCGGCGAGATGATGGGACGGGCCATTTATAAGCGGCGGAAAAATAGTTTTCTGATTTCTATTCCTCTTTTGTGATTAAATAGCATTTTTGGAATAGATAAATGGCTGAAGTTTGATGCGCACCGCTTCAGATCTGCTCTCTGCTTTTCCCGTCGCTGCTTCTGCATCCAGAGCCCAAAATGATCTGGATTTCAGACATTCACTGACCAGATGATTGACACCACTAATTAAATTGGCAAGAGTTTTCTGAAATCATCTGCTTAGCCAGTCAGTGTTTATAGACGGCTACAGTAGAGAGCGGTGCTTGCAACATCAAGGTGATGGGTTTGATTTCCAGTGAAATCAAGAACTGATTAGAATGTCAATGTGTTTCTTGTCAAAGCAAGTCGCTTTGGATAAAAGCGTGATATGTAAATGCATGAATGTAATATTATTATTGATAAATAATATTGATAAATGCATGAATGTAAATGACACAAACAGTATTCTGGCGTATTATCATTTTTATTTAAATTGAGCAGTAAATCCCCATAAATGTGTTTCTCACTGGCCTCCAGTGATCCGATGAAGCGCTGGCGGACCGTCGGATCTCCAGGTGATCGGCAGCTTTAGGGAATCTGCTGTCCGTCTCGACAGGGTTATATCAGTCCTCAGGAGCTCAAGAGAGTGACTGGATTTGACATTGTCTCCTAGTTTTGACACATTCAGGAAGGGTTTTCTCTGAGATGGTTGAAGGAAATTAGATTCACTTGAACAGAATCGTATATTCCACAAAGTTCCAGTGTTCAAAGATTTCAGATTTAATCACCCTAAATATGAGAAATATGAGCAAAATATACTAGGATGTGGTTAGAACTTTACTTTCATTCATTCATTTGTTTGTTCATTCTCTTTCTTTCCTTGCTTCTTTCTTTATGTCCTTTTTAATGCCAATGTCACCCGATGAGCTCAAACAAGGCAAACGACAAAACAAATCTGTCTGCCAATCCCCAGCTAACATGTTCCAAGAGCGTTTTGCTAACGTTCCCATTAATTAATGAAAATGTTATTTCTGCTTGTTTTTTAAACGTTCAAAATGTCCAGTTATTCAATGTTTTAAGAAAGTCTTTCTTGATTATGCAAAAAGCTGCTTCAGTCTCAAGAAAAATTGCAGACTCTGTTTGCGTTCATGAGTAACAGAAAGACAATGACAGAATTCAGGATCAAATGAAGAGTTGTTCCTGAAGAGGAAGTTCAAAGTCCTGATTGCACAGTCTAAACATTACAAAAATACTTTCCATCAACAATGTACAAATGATGTTTTTACACTAGTGTTTTGAGAACGTTATTACAGACCAGATAACGCTGAACAAATGTTCTGTTAACACTCCTGGAAGAATGTTTGATCAGAACACTGACAGAACATTCCCTGAATCTATGAAATGCAATGATGACATTGTTCTAGGATTGCTTTCACTCGAGAAGGTTTTGTTCTAACCTTTACAAGGCTCTGGGTCTGTAATGTGTCATCATGCACTGAAAATCTTTCAAAACTCCTCCTCTCCGCTTCGGATCACCTGGCTTGTGATTAATTGTGATTAAAGTGAAGGGCTTCTCTCTCAATCAATGGGTCTCTCTGTGTTTGCAGTGGGAGGTGTTTGGAGTCAAAGGTTAGCATTTCCAGTCTCAGCATAAAGGCTCTGCTTTGAAGTGCGTTTAAAAAGAGCCAGCGCTGTGTGAAGCTGCCGGTCGTAGCGCCGAGGACGGAGAGCGTGAACCATCATCTGTACCTGTGCCGAGTTACACAGCAGGGCCACTGGAGTTCAAATACGTTCAACTCTACAGATGCCCATTATCTATTCATACCAATGGAGATGTGGCTACGGCACCTTTGAAACGAATGCAAGATTCGTTTTGTTGTGTTTATAGACATTATGCTACAATATGCACCGACACCTCCCTCTGTTTCCCTGTCCTTTCATAATTCTCTCATAATACACAAAAATGAGCGACGCTTCAATGCCATAAACCGCTCTTTTCTTGCATGTTACAGGATATTTTGTAATGTTAATCATCACAAACCCTCTTTTTCCTCAGTCAGTCTCGATCTATTTCCTCCTCGGCAGGTTTATAAAGCTGCACCATCATGGGAAAGAAGGAGATTACGCACAACTCGCCTTCATCATTTGCATCAAAGCGCATGTGGTTTAGTGTAATGTGTAACCAGACCTTTCACTCTTAGTAGTGACATATTACACTGACTATTCAAAGAGCAAGAGAAAGTCTTACTGGCAGTCATAGTGTTAGGTAACGTTTGTGTAAATCTGACATAACAGAGAAGATTCTGATCAAGTGAATCTGATTTTCTCAGTCTCAGTGAAAACCCTTCCTGAATGTCTGATATAAACCTGTGAGATTCCCCAAAGCTGCCGATCACCTGGAGCTTTATCATATTATGTTCATCATATATATATATACATATAATAAATAAATCACAATACCACAATGAAATGACTTGAAAGTAAAAAATATGTAAATAAGTGAAAACCATGGTAAAACTAAACCAGCACTGGTGTGTGTTTGGGATTGTGATCGACTGGTCGACCTTTATCATCATCCTGGAAGCTCCGAAAATAAAAACGTTTCAGTTGCCAACTTAGCGGCTCTGTCCCGCTCCCGCTCTGCAAGCCCCGATAGGACGACCGCTCCGCACAGCACCGCCACCACGTGCAGATCGTAGTTCATGACGTCATTTTGGAGTATATTGGATTTGTTCAGTGGATCTAAACATGGCTGCTACTGGTGAATAGATTTGCGAAAATGGAGACGTATTATGATTTTTGTTAAGTTCATTCAGGATAATTCATCAATAAATATACTTTCACTTGTAAGGGATAGGGGCAAAAGGCATTTCTGAAAAAGGGCACGGCAATATTGCCGTCAATTTCATAAAAATGATAGGGGCAGTTCGGCCAACATGAAAGGCACGACGGCATTTGCCGGGATGCCTTTTACTGAATTTCAAGGCCTGGACGTACATGAGGAGAAAATCATTCCTTACAGTCACACAGTCGGCTTTTACCCTGAAAAACACATAAAACACAACCGCGAGACATAATGATGACGGTGTTACCGGTGGATCCCGAGTCTCCTCATTAATCTCTGCATTGCACACCAGCAACCAGCCGTTACAGAACCACCGACCGGGGTTGTTGCCCCAAAAGACTCCTTCGTGGCAATATGGACTCAGATGAGAAACAGGGACTTCGTCGAGTTTCGTTATGTGGCTTGCCATGCTCCCTTGCCAGATGACACCGTTCAGGTGCTGTTTGGGATTGGCGCTATGCGGCACTTTCCGGGGGGCCTTCCAGATACCAACGGCTTAAGTTGGCCAGAAGCCGTGCTCCAGTGTCTGGATAGCTACAACCACAGATCCAAACGGCCAAATCCATCAGCTACCTCACAAGCGGTTGCAGAGTGCCCACCTTCAACAAAGCCCACAGCTCCCTAGCCCACTCCTGTGCCCGTTGCCAACCAGAGAGTGACTGCATTGAACAAGTCCACTCCACCATTCACGCTCCTGAGCCCCGTGGCTGAGTCCTCGCTCCACCGATGTAAAGAATGTGGGGGGCGCAAGAGGAGGAAGAGGATGTCCTCAGTGCCCCCGGTGCTCCTCGCCCTGCCAGCTCCCCCAGTGCTCCTCGCTCCACAGGTCCTATCCTGAAGAGAACTCTTTTCTGAGCATAATGAACTCTTTTCTGAGCATAATGAACTTTTTCCCGAGCGTAATGAACTTCCACTCTCAACTTCCTGTCTGTTGGGTCTTCTTTGTCACTTCCGGTCTGTTGTGTCATGTGTGGTTTCACTTCCAGATCCCTTCAGTGATTCCTCTCGTGCCCTCCCTGCACCTGTCTCCTTACTTAGTTTGTCAGTCGTTGTGTCATTGCGTCACGTCATCTTTGCCTGTGTCTCCTGAATGTGTAGATGCCGTTCGTTGTACCCTCCGAGTGTTCCTCCGGAGTATGTCCAGGTTTTTGCACTAGATGTGCCATTTATGTTTATAGTTAAAGTATTTTATTTGTTTGTGTTTTGGAAATAAAGCCTTCTTCAGTTGGATCCTGTCTCCTTATTAATCTCTGCATCGCACACCAGCATCCAGCCGTCACAGACAGCAGCGACGTTGCACTGTTTTTGCAGTTTACAGTGACTCGTTCACAGTAACGACCTTTCAGAGCCATTTCCTCCATTTTAATCTAGAGCAAAATGCTCTTCTTCAAGAAATTTCCATGCGCAATGCTTCTCTTTACCACACTTAAAACCCCATTAAGAGCTGCAGATGGCCTGGTGATTTTAACAACAGTGCAAAAAAACCTCAGCAGGACAGAAATATAGAGAGTGGAACTCTTGGAACATTGATTGAAAATCGCTGTCCTACGAGCCAATACTATTAAAGTGACTCTGATTGAGAACAGAAGAGCGTCTGCGCACACGAGCTGCTGATCTCTACACGCTCACGCCGTTTCTCAGTCCGATGAAAGAAAGCCTACAGTCTGTTCTGCTGGACCTGTGGCTCTGAGCTCTGGGAAGAACAGACATCACAGCGATCAGATTTAAAGAGGTGCACAGGAGAACAAACAATGGCACTTCACTGGAAAATGGCCATGACTGGAGGAACAGAAATGATCCTGCAAATCCTCAGTCTGTCCGGAAGAGGAAAGAGAGACAGAACTGTTGAACAACACAAGCGTAACCGGCATCATTACCTGCCGTAACAAGGTCAGTCTCCATCTATTTAAAACTCTGCTCTCGTTCCGCCACCGGAAGCGCAGCAACTGTCCTGTGCTGCTTCTGTTCATCCGATCGTCACCCAGTCATGTGTTTGTGGAAGAGCTGTGGTGAGAACGGCCAGACACGATTGACTCAGGCTCTATATTAGTCCTACGGTATGACAAGCAGCCGGTTACCCACAGTTCAGCTTCAAAATAACCCTGTGAATCACAATCTCAGGCTCTCAGAGACAGAGAAACATGTGCTTGTCTCCGCACGAGTCGATTCATTCACTTGTCCAGGTAAACAACATGCCGTCCGGAGGGAATCCTCTCCTGTTCTGTCAGATCTGACACATTTAAATCTGCATATTTGTGATATTTACACAGATGGCATTTTTTTACCTTTATAAAGTCCCCCCCCCCCCAGTCTTACAGTTTTTTACGATTGCTAAGCAGTAGTGGGCAGATCTGTAGTCACATGTGCAAAACTCTAACTACAGTCTGCAATACCAACAGTCACCTGAGCTGAACAGTTCACATCACCTGCAAAACCCATTCCAAGCAACACAACTCTTAACACATGCCTCAAAACAGGCTCATGCACCCAAACACTGTGCACAACCCTCACTGAGATAACACACACTGTCACTCAGAACACACTGAGAGTAAAAACACTAGCATCAAACACCAATACAGAAAATACTAACTTTTATGTACAGTTTGAACAATTTCAGTGACTTCATACAAAGTAATATTTTCTTCAAAGAATAGAGTGACATTCTTTCACATGATTTACAGTATTTACATTTTTAAAACATAACAATTCTTTAACATAAATGAAAATCAGCAGTTTGCTTCAATAGTCAGTAATGAGAAAAAAGGTAGAAACTAAAAGTACATAATGTAATTCGAACAAATAATTGAAGCACTAATCCTGCCTCTCTGTAGCATCAGCCACAGGTTTTCATCAACATCACATCTGATGTTCTCTCTCATGCTCCTGTGGAAGAACCAGGTCCGTAACATTTCCAAATATATCATTATCAGCCAGCACTCTATCTTGATTATCCCACAGTTTTACAGTATTGCATTGGTGACCATAATCATGCCAACAATAGCATTTTCCTGCGCATCTGAAAATAATTTTTCTCTTCCTCTTGTTGGGGGCAGCCTTTGGGTCCCGTTGTAAAAATATGTTACAGTCAAACTTACTGTAATGTATATATGTGTAAATATTCTATAATTGCAATACAAAATAAATTCCTGTAATGTTTTCATTTACTGTAAGGATGTAACTCTCACCTGTTTGTATGCTGGAAAATTAGCATGGCAGATGCCACTGTGGATCTTTGCAGATTGGGTTGCACCCTCAACCATTCCTCTCTCAATGAGAGACCATCATTTATGACATGTCTATAAGTTTAGCACTTATTTCATCTGAAATAACAGCTCTTTGTCTTCTTTGTCTTCCTCCACGCATCCACCCTCTCCATGCCACCGTTCTTCCTTCACAAACCTGTCTTCTGTGTTCCATTTCCAAATTTATTTTTTCTGAGCTCTACCTATATAGGTAGAGCTTAGAAAGACTAATTCATGACTCATATATATATATATATATATATATATATATATATATATATATATATATATATATATATATATGTACATATGTGTGTGTGTGTTTTCACCTACAAGTCTAAAACACTTGCTTAACCTTTCAGCTGAAATTGCAATCAGCCGTGTTTGAAAGGCACAAGGCTGAAATCTATTTTTTGATTGAAATGTTATATAAATAAATATTATATAATGTTATATATAATGGAATATTATATATTTTTTTGAATGATAATAGTTTTGATTGTGTGGTTCACAGTTTTGACAGCAGTGTGTTAGCATTTGAACAAAATGCTGTAAATCTGTAGTGCTGTGCAGGTTGTGGTTAAAGTCATGGGATAAGTGTGTAGAGTTTTGAAAACGGTGTACTAGCAATGAAAATGAGCTAGAGTTTGGTCCACATGAACTGCTGCTGTGCACACTGTAGTTAGAGTTTTGCACATGTGACTACAGATCTGCCCACTACTGCTTAGCAATCGTAAAAAAACTGTAATAAATATATGCTTGATCTTTAATTTTAAATTAATACATTTCATCAATAAATTCAGTTATAATAATAATTCAAAATAGATCAGTACTATAGGCCGTTAACAGTCACACACACCCATGTGTCGAGCGGCACGAGGATTGACATCATAGGGGAACGTGTGTGTGTGTGTGTCTTACATTCATCCTTCAGGGACTGCCGCCATTATTTTCATTTTGTACTTGTTTTATTATCATTGTAAAGTGTTTAAATGTTTGCCGGTTCCCGCCTGCTTCCGCTCCATCTACGAACTCTGTTACACTGCATTAATGTTATGAGATTGTTTTTAGTTTTGAAAATACAAATAAAAAAATGTTGGAAAGAGTGATACTTTTACACATCAGGGGCGGCATGTGAACGTCTCGCAGAGTGAGTCATTGAGTGTTTGATTCGTTCAAATGATTTGTTCAAACGGCTGATTCATTCAGGAATGAGTCATTGAATCACTGACTCATCCAATTCGTTCGAAGCTCTGGATTATTCGCTCTGAGATTCACACTGTTTTCTGCTGGGATCTTTATTTGAAACTATTTCTTTCTGCTGTTTGGAACAACAACAGTCAGTATTGCATCTGAAATATAAGTGGGATTAATATTAACTACTTGTTTATTGAACTGTTAGCGTTAGTGTCAAGCCAGACTGTGATAAAACTACACTGGAAATTTCTGGAAATTTCTGTGTTTTTATTTCTCTCTCTCTCTCTCTCTCTCCCTCTGTCTCTCTGTCTCTCTCTGTCTGTCTCTGTCTGTCTCTCTCGCTCTCTCTCTCTCTCTCTCTCTCTCTCTCTCTTTGTCTGTCTGTCTGTCTGTCTGTCTGTCTCTCTCTCTCTCTCTCTCTCTCTCTCTCTCTCTCTCTCTCTCTCTCTCTCTCTCTCTCTCTCTCTCTCTCTCTCTCTCTCTCTCTCTCTCTCTCTCTCTCTCTCTCTCTCTCTCTCTCTCTCTCTCTCTCTCTCTCTCTCTCTCTCTCTCTCTCTCTCTCTCTCTCTCTCTCGAGGAACACTGCCGCAGAGGGCCAGTATTTTAAGGATGACGGCTGTGTGTCAGCAACTGGCCCCAAAGCACCTGCTTGCCGTTTAAATTTGACACCCTCTTATCATTCTCCAAATTGAATTGACTGCTCACGAGAAAAAAGACGTGTGACCTACATCTCTGACACACTTAAAAGAGAAAGCAGAAATGGAGCAAAAGAAGAGGATCCAGGGAAAAGGAAGGAACGCCCAAAAACGATCATCAACTATCTCAGCCATCAGGGTTAATATTGAATTATAAAACCTCAAACTCGCCAAAGAAATCTCAAACTAGTCAAATCAAAGGAATCACAGAATCTGCCTGTGTTAGACGTCGAGAAATCCCTCTTTACCGTAAGATGCTTTCAGGGGAAAGAAACACTTTACACTTTATGTCAAAAAATAAAAATCATAAGTGCAGTTTCTACAATAACTTTTTTTTTAAAGAGTTTGAACGGAGGATTAATGAAGTCTGTCTCTTAGAAGCCATTGGTGTTCAGATCTTTAATTCATCCTGGAGACAGAGTGAACCTAAAAGACCTTTGAAGAATGGAAAGCTAGATTGTGTGTCTGAGTGAGTGAGTGAGTGAGTGAGTGAGTGTGTTTGTGAGTGAGTGAGTAAGTAGTGTGTGTGTGTGTGTGTGAGTGTGAGCTAATTTTAGTACAAAACTCCCCAGCACTGAACGCACTGAAAAAACAAATGAAAAAAAGCTTATTTGCATGATATCTGTTATTTCAAACTTGCATGAACAAACAAACAAACATTACAGCCTTCTTTTTTTGTGCGGTAAGTTCAACACGTGTTCTTCTCCATTATTATAGGTTTTCTACAAAATGATTCTTATTTGAATAGATTCAAATCAGGGACTGAACAGTATCAGAAAAACGATCCATTTCAGGGAGGATTTGCATGTCACACTAAACAGAGCGTTGATTCAAAGCATGAGATCTGCTGACAATCCTTTCGCTTCAGAGGATAAAACAAAACAACATTCATTTACTGTTCCTCAATCCTGCAGAACATGAGGAGATATTTTGAGAAATGTCAATGTTAAAGTCAATGGTAGACAAACACTTTTCAAAATATCTTCTTTTGAAGAACCGCATCAGTTCACACTCTTTTGGATCCGGAAATGGTGAAGATTATGGAGATAATTCAATATTTTAGACTTCATAAGGATTCAACAGTTCAGTGTCGAGAAAGTGGCCTGATTTTGAGAAAGTTGTTTTTTAATATGAACTGCCTTTAAGCAAGAATATTGTCCTCCGGGGTTTTCCACTTCATGAAGCTGTGTTTCCCCTCAGCTCTCAAAACACACACACACACACACACACACACACACACACACACACACACACACACACACACACACACACACACACACACACACACACACACACACACACACACACACACACACACACACACACACACACACACACACTCACACACACTCACACACACTCACACACACTCACACACACACACACACAAAGCATGAGGAACAATCCTGGAGAGATCTGTTGTGTGTAATTGTATATCTGCAGTGTTTGGCAGCTGTAGGTGAACTGATCTCTTCCAAAGACCTGCAACCCGTTCAGTGAACAGATCCTGTCTTCATGAGAGAGAGAGAGAGAGAGAGAGAGAGAGCTTAGCTTGACCTTCTCACAGTACGCCTCGGATTCATGGAGTAAAAGTGAACATGAAGAGCTCTCTTCCAGCAGGTCCACGGCAGAGGATGAACAAACTAGAGGACATTTCTCGTAAAAAGAAAAGAAAAAGAAAGCTCCAGTCCTAAACCGCTGGTTTGTATCCTCTTCCTCCAGTGTCAATAATAACATCTCTCTCTCTCTCTCTCTCTCTCTCTCTCTGTCTCACTGGACAAACAGCAGAGAAGCCACTTCCACTTGGCATAGAGCGCATTTTCAATTTCAGTAGATGGGCTGAAGATTTACAGTTTGCCAGCGGTGATTATGCTGACAGAGGGACTGAGATTCCTGCCAGCACAATCAGATGAAAGTGCAGCGCTGGGCAGAAACCGAGTTTGAACTATTGGCAACTGAGCAAGAGCAGAAGAAGAACCGGTGGAAGAAGAATCAGGCCATGGTTTACAACACATGCTCACTGGATCTCAACTGATTCTGTTAGACACTAATACAATGAAATTGAGATTTTTCTTACACGGTTAGTTCACTCAAAAATGAAGATTCTGTTCTCTTGTTTTCTCTCCCTCACATCATTACAAACTTACTGTATTCCGTGAAACACAAAAGAGGATATTTTGAAGAATGACAGGATAAAACAACATTGGCGTTGACTTTCGTTGCATCTGAAAATATCTTCATTCACACAGGTTAGTCAGATGTACGGATGTAGGATGTGTGTATGTCTGGTGTATGTCTCGGCATCTGCAGCTCAACATAACTAATGAAAGAGCTGCTCGTCTTCCCAGCCGATCCGACGGTAACGCCGCTTCACAATCCAGCGGATCAACAGCAATAATCAACCATATCTCCAAGATATTTGGGGGAAATTTTGACAAACAACTGACTTTCAAAAACCAAATTTACACTGCACTTCACACAGTGGCCAGAAGGGGAATAATGATTCAGTGACGCACACACAGATCAATCCTACGGGAAAGCAGATCCATGTCATTGTTCAGCTGAAGTCCGTTCAGCGTTGCTTCAGTATGGTTCAATAACCGTGTAAAGATCATCAAATATGAAAATATTAAATTCGGCTAGAAAGCAGATCTGCACTAAAGCGTCTTTTCATCATCAGCTCGGGTCAGTTCTCATTAACCAGTGCCGTCAGATGTTAAAGTCAATGGTAGACACCTTTAACAGATGTTAAAGTCATTGACATTGACCAGTGCCGTCAGATCAATAATATTGATGAATATTACGTGTTAAGTGTCTAGAACTAATCAAGCCAGAGGCGACAGTGCCAAGGATTACAGGTCAAAGTTAAGATAAGAATTGGTAGCTGTCAAATGTTCATCTAGTTCGTTCTACTTGAAGATTGGGAAACATCACACTGGTGGGGAAGAGTCGAATCTGGCTGTAGGGTCAGTGCTGACGGCTGGATCAGCGCAGATGCCCTTCTTCTTTCATCAGGTGTTGTGGGATTGTTCCTGCTGACCTAAATTATGCATAACAATCATTTTACATAATTAGAGTTATAGAAATGTATGATGTGTGTGTGTGTGTGTGTGTTTGTGTGGTAGAGAGTGTGTGTGTGTTTGCCAGGTTGAAGAGATGTGTTTTTAGTCTAGATTTAAACTGAGAGAGTGTGTCTGCTTCCCGAACAATGCTAGGAAGACTGTTCCAGAGTTTAGACGCTCAACAGGAAAAGGATCGACCGCCAGCAGTTGACTTTGATATTCTAGGTATTATCAGCTGAACAGAATTATGAGATGGCAATAGACGTGAAGGACTTTAATGTGTTCAGAGATCAAGTACTGGGGAGTGAAACCATTTAATGCTTCGCAAGTAATTATCAGGATTTACAAATGTATATTGTTTTTTTAATAGGAACCAGTGCAGTGTTGGAACCGGATAATATGCTCACACTTCCTGCTTCTACTAAGAACTGGAGCTGCTGTGTTTTGGAGCAGCTGGAGTTTGTTTATTAAGCGGCAGATCAACCACCCAGTACAGCATTACAATCATCCAGCCTTCAGATCATCAACATCAACTCACTTTCTGCTTCTGTCATTGAGAGCATATGCTGTAATTTAGACATTTTTATGATGAAGAATGTGGTTTTACAGATGATAGAAACGTGGCTTTCAACGCAGGTTTCTGACTGACGACGAACACTTGACAGAGACATCAAGTGTTAGACAATATCATAATTAAACCTTTTTATTCCAGAATTTAAAAGTAGGACATTTCTAGTCATTCTAGTCAAGTTTCCTATTTTTTCAATCATTGTTAGTTTTGTGAGGTGGTAAGTTAAATCAGCATGAAGATATATAGATCTGAGTATCATCAGCGTAACAGTGACAGTGATGCCATGATTTCTAATGATAAGCATCTACAGCATCGGGCAGGTTTGCTCAGCATCAGGAAGATCCAACTGCAGCGCTCCTTCTGACTGGAGTTCATCATGTGCAGATCGAACCTCTACAAATAATCTAGAAACTAACTAACTAAATAACTGACCCTAACTCCCAAAAGCACCACTTCTGCTCCCGTATCTCTCATAAGAGACGCTCAGACTCAAACGCAGGCCTTTATACTTGCAAAGTAGTAAGTTTCTAATAGTTTCTGCCACATTCCCCTAATGATAGTCCATACTGCTACAACCCACAGAGGACAGGAACATGTCACAGCCCTATAGCCTCATGCAAATGCTTTAGTCAAATAATCGGTTCACTTACAGCTGGGGGTTGGGAGACGCTGACATTCAAAATGCATCACCCACTTCACATTCCTGTCCGCCTCTGCAAACATAATATCCCTGTATTTAAACAGCAGTTCCTGTAGTGCCGAGATGTGCTGGCTCTGCTCAAAGCCACATGCAGGGGACCAGCAGTGATGACCAGAGATGGACGGTGTGACTGAAAACTTTTGGGTCCTTCCTTCTTTCTGCATTCCTCTATTTTTGAACAGTTCTTTTCCCCGATAAGTAAAGAGATTACAATGTTACTACATTATGCCTTAGCAGATACTTTTATCTAAACACAAACTAGGTTTCATAAACCTTTAGCAAAGTAGTGAAAACAGGCTCTGTTGTTTACATACCAGCACACAAGTGTGTGTGTGTGTGTGTTTGTGCATGTGAGTGACTGTGTGAGAGAGATTCATTAGTTTCACATTTTGTACTGTTATATGTAAGAGTATTTCTCATACCAATTAAGTGTCTTAAAATGAAACAGAGAGAGAAAAAACTTAGACGAGAGATACAGACGAACTCATTGGAGCTGAAGCAGTCTGCAGCGTCCGGCTGGGGAAACACAGATGCCTCGCATCAAAACTAGCCCTTCTGCGGAGGGTTAATGAAGCGAGGTTTGTTTATTAACGTGAGCTGCAGGACGCAGTGTGGGTCAGCAGTGGCACTGGCCTTGGCTGGACGTCAGACACTCGTGATGAAACTCCTCTGGGAGCAGAGCCGGATTCAAGACAGTTTTGGGCCGTATTTCAGATACATGTGTTTTAAAATAAATACTATTTTCTTAATTATTATACAATTACATTTGAATTTAAATATACTTAATACATTTGTTTTCAAATATATAAAATACTTTGTGCCAGTCTTTATCAGGCGGCTGATTTCCTGTCAGCTACTCCAGATCTTTCATGCGCATGAGCTGCTGTGTGACGGTCACGCTTCGGGAGACAATTCTCTGCATTATTCAGGAATAGGATAAAGTTAGGATGTCAAGGTTGAGTCCACTTGTTGATTAAGGTTAAAACAGAACATCATTCAAATGTATTTAAGCATTACGATGATATAAAGAGTGAATTGATTTAACTTTTTCTACAGTCTTTATATACAGTGGTATGCAAATAATGTATATCCATGCAACTTTTAGTGTTCAGGAGTTAGTGACGCATTAGAGCAATAAAGAAATGGTAAATAAATAATAAAGAGCAGGATGTGGTTGAAGTAAAAAGAGATATTAAAAGTACAATATGCTGAATAAAACTCAAATTTGCTCGCTGACAAAAGCTTTCGCAAAACGCGCAGAGAAAGTCCATGTAACGTTAGTTGGTGCTGGTGTGTGATGCAGAGGGACGAGGAAGCAGCGTTGCAGACACTCTTACTTTATTAACCGAAGATACTTTAAATAAGAACACAAAAGGCACTCGATGGTGCAAAACTAGGTAGACTCAATAAACACGGAAGGACCAGCCACACGCACGCAACATCAAAATACTACACCCAATAACCGACAACAGGGGAGTGCACACGGAGAACTTAAATACTGACTAAGATTAACTGAAACACAAAACACCTGTGAATAATCTGTGATGATGGGAACTGATGAGTGAGAAAAGGAACAGGGAACATTTGACAAGGAAAAGGCAAACTAAGAGTCCTGAATACTTTGACATAAACGTGACAGTCCACATCTGAACTGTCATCTAAAGTGTTTACTTGTCTTCAATATGTTGAGAATCTTTTACTTTCAAGATTCTATCAGTCAAACTTAATATTAGTTTTTGCTGAGGCATTAAAACAGTGACATTTTTGGTATCGTAACCTTATTTCCAGAAGAAAAAAAACCATTATATCATGATATATATTGTTACCTTCTATTATTTTACCCATCCTTACTAAAAGCTTTCCTGTTGGTGCTTACAATGCTTTGATCCCAGGGAAAGCAAGAACTGATTCAATGTGTTCCTTAAATGCAATGTAAGTCGCTTTGGATAAAAGCGTCTGCTAAATGCATAAATGTAAAAGTTCCCACAGGTTCAGATGTGATGTTTAGCAATGTTCACTATAAGCTGTTGTGTGACCTGGTCAGAAATAAGTATAGAGATGGCGCACAGATGTCGTCTGCTTAAAACCAGACGTTTTGAAAAGTTGATGGTAGCGAAAGGTGAAATTAACACAAATTTTACACATAAGTAATTGTACATATAAAAGGGTTAGTAAAGTCCAGACAGGTTTAAGTCTAATCGATATACTTTACCAATTTCACATGTATATTGTTTTCAATAAACTGTATTTGTACAGGATGTGCAGATTCAGTCCACGAGACCTGAAACACATTCAGAGTTCAGATTCACATAATCTGATAATTTCCTGTGTGTATAACAGTCGAGAGCAGCGCTTGCAACATCAAGGTCATGGGTTCGATTCCCAGGGAAAGCAAGAACTGATTAAAATGTCATTGTGTTTCTTGAATGCAGTGCAAGTCGCTTTGGATAAAACATAGTAAGCAAAGTAAGCATAGTAAGAAAGTAAGCAAGATTCAAGATTCAAGTTCAATGTTGATATATGAGATAGACTATATGAGATATTTATGAGATGACAATGATTGTCTGGAAATGTATTGTTACAGGTGGCAACTCTGCTTTAAAGAAGATAATCTGAGAAATGCAACTTCTTAGTTCTACTTTGCAGACTGTCAGCATGCATCTCATCAACACACCGAGAGCGCTCAAATTCAGCTTAAATACATTAATAAATAAACAAACACTGACTAGTGGAATTCAATACTTTCATACAGGTGATAAGAAATAGTCTTTTTCAGCTGCACACCTGGTCTGACGTACTGAGCTGTGGTGCTCTCTCAGCCAATTCAAGTTCAAATCTGAATCACAGCATATCCCAATGCCTTTCTCACATTAATTTCATGTCCTCTCTCCGCCTATGAAGATCAGCTGCAAAGATTTCAATTAACGACTGAATACTCTGAAACTACTGGGAGCAACTGCAAACAAATGATGACAATGTCAGATGATTACATGTAAAAACGAGATATAAAGCCACAAGAGGCAGACAATCAAGACAAATTAGATGACAGACAGAGCGTATTCATGTGCCAGAGCTGTAACAACAAAGCATCTCTCCATTAGCAAATCACCTCTGTGGTTTGAGTTTTCAACTCCGTCTCAGTTAGTCTCTGTAACCTGATCTGCTGGGACTTTCTTAATCGCGTGTTCCATGGAAGAAGAGCAGAGCACAGAAAAAGACTAAAAGCATGACGTACAGGACAACTTTACAAACAACAGCATGATATTCAAATGGAATGCTCTTCATGTCTTGACATATGTGTCTGGTCTCACTGGGCACGATTCATCAGCACATCATTCAAAAGAAATCTGTCTGGAACAAACACAGACAAGCAGAATGAGACAAACAGTGAAAGGTCCCAGTGCTGCTGGGCTTTTACAGTATATCAGCAATCTTGCTACAAACTGTATATATATAGTAGAACCCTGGCTTAACGAAAATAATCTGTTGTGAGGTTTGTTTCGAAAGTCGATTTTTTCGTAAATCGGTCAGGCTTTTACATGTAAATTGCCTAATCTGTTCCAAGCCCGACGAAAACACCACATTTAGCATGGGATGAAGCGCATCCCAGCTTCATACTTCTCAATTATCTCCCTTTTCATCTCCATGGAGAGCATCCTCTTCTTCCCTTTCACTTCAGATCTCACTGTCAACTGCGGTTGCGGATATATCTTCCTGTCAGCAGGGAAGGGGATTCACAGCAGCATTCGCTGCTGACAGGGAAGAGTAGGAGAGCAATATGTGCATTCAGAAAGTCTCCAAAAGTCGCCAATAACTCCAGATAAAGTCTCTAGATTTGTCTCTAGTCGCTTTTGGGAAAAATTGTCGCTGGAGTGGTCTGAAAACTTGCTAAATATAGCGACAAAGACGCTAAGTTGGCAACACTGAACGGTGCTACGCAGAGGCTGGTGGGAGTGATGCTGACCAATAAGAGAGCAGAATACTGCAGCGAAAGCTAGCGTCAGAGCCGGGAGACAGCCAATGGGAGAGCTGGACGATTGGTGCGAGTTTACGGGTCAGTGGCGCGCAAATTTCAAAACAAAACTCGGAAATCGTCGCCTCGGCCAAGATTTCGTTTTTTGCATCTCAATCATCTTGTCGTTACTCGGGCGAAAAAAATCCCGAAATCTTTTATCGTATGTCGAAATTTTCGTACGTATAGCGTTTCATAGGTCGGGGTTCGACTGTAAAGTAAAGGCTAAATATACTAAATTACACACTTGCTGAGAGCATCACACAACTTACAGGAGCTGACAGTAGACAACAGCAAGTATATTCCAGATAAGGGAAAGTGAATTATCTTTATCTTTATTCTTCCTGACTGATTTGTCTTTTTTGTGTTTTGTTAGGGTTCTTGTCTCTGTCCGTATGAGGCAGTTCCTGAAACCCAATCCGGTTCCACAGTCAGTCCTGCTCCACCAGGATCATCATTCATACGGGCCATCACAAGGAGGTTTAGCGTTTCTCCCAGCACAGTTTCAGGAGCATGGAGGAGATCCCGGGAGACGGGTGTTACAAAAGGAAATCCTGGGACATGGGCATTACACGAGGAGATCCCCGGAGATGGCGTTACACAAGAAGAGATGGACAGGGACGGAGAAGGACAGCAACCAGAAGCAGGACTGGGATCTCCTTTGTGTGAGGAGGAACTGGAGGAGCTGCCAGATCCCAACATAATGAGTTCCAGCAGGAACTGCTGCGCATGTTTCTGACCAACCTTTCAGACACAACCTTCATGAGGCCCGGTGTCCTCTAGTGGATCCTTTGCTGGATCAGCACCGGCAGCTCCACTGGCATTGGCCAGAGAACACAAGGATTCAAGGATTGGCATCCCATTGGTTTGGGTCAGTGATGATCTGGGAGGAATGTCTTTGAGATCACAGCTCTACACGAGCAGCCAATGGATCCCTCACTGCTGTTGATGACATCCTCAGATCATTGTCAGAGCTTATCCTGGTGCCGTGACCCTGGCTCCTCCGGGATCATGATAAAGCTCCTCATGTTGCTGGAGTGTGTCGGCAGTGTTTAGATGATGAAGGCATTGACTGATCCTCACATTCCCCTGAATCCCATTGAGATCCACATCATGTGTCAGAGCATCTGAAACATCAGTATCAGTCCAGGAGCTACGGATCCCTGATCCAGGTCTGGGAGGAGATCAGAACTCCATCCAGATGCGGACCTGTTTACATTTCACTGCCGGTTGTATATTCTGTAACTGTGCATGTGACAAATAAAACTCTTGAATCTTGAATCTTGAGTGAATACAGACACATGGAGCCGAACACACGCCTGACGGACATCATGAGCTGCTGTGATGAACTTCATATGAGGTGGATCAGCCTGTAACTTCAGGTTTTTACACTGATTGTTGGTATGATTTTGAATCCAGCCTCAATGTGTTGATGATTTTAGTTTCCATTGACGCGTGTCACATAATTTAGCTTTTAACAAATTATAAAAAGTATATAAATAAAGATTTCCAAATTAAATATTTCATTAATTTAGGTCCAAGGTGTAATTTAAGTGTTCCCTCAACCTTTGAGCAGTGTATGAAACTGCATATTTACAGGGCCTTTTTCATTTGTCATTTTTATTCTGCAGTAAGTGATGGAAAATGTGCTCTTCCTGAAACCTAAATGCTTTCCAGAGATGTGTAATGAAAAGATATTTCGAACAAAAGTATCAATAACTTTCTGTTCTTAAAAACAAATCTTGCATTGCATTAATCAGAAGGCAGAAAATCTCCAGTTCTCCTGAGTTACAAAGCATGTCTATAACTGCATCCATCTAAACTTTCAGAAAACGCCTGCAATCATATTATCATAAAGCACTGCAAACACTAAAAGGCCTTTATAGTTTGAGAAGAAACCTGACCTGCATTAATTAAAAGCAAACCACTCTGTAAGTGACACTTACTATTATTGATGTTGCCTTCATCTATAATGCACGACACAGTTTGCTTCAAATCAGATTTGAGAAATGACTCTAATTACCTTATTCTGATCAGTCCAGTACAGGAAGTAGCCCTGAGGGTCAACACGCAGCGTCACCGGCGTAACTGTGGTGCAGTCCTGAAAAACAGCAGACAATCACATCAGCTTCATCACAGCACAATGCTTCTTTTTATGACAGCCAACATAATGAGTACTAATTTAATATGCTATATGACTGTACTAGAGAAACACGGGTACATGAGAATAATTACAAATGTGGTGTATTTGTGTTCACATGATAAATAGAGAAAAATTAAAGAGAAAGACAGAGTAAATAGACCACTGTAGTTCCTGCAACACAAACCTTATCATGAATGAAACACAGACACAGAAACAGAACACAGACACATCAGACACAGAAAGACAAGAGCAGCTTGTGTGTCATTTAACCCTCAGAACTTTATATAGCAACTGCAAATATTACTGGCGCTCTATAAAAAGACTTGCACGCGTTTGTTGAGGAACACAGTGGCATTTTGTTGCAACCTCAACGTCAGCAGGGGCCGATTACCCATGAGACATTCGACACATGGTGCATCAGCATTAGTCCAAAACACAACATCTGTGACCAATGTGCACTGACAAGAGTTAAAGACCAGCACAGATCTCACACCAGAGCTTTTGCGAGCGCATCTGATCAAGTATACGGTCAACAACTTGTCTGACTGGTTCCTGTTTCTAACGGATTTAGTGAGGCTTTTAGATGCAGGATCTGCCTCTGTAAGACAAACACACTGGCAGAGAACGCTGGTACTGACATGCTGAAGATAATTGAGCAAGTTTCAAATCCCTGTACACCCTTCATTGAAACACATCCTCCATCTCCTTGATGAAACATAAAAAAGAGCAGCCTGTTTTCAGCCTGAGCCGGAGTAGGACCGAGCTTCAATCCAGACACTCAGAATATGTTCAGACAGCAGAAGACACACGTATTCTTAGAGAAAGCCTCTTGATCTCCACAAAATCTCACTGCTGTCTGAAGGAACCGCTGAGATGCTGAGGAGATGTTCTTTCCCAATAGGATCTGTGCTTAGGGATAGTTCTGTTACTCCAGTGAGGACATTGAAAGCCAGACAGAAAATACAGCAGCATGTTTGACGTGGAGCATCTACAAAGAGGAAAATCAATCTTGTGGCTGGAGAAATGAGCGTTTGATTTTCTGAAAGCGTTTTCTTACTGCAAAGACACTGAATAAGAAATGTTTCAGAGACATTCTGTCACTTTCTGCACAAGGCAACATGCATGATTCAGATATCTGGCAAGGCACTTTAATAATGACAATAAAAGTGTTTTACATTCCGGTGATGTGTTCCTTAGTTTCCCCAACACCCTACAAAAAAAGAAAATTGTCGGCAGATTATATTGTATAGTAATATCTCGGTTTATGAGTTTAATTCGTTGCAAGAGCGAGCTCGTAACCCAAAATGCTCCTACACCAAAACAGTTTTCCCTATAAGAATGCACTAAAAATCCATTGATTCGTTCCACACGACCATAAATGCCCATTTTAAATATTTTTTTGGCTTTACCCTATTAATTACAGTTAAAATTATAATCATTAAGATCTCATATAAATACTAATTAATAATTGACAATTAAACTCTAAAAATACTTGACAATTTACTGTAATGCACTTCAGATTTGAGCAACGTGCTTGGAGGAGACGAGAGGAGGGAGGAGGGGGGAGCGGAGAAAGCAAGGATTCAAGTGCAAATGAGTGAATTTATTATAACACTGCAGAAAGCAAACAAAGTGATAATTCAGAGTGAAGATCGTGGAATGAACACACGAGTGGAGAAAAGTGAACTAAATAGGCAGGAGATATGAGAATCAGGTGTGTCAGTGATCAGTGACCATGCCCCCACTCACACACACACACATATACACACACACACACACACACACAATGCTTGTATACCGATTTGCTCGTATACAAAGTCACTCGTAAACCGAGGTATTACTGTATATACTTATACAGAAGTTACATTGCTGCAAATTTAATACAAATTTTGTATAAGTCTAATTTTTGATAATTCAGTGAAACAATGTAAAAACAAATTCACATTCTGAAACACAAGATAAAAATGTAAAGCTTCGAAACAGACAAACTAATTTTAGTAAACAGGGAGTTCACACTCTGACTGGACAAGACTGATGATAAACAAACACCTGTGACGCACATCAGATCAACTCTAGATTAAAAATGGAGTAAAGTTGCAAAGTTGCTTGGCAACTGTAAACACCAAACCCCCTCAGGGAACTGAAAGCGTTTGCATTTAAGGCTCCTGCTGAAAAACTCTGGGTGAAGCCAAAGCTGTTTCTGGCAAACCGCTTTGCTGTTCAGCTTCACCAACAAACAATCCTGACTCACAGGAGGTAAAAGTGAAACAGAAGAAAGCTGAAAGAATGAAAGGGACCAAATGAGGAAGAAGTGATGACAAAAACATGAATGGGAAAACTCTGAGCCAGAGCATCAAATGCATCCTTGCCTCTCATTCACATGTCAGGAAACACAGGCGTGTGAAAGCCATACGTCACACAACACTGAATAATTAATGAGCTCAAAGAGCATTTATAATATTTCATTTTTACTGTCACTGTGTATGTATTTATACACTTCCCTGATCAGCAGCAACACTTCCCTGATCATCAGCAGCACTTCCCTGATCCGCAGCAGCACTTCCCTGATCAGCAGCAACACTTCCCTGATCAGCAGCAACACTTCCCTGATCAGCAGCAGCACTTCCCTGATCAGCAGCAACACTTCCCTGATCCGCAGCAGCACTTCCCTGATCAGCAGCAACACTTCCCTGATCCGCAGCAGCACTTCCCTGATCAGCAGCAGCACTTCCCTAATCAGCAGCAACTCTGCCCTGATCAGCAGCTACACTTCCCTGATCCGCAGCAACACTTCCCTGATCAGCAGCAACTCTTCCCTGATCAGCAGCAACACTTCCCTGATCCGCAGCAGCACTTCCCTGATCAGCAGCTACACTTCCCTGATCAGCAGCAGCACTTCCCTGATCAGCAGCAACTCTTCCCTGGTCAGCAGCAACACTTCCCTGGTCAGCAGCAGCACTTCCCTGATCAGCAGCAGCACTTCCCTGATCAGCAGCAACACTTCCCTGGTCAGCAGCAACACTTCCCTGATCAGCAGCAACACTTCCCTGATCAGCAGCAACTCTTCCCTGATCAGCAGCAACACTTCCCTGATCCGCAGCAGCACTTCCCTGATCAGCAGCTACACTTCCCTGATCAGCAGCAACACTTCCCTGGTCAGCAGCAACACTTCCCTGATCAGCAGCAACACTTCCCTGATCAGCAGCTACACTTCCCTGATCAGCAGCAGCACTTCCCTGATCAGCAGCAGCACTTCCCTGATCAGCAGCAGCACTTCCCTGATCAGCAGCAGCACTTCCCTGATCAGCAGCAGCACTTCCCTGATCAGCAGCAACACTTCCCTGATCAGCAGCAGCACTTCCCTGATCAGCAGCAACACTTCCCTGATCAGCAGCAACACTTCCCTGATCAGCAGCAACACTTCCCTGATCCGCAGCAACACTTCCCTGATCCGCAGCAACTCTTCCCTGATCCGCAGCAGCACTTCCCTGATCCGCAGCAGCACTTCCCTGATCAGCAGCAACACTTCCCTGATCCGCAGCAGCACTTCCCTGATCAGCAGCAACACTTGCCTGATCCGCAGCAACACTTGCCTGATCTGCAGAAGCACTTCCCTGATATTCAAGTGCCTTAAGTGCCTTCAGGTGCTTCACAAAATCGCTCATTTCTGATGCAAAACACAGTGACTATTGAAGAACTCCCAAAGTGCAGCAAATCGCTATAGATGTTCAGTAAACCAGCAAGTGTAGTTCCTGTTTAAAGCATTAAAGGATCTGATTATGATCTATAGCAGAGCAAACATAAAATTCCCACTTCTGTCCTACATAAAGTCAGCAGCAGATATACTTTCATTATAGTTTAAAGGAGACTGGAATTAAAATAATATTTTTCTCCCATGACTTATCTACAGTCATTTTGAAAAATCAATAATACAAAGAGTCCATCTATAATTCGTGTCAAAATGTATGGAGTGTTTCATCTCCAGGTAAAAAGTTCTCCCTGTTGTTTAGTTCTTAGTGTTTGTCCGTCAAGCTCTTCATCAGCATTTAGTTTTCCTGATGGAATCCCTTGGGCTTGAAGACTTTCACAGACAGCTTTGACCTTTCATGGCAGGAGAGGCCATGGGCAAGGATTCCCAAGCTTTAGGGGAAAATATGGGAATGAGGAAACACTACATGGAAGAGAATTCTTGCAAGGTACACATACATATAGTTATTAATAAAGGTCATTTGTCTAAACACAAACAGCAATAACAATTAATTAAAGCTGAAATAGATCAAGCAATGCAAATTTGACATGATAACTGTATAGTGCAATAATAATGCATTTGTTTAAAATATATTTGCAACACTTTTTAAAAACATCGTACACAACACTTGTGCAGGTAAAGAGAGAATCGCTCTTAAAGTGAATTCCGTCATCCATTCCTCCCGTCGATCCAACATGCATGCATTTCTCACACCATACCAGTTTGAAAAGACATGAGGGAGAGTAAATGATGACAGAAGTTTCATTTTGGTTTCAACTACCTTTTTTAATGGGTTCTCCACACACAAAAGCAGTTCTGGATAAAACACACATTGGTATAACTGGAGCTTTAGACTGAAGCGGACAGTGACACTCTGACAGAGGAAAAGAACTGAACTGGCCATGCGTTACTTACATCGTCCCATTTCATGAACTTGTCTCCCATCCGCAGCTGCTCTGGCACTGAAACGCGTTTGAGCTGGAGCGCGTGAACTCCCGGCTGCGCTCCTGCCATCCCGGCGCGCGACGCTCCCGATCAGATCCACATCCACCGCTGCGCCTCCGCACAGACACGCACTGCTCGCCGCCGCGGCGCGCGCTCGGGAGCGGTTGCAGGCACACTGTTACGCGCACAGAGATCAGAAGCTCGCTCCCGTTAGTCCGTGCGCTTCGGAACGCGTCACGAACGCACGAGGAAACAAGAAGACTGAAAGTCAAGCTGTTCCCACAGATCGTTTCCAAATCACCGGGAAACCAAATGGAAATTTTTGCCAAAGAAAAAATTCTCTCATGAACTTCACATCGAGAAAAGCTCTAAATATCTCAGAACAATCAGTTTTACAAGACAGTTATTGACAGAATATGAGATATAGCTAAAATATGAGATTTCTCTTAAATTATACACACACACACACACACACACTGCCTAAAACATTAAGTGAACACTGAACATCAGTGTAACATCAAGTCAGTTCATCTTCAGGATGTCAAGCTGTCGGTAATGAAGCAGAAGGGGTTGTGAATCAGTTGCTCTTGATTTAGTGTGAATGAAAGAGAAACAGACGCACTGAGAGGAAACAGCAACACAATCCCCGATGTTCGATCCTCTCATCCCATCTTGTGGTTCACTTAAAAATGACTAGTCTTGATACAAATTCACATATTGTAATATTGTAGACATTTCCTGTGTTTTTAAAAGAAGTCTCTTCTGCTCCTCAAAGCTGCATTTAATTCACCAACATACAGTCAAAACATTAATATTGTGAAATAGTGCAATTTAAAGTAAAAGTTTATTTTCATATTTTAAAATGACTCTGTGAAGTCCTCAGTCACACATCTATCAGAAATCAATCTATGGTCATGATTTTTGTTGAAATACAGTAACACCTCAAGATACGAGCGTCTCTATGTAACAATGATATGTTGTTACACCAGATTATTACATTTATTTTTATTTTTGTATTGTTTCTATGACTATTATTATCGTGTTTATTCATTTTTAATGTGTTTTGGGAGGGTTAATTTAAAAAGTGGAATTATTAATATGCTGACGTCACAGGCAGGTGCGCATGAAAATCACAGCGCAATTGTGATTCGGCCTCTTTCTGGCTTTGCCGTCGGTGTAGAGAGGCGCAAGTGCTAAACATATCTATGTGGTTTATGGTGCCTGTCTGTGTGTGATTTTTACAGGCACCGAAAATAAAGCATCTCGGAGAAAAGATCATTTGTAGTGTGGAGAGTCATTCACTTAAATTACACAACGCAGAATAACAACCACTACAAAACTGGTGCCGTGACCTGTCGATTTGGTTGATCGTCATCGACCAACGGGATTGCTCACGTGGAGTCTGTCTTGCGCTGACGGGAGCCGGAGGCGAGAAAGGATTGAAGTCATCTGTTGCTGTCTCTTCGGTGGTGTTCAAGTGGTTTGAACTGTGTCCAGGAGGCGAATTGTTGAAGAGAAATTGATGCTGAAGAAGTGGCGGCACAATAAATATTCAGACTGGTGAGTTGTGGCATAGCTGGATCAAGCACCTTGCTGGATCATCGAGGAGTGTCACCGGGTTATTTGACTGAACTGTGTGCTTGAAGGTACTTCGCATCAACAACTGACTTATTTTTTTTAAAGAACTGTACAACAAAAGTGAACTGAGGTTGAAGTACAATATTTTATTTTTCTCTTGTTTAAAACGTGTGTTGATTTTTCAAACATTTTTATTTTCCTATGCTAGAGTGAAATGGCTAAACGAAGTGATTTTGGATGGGACTACACATTCTCAGCTGGTAGAGGGCGGGGCAGTTTCTTGGGTACGCCTGACAAACCTGGACCGTTTGAGGTTCCTAAGCACTGTAGTACAGGCCGGGGTAGACCAGCTGATGTATATGGCGTCGATGGAGCTGAAATACGGGGTAGTCCAATCGCTGCAGCCAGTAAATATGATTATGATTCTCAGGAATCAGAAATGTCTGGACAGATGAGTAATTTAATAAAACAAATTGGCAGTGAAATTGGTCAGTCAATAAGAGAAAGTATGATGAGGTCTGACTTTCCAAATTACCCATCTGGTATGAAGTTTCAAGAAGGTGTGAGTGGCCATGTGACTGACCACACAAATTCCACTGTCATTGATGCTTCAAGAATGAATTTAATTCTGAAAGCTGAGGTGGCAGCTCCTCCACACTTTAGAGGGGATAGTTCAGACAAATACTCAGTCATGGAATGGGAAGACATGATGCGGGTTTATTTAAACAAACTTGTGGTGTCTGATTCTGAAAGGGTTGGAGAAATAATGAACAGAGTGTTGGGGCGGGCCAGGGATGTGATGAGTGTATGGCTGCGCAATTGTACAATAACTCCTACGATTGAGTCTGTCTTTTCTGTTTTGAGGGAGCACTTCGGGGATCAGTGCAGTTCAGGTATCCCGTTGGCTGACTTTTACTCGGTGAGACCATATCCCAAAGAAAGCGCTTGGGATTATTGGATTAGAGTGAACAAGGCCGCGGATGTAGCTGAGCAAAGTTTAAGATGGGAAGGCAGAACTTTGGATAACAGGAGCAAAGAGGTAGCTTGTATGTTCATCCGCTACTGTCCTGACAAAGAGTTGGCGTTTGTTTTTAAGAGTAAACCTGTTAAGTCGTGGACCGCATCTGAGGTGCAAGAGCAGCTTGATGAATTGTTAAGAGAACAAAAGTTGACAAATCAAGCAGTCAAACAATTTACCGCAGTTGTCTCTGAACCAGATGTTGATGTCGGTTTACGAGCGACTTGGTATACGAGCAAATCGGTGTAAGAGCATGGAGGGTCGAATCGGTGTACGAGCATTGTATCGGTGTACGAGGAATTTTTTATCTCACCCATGGGCAGTTTTGTGTGGAAAAAGTCCTAACGCTCACCATCCTTGTGGGCATTTTTACATGAAATATCCTAATGACAGCCTCTCATAACACAGTCAGGAGGTTCCAACCCCTTTATAACTCTTAACTCATTCATTGGCTGCATCATTCACCACAGTGATACTTTTATAAGTGATTTAAAGAAGTTTTTACCTCATATTCTAAACATTAATTAATTGTGATCGCTATTGTTCACGTAGTGAAATATACACGGTTTTAGCCAAATAATAAACAAAGTAATAGGGTTAGACAAACCATATTTTTATACAAACAATATATAAGCCTCTCCTACAAATGAGCACTGTTTTCATGTTCGTCGGACCTGCCGTTTCTCTGCAGTATCGGCAAAAGCGCAAGGAGTAAAATGTGACTTCTTACCCCGTGAGCGGGGCTTGTTTTGACAGACAGCGGGTTAGTTGTAACACCATGTTATCCAATGCAAGTTCATTCACGTATTTTTATTTGTTTAAAAAAGTTGCGTCTTGATGATCATAGGCATAACTTATGAATTAAATATATTTTTTTCCTTTATTTTTTACATTTGTTGTGTTTTGAACAATGTAATGAAATGAAAAACGTTTTAATAGGTTAATACAATGCAAAATATATGATTATTAATGCAACTTGTTCAATGCGGCTTAGTGTTACAACTAACCCCGAGCTGTCTTGTTTACTTCAGGACCGGATAGCAGCCACTATGTGTTTTTCACGTCTTTCAAAATGGTACCATCTTTTAGCCAAGAAGATGGTAATCATAACAATATAGGATTAGACTAACAATCTTTCACACATTCTTTGAAAATCGAAAAACAACTACTATAACAAAAAATATTTACATGCTGCCAAAAGAGTTTTTCCTGTGGTTCTCATCCAAACTTCGATGAAATTTCTCGAAAAATGGCCAGAAGACGTGTGCAAACAGTGTGATGAAAAGCCCTTTAGCATGTCACATTTATGTCCGTGCAACTATCTAAAAAATCGCTGTAACTATTTACCCCGTGTTACTTTGTGCCCCACGCTCCCCTAGTTCTCTCGCGGCTCCCGCAAATTCGTGTCACTCCCGGCTCCCGCGAATTCGTTCTCTCCCGGCTCCTGCGAATTCGTTTTCTCCCGGCTCCCGCAAATTCGTTTGTTAGTGGCTTCCGTGAATTCGTTCTTTCGCGGCTCCCATGTTCCACGACTTTAACTCTGGATTATCACTTCGTTTGTTTTCTGCACTATTATAATAAATTCACTAATTTGCTTTCCCCGCTCCCCTCTCCTCCCTCCTCTCTCTCCTCCAAGCAGGCTGCTCTAACCTGAAGTGCATTACAGTAAATTGTCAAGTATTTTTAGAGTTTAATTGTCAATTACAATTTGTATTTATATTTTGTACTTAATGGTTACAATTTTAACTGCAATTAATAGGGTAAAACCCAAAAAATATTTAAAATGGGCATTTGTGGTCATGTGGAACGAATTAATTGATTTTTAGTGCATTCTTATGGGGAAAACTGTTTTGTTGTACGAGCATTTTGGTTTACGAGTTCACTCTTGGAACGAATTAAACTCGTAAACCGAGGTATTACTGTGCTTCATCTTCCAAGTGTGCAGTTGTAGCTGATGAGAATGCATTAGACAAAGTCTTGTCTTTACTAGAAAAAACATTAGTGTGCAACGCTCAGGCTACACAAGCTCCTTGGACTAAACAAACAGGGAACAAGACCCGTGAATGCAGAGTATGTCAAAGCACAGAGCACAGCACAACCGCACATTGTAGAATGTATAATTTGTGTTTCAAGTGTTTTACAGCTGGACATGCAAGTTACAACTGTGACAGTCACAGAACTACACCTAGGGTTGGTTCCAGTCCACAAAACCAAGGCAGGTCTCAGGGAAACTGACGCCGATGGAGACACACGTTCACTTCATGTTCACGGACTTCTGTACGCATTGCCCGCCAGTAGCAGATTGTCTCTCTATTTTGAGTATTATTCTTCATAATAGCAGAAGGATGCTAAAGCAGAAGGATGTTATCAAGAATGTAAATCCTTCCAACGGCATGAGGATTATTTGGAAGTTATGTTCGAATCTGAATGATGAGAGGGAGAGACTTCTGTTCTGTTGTGGTGGATAAAGTAAAATTACAGTTCCCTTTCGAAGGGATTTCAATGCTGCGTCCCCTAGGGGTCGCTATGGGGAACACCTTCGGTGTGACAGGTGTCTGAAGCAAATATCTAATCACGTCAATGAACTTGACAATGGCTGGCAGCTGCCTATGACGTCACCACGGGTGCGGCTGCAGGTATAAAAGGAGCACACAAACAGTAAGTCATCCTCTTCATATCTTCAGGGAGACAGCTTGTCTAAGCGATTGGCTGTCACGTTGGTCAGCAAGGAAACCACGTTCGTTGTATTCATCCGTGTCAGCGTTTCGGGCACCTGATGATACATGCGAGATGTGTGTTATGTAGTGATGGCGAGATGAAGCCCCATGAAGCGTTGAACCTTTTCAGCCAAGTGGTTCACAAAAGGGTTCATTTCTCGAAGCCTCATTTGCTCACAAAACCATCTAGTGGCCAAAGAGTAAAAAACAATCAGATACATTACAGATGTGCCTGATGTGGTGTGTGATACACTGTGTATTTAAAATGTGTTTGTTCTTGTGGTATATAATGATTGTGTTAACATAACTTTGTAATAAATGTATTGGCTTGAAATTTATGGGACTATCAACTATATACAACTATTTTTGGATTGTCTGTTTTTTTTATAATTTGTCTGAAACCATGTGTGCTGCCGTTTTTTTAACCAGGTCTCCCTGGTAGAAGAGATTATGATATCTCAATGGGATTTTCCCGGATAAATAAAAGATAAATAAATAAATCAAATGTATGTAAATCAATTGTTTGGTCATAGGCAGACCTGGGAAAATTATAATTATAATAAGTGTCTGGGTTTAACTGGGCAGAAGACAGTGAATGTGCTTGTGTATCTTGGATACACATGCAAAACTGCTGCATGGCCGCTCTGAGCTGATTTCTTTGTTTGTACTTTTTAATGTTTTCCTGTGACCACTGTAAAGCTGCTTTGAAACAATCTGTATTGTAAAAAGCGCTATAGTAAAGGTGACTTGACATAAAAACAAAAGTCACAAAATGTCACAAAATATTTGAGGTGAAAGTTTGGTTTTACAAGGAGAGTCTGAGGTTTTGTGAGTGTAGCTTGAAAACTGGGTTTTGTGTTCACAGTTTAGAGAAAAGGAGAGCAGCTTTTAAGAAATGTGTCTTAGCAATCGAGAAAAACTGTAAGATAAACACTGAATACTCACAGTATTTTTTAAATTAGAACTCTTTTTCTTTTAACAGCACATTTACTCTGTTATTGTGGTCGGTCTTATTGGGATCATACCAGCACACAGAAAACCGCATCAGTTGGTCCACCAGCATCCCAAGATGCTCCCAGCGAGTAAAAAATACGTACGCTGGTCCATAAGCATGTCTCAGGCTGGGGATCAGCAAACCAGTCACCAGTATCACACGCTGGGAACCAACATGCAGAACCTTATGCTGGTGAGCAGCAGTGGTTTCTGGAGCAGCACTGCCATCTACTGTGTACTCGCAGTCAGTATTTCACAAATAAATCTAAATGAGAATGTGTGTGTGTGTGTGTGTGTCAGTTCAGCTACACAGTGTTGAGCTGCGTCTGACTCTTGATGCTGGTGTCCAACTTCAGCACTATCCTGACCACCATCATGGCGTAAGAAAACTGAATCCTCAGCGCCTGGTACTTCCCTTCTGCACACATACACACACACATGCACGCACAGACACGCACACACAGTCAGATTTATATTCTCTATAGTCTCAAATATACTTTATATTCAAACTATCATAGAGTGATTTAATCTGTCATCATGACGTTGGTGAATCTGCCTGTGATCCGGTGATTCTGATTTGCGGTTTGTGTTGCTGAAAGGAACGCACACGTTCATCTAACCTCATCACTCTCGGCTCTGGACAGCGTTGGGATGTTCGTTAACAGTAAATCACTGCAAAAAAGGTGTTTGGAACTTATTTTCTATTTGTAAGTGAAGAAAGCAAAAGAACGAAGTTTATCAAGACGAATCACATTCAGAGTCTGAGCGAGAGCTACTGTATCAGATCCACACACACACACACACACCTTTAAAGTGTATGAAGACACATGCCATATTGTAGAATGACAGAGTCAAGATTCAGGGAGAAAGAGGAATGATTTTCCCCATATAGTCGTGACCTTTAACCTAGCGTTAGGAATGTGCTGGAGTCGACTCTCACGGTCAATACTGACACACACACACTCATGCAACTGCTGATCAGAGTAAATGATGACGCCATGATAACACACACACACACACACACACTAATCTACAGATGGCACCAGCGCTGGACCTGCGATCAAACACCTGATTCAGATCAGAGAACCAGAACTGAGCAAATGTGTGTGTGTGTGAGAGAGAGAGTGAGTATGTGTGAGAGTGAGCGTGTGTGTGTTTGAGGTAAACTGGAGCTGGAGCATTTTCTAATTTCTCCACATCTGTGTGAATAAGAGGCACTTGTGGATCATCGTACTGAATCAGCTCCCTTCAGAGAAACACATGGAGTTGAAACTATCAAAACAAAGGGTCAAGCAGAAACATGGAGAGAGAGAGTTACTGAAACTTGCTGACATCGTGTGAGGACTTTCGTGTAAGCGCCGGCCAGGGAATAATCCCGAACTTTGTGCCTCATGTTATCGATGAAACCCCTATTCTTACGAAGGACATCCTGGGGTTTTTAATGAGCACAGAAAGTCAGGACCTCGGTTTAACATCTCATCCGAAAGATGGTGCGTGTTGCAGTACAGTGTCACTGGAGCATTAGGACCCACACAGACCACAGGGTGAGCACCCCCTGCTGGCCTCCTAACACCTCTTCCAGCAGCAACCTAGTTTTTCCTGGGAGGTCTCCCATCCAGGAAATAACCAGCCTCAACCCTGCTTAGTTTCAGTGGGCAACCAGTCTTGGGCTACAGGGTGATATGGCTGCTGATATGACCTGCATTTCAAAATGTAGACCCTGTAAAACCAAGCTCCATGTTACACTACCATTTTCATTAGTTCTTTAAATTCATTACAACATGACAGATGTACAGTGGGAAAGCAGTTGTTTGGGTGCATGTGCTGATAATTGAAAAGCAAAGTGTGTGACTTGGCATTGGTTGCACACACACGTTCAGACCGAATGGTAAAGGCCACTCTCTCTTTGACAGAACTGTGTGTATGTGTGTTTGATCAGAGAGTGCCACTTTATCATGAGAATCTCCATCTAAGTCATTAAAATATACAATATATCTTTAAAGCATTTTAGTGCATCACTATATATAGTCATGGTATTATGGATTTAACTATTTTTAAAATATACAAAATGTAACTAATTGCGGCATTAGAAAACTCATTAGAAAAAAAAATGCTTTAAAAAAATTACTGCTTTTAGTACACAGACAAGTGTGCCCGCAGAATAATACAGGGTTCATAGACAATTGGAAAAGTTTTTGGGGCAGACCTGACCTGCTGAAAAGAGATGGTATTCATCCAGAGGTCAGATAAATTACAACACATCTTTCTGTCACGGAGTATTAATGGGAGGACTCAAAAATGCAGGAAAAAAGAATATTTATTACAGTTTTTCTCAAATGCTAAAACACAAAAGCCAATCCTCTAAACCAAATGACCAGTTGTCTAAACACATTTACTAAATCTAGCCATCATTTTCCAATATCATAAACACATTTCACATGAAGACACAATTCTCCGTTCTCATAAATCTTAACACATTTTTCCTTGCTAAAACACAAGTTGCAAAAGAACTCTGCTCATATTCTCAAATTAAAGCTCATGTGATCCAAAATGCTTGCCACAGTCAGCAATATTTGAACACAATGAACACACCTGGCGTCATTCCTTACACACAACGGCTCAAAATTGAAGACACTTGTTGCTTATGCTGTGATCACATGTATAAAAGCAAGTTCAGAGCGCACAGTTTACTGAAGAGTCCAAAGGTGTGGTTGTGTTTATGTAGCTTTAGAAAAGGGTGTTGTGTTCAGACAATGGGGAACATGGAGGAAACGTTTGGGAAATGTGTTTTAGCATTTGAGAAAAACTGTAATACAAAAGAAAACACCCACGAGGGGGGAAACATTAACAAAAGACAATAACAACAAACTCAAGAAACCAAAACAAAGGAACACAGACTAACCGGATGGACCGGTTCTGGAACATATTGACAACGACATGACACAGGACAGCAAACACACCGGGATTAAATAGGGAACACATGAGGAAAGGTAATGAGCAGAAACAGCTGGGATCAATTGAGGGAAACGAGGGAACAAGAATGGAGGGGTTTCACAATCACAAGACACAACAACAGTGTCAGAGCTCTGTCAACCAAACTGAAGTGACAGAACCCTGACACTAATATTGGACTTGAATTGTTGTCAATATAATAATCATGCACTGTTTGGCTGTTGGAACTGGTCCCCCGACTGAGCCTGGTTTCTCCCAAGGTTTTTTCTCCATTCCGTACTTCATTCATTACGTTACCTGTTGGTTCCTTGCCGCTGTCGCCTCTGGCTTGCTCAGTTGGGAAAACTTAACGCTTAATAATTTCGCAAGATGGCGCCACCGTGTTCGGTCGCCGTTCAGGTCGCTCCGCTAAGACTGTGCTTTTATTCATTATTTTACTCTATTTTTCTCTAGATTCGCTGGAACACCGAGTTGAACAATGGCCACTCGAGTCGAAGGCGAAGATTCAAAAAACACAGCGGGAAACGTGTTGGGATCCGCAACAGACTGAGGAAAAGAGCATTCAGTCCTCCTCTCCCGTGCATTCTGCTTGCAAATGTCAAATCCTTGGAGAATAAGATGGACGATCTTAGATAAGTTATCAATGGGACATGAGAGACGAACATCTATTGCTTGTCCGAAACATGGCTTACGGACCCGGACACAGCTGTGACGCCTCCCCTCTCATGATCAGTGGGACACCAGTAGAGAGAGTGAGCGGATTCAGGTACCTGGGTGTGAACATCTCTGAGGACCTGACCTGGACTGCACACATTCAGACACAGGTGAAAAAGGCCAGGCAAAGACTGTACCACCTGCGCCAGCTGAGGAAATTCAGGGTTTCACCAGCTATCCTGAGAACTTTCTATTCAGGGGCGATAGAAAGTGTATTGACTCAGTGCATCACAGCGTGGTACGGGAACAGCACTAGTCACGACTGCAAAGCCCTGCAAAGAGTCGTGCGCTTATCCGAGCGCAACTCAGGGTCAGCTCTCCCATCTCTGCAGGACATCTACATCAAACGATGCAGAGGTCGAGCTACAAAAATAATCAAGGACATTAACCACCCTGCAAACCCTCACTTCACCCGGCTGCAATCTGGGAAACGCTTCCGAAGCCAGATGGCCAAAACTGAGAGACTTAGGAGGAGCTTCTTCCCCCAGGCCATCAGACTCCTGAACTCAGTCACTTAACACGTGACTTCACTTGACTTGACTTCAGTATAATCATCACACACTGATATTGCACTGCACTTTATGGTCTCGTTGTTACTTTGTAACAACGCGTTTTAATCCTGTTTCCACATTATACTTTTGTTCTATTTCTATTTTAATTTCCTTCTTGTGAAACTGTTATTTGCACCGTCCATGGAGCGGACCTGATTACATTTCACTGCCGGTTGTATATTCTGTATATAACTGTGTATGTGACAAATAAAACTCTTGAATCTTGAATATTCATCAATTGTTTTAATTCACCTGCTCTTTTAAGGCTGCTGTTCAGCTAAAACAAACTTTGTTTATAATGTTTTCCCGTGACCACTGTAAAGCTGCTTTGAAACAATCTGTATTGTAAAAAGCGCTATATATAAATAAAGGTGACTTGATCTGACTAGGTAACGGTCAACAAGAATGCACTTTATTTGAAGACGAGGTAAAATACTTTGGTTGTGAGGTTAAATTATTTTCATTTGTGGAGTGTATTTTTGTTCGTTTTCACAAATGTTTCGTGCAGTATTATTGACTCAAGGATAGCGCATTCTGATTATGATCAGTACCAAGTCCACCCGCTTCAGTTCTGCAGTTATTGCTGAGAAACTCTTGGTCACGTTGTTTCAGTTGGTGTTTTTTTTAAATGCTCTTTATTTTCAGATCTTGCCGCATAAACATTGAGCAGTAAATGAAGATTCTGGTTCTTTTGAGATTCATTTTGTTATCTGACAATTTATTGTTAAATGTATTCCTGCTGAATTCTTGATTTTTCAGTGTACATATTTTAATGTGAATAAACGGCTGTGTCTGATTTCTTCATTCCCATTGGACGAGTTCTGCATTCCTCCGCACCAGTTCTTCAGTTTCTTGCTTTCTTTGCTTCTGAAGCGAGTGAGAGCTCTGTTAGTGAAAGACTGAAGCTGTTTTGCTCGTGACTCATGAATGATTGTGATGAGACTGACGGATCTGAGCTAGGATCATGAGCTGATAATCCTGCTGGAAAAACCCTTTATCTCCGTTATCAGTTTCAGTAGAGCACAGTCAGCAGTGCGTCTGTCACACAGCTTCTTTGTTTCATTAATCTCTGGTGTTTTTATCAAGTCTAATGTTTGTTCCAGGTTTCCTGATCAAAGCTCAATGTTTTGAATTGTCCAAATGACATTTACTGCTTTAAACAACCAGGTGAAAATCACACTATATTAATATTGCTTTGTGAATCTCAGTGATGAAGCAATTAATACTGCTTTTAACACGGATTTGCATGGTTAATAATATAATATACTTCTAAGGTGATTATTGTTTTACTCAATCATGCTTGATCACATGGTTAATCACAAGGGGTAAAAGATGTTTGTGCTAATAAATCAATAATCTTCAGACTTTGGAATGACTGCTAGTATTATGATTGAATCAGGACTGTCACAAGAGAGGACCACAAAGAGTGTGTGTA